>CAWUFW010013841.1:0-449287 GCA_963921515.1 Calotriton arnoldi | reverse complement strand
CAGACCATAAGCCCCTCTTATGGCTAAAACAAATGAAGGGTGAAAACCCCAAACTGCTTAGGTGGTCCATTTCCCTACAGGGGATGGACTTTACAGTGGAACATAGGCCTGGGAGTAACCATGCGAATGCAGATGGACTCTCTAGGTATTTCCACTTAGAACATGAAGACTTAACTGGGCAAGGTTAGTTTAATGTCCCTACGTTTGGGGGGTTGTGTAGGAGAGTAGGATCTGCTTCACAGGGGTACCCCCACTTTTTGCTGATACTTCACTGGTTTTCGACATTAGTCTGGCTGGGGCCCTGCTATTCAGAACCCCAGCCTAGCTGTTTCCTCTTTAAAAGGGTATCCATGTGCCTTAGGCACATCTCTGATTGGGATCTGGAGTGCCCTTGTAAGTCCCTAGTATATGGTATACTATGTACCAAGGGCATAGGTACCTCAGAGGCCTGCCAGGGGCTGCAGCATATATTATGCCACCCCTGGTAGGCCATCCAAACTGACACCACAGGTCTGCTACTGCAGCCTGGGTAAGGTGGTGCATGCACCCCTTGCTGTGGTATAGGTTACCTATATCACTAAATGCATACACACATATAAACCTATAAGTCACTCCTAAGGCAGGCCTTATCAATCCTAAAGGCAGAGTGCATGGTTTCTATGTGAGAGGGTGCCCCTGCATGAGCAGGGCCCCTCTGCAGCGTTCGGAGACCATCTCTGATGCTGTTTGTAGTGCAGCCTGACCATATACTCTTAAACGCATTATATCCTCGCGGTAAAATGCTAACTATGGAATGGCTGCACCGAAACATGTCGTGTTTGGTGTCAAACATCTTGGAATACTACCCCCCGCCAATTCTGGCGGCGGGGGTAGCATTCCACCCTTCTAGAGGGAAAGGCATGTTAACTCTGACGAGTCCGGTAACTTCTTTCCAGAGCCTGGCATCACAAAATGGATGCTACTGCCACAGACACGAGTCTGGCCTCCTGCTGCTGGACGAAACTCCGGCAGGGGAGGCCTGGACAATAGGTTTCCTGTCCCAGGGAGGTGTGACCACCTCCCCAGACAGGACAAAGTGTATTGGGGCTGGGCGGGAGCACTTTCGGGTGCTTTGAAGTCCTGCACTGGGGGCACATTTGGTGTCCCTGTGCATACCCCAGTTCAAACCGGATCAGGGGCTTGCAGCCCCTGCTTTGGCGCGAACTGGACAAAGGGAAAGGGGTGTAGCCACCCCTCTGCCCTGACCCACCCATAGGTGGGGCCACAGAGTAGTCCATCCCCTATTTTTGGAATAAAGGTAGGAACCCAGTCCTTAGGACTTTAGATTATACCTGGACGAAACTCTGAAACAGAATCCTGGACCTTCGACGCTCTACTCACGATTAGAGGACTGAAGAATCTCCCTTGGGGTCAAGGAGTGACTCCCCTGCTTGGCAGGCACCAAAGAAGCATCTGTCCGGTTCGCATCACTGAAGCTCCCGTCGGACGCCGAAGTCATCGCATCACCAGAGGTGGATTCTCAGACTTCCCCGAGGCTACCCTGAGTCCCCAGCAAAGCTGAGGCCCGTGGCTATCGTGGGTAACGTGAGACCGTGACCCCTGGACACCGAGCACACTTGCAAGTGCACCATCTTCTGGGTCTCCCAAGAAGTCGTGCTTTGGGCTCCGAGTAGCCCTAGCCTCCAGCACCACCTGCACCGAAGATCACTGGCCCCCACTCCACGAGTGTCCTGTAAGCCAGCTCCACGTGCGGCGTCACGAGGCTCCTTTGCGGTCACTAGCCCGTTGGCTAGTAGCCCTTACCGAAGGCCAATCTTTTCTTTACTTGGCAGTCTGGTTGCTCCAGGCCTGCCCTCACTTACCCTTGCTGGGTGAGTTCCCCAGACCTTGCTGGTCTGCACCATCGACGATCTTCAGCTACATTGAGACTTGCCGTTGCCAAGGCTTGTTGGGTCCAATCTGGTCGCCGACACCGCAGCACTCGACAGACATCGTGTACCAGCCCGAATCCTGCTCCTGGTCGCCGACAACGCCTCCTGGACCTCGTGGCTGCAGAAACGAGACGACCGTCAACGCACCTGAAGCACTCGACATCGGTGGGCATCCGTCCATCACCTCCCTGGTCACTGGCTAGTGACCCAGACTCTGTCCCCTCTGCTTTCAGGTTCTTCAGAACTCCGATCCACTCTTGGATCCACCCGGACACTTTTCTCCTGGTCGCCAGCAGCACTTTGCAGCAGATCGCCATAAGAACCGACGACGAAACCCGACCCCGAAAGACACCTATGCACCCGGCTTCCTGGGTGAGGTAACACGAGTACTCCGGTGCTCCCGTGGGTAGAGACTCTTCAAAGTCCTAGATCTCAAAGGGTTTTGTCCTAGTCCTCTTTAAAGTGTCCCTTTCCTCTATTTTTCCGATCCCGACTTTCTCCATAGAAGTTAACGGCGTATCGCGGTTGTGTATTTACACTGCACGCGTCTCCCGTGGGTCCCCTGTGTCACTACCTTGGGTGGTTCCTTGTGGTCCAAGCACTTCTAGAGGCTCTAGGCCTAGTGTCTAGTTCAGTCGTGGTTCGCATACCACTTTATTGGTATATGGTTTGGTACGCCCCTAGGGCCCAAACGTGTATTTGTGCTATTACTGTGATTTAAGATCTTATAACCTATGTACTTCGAACTCTAGCCTCATAAAGAGACTAGAGGGGTGTGTTTAGTAATAAATACATATATTTTGAATATATACCTGGTGTGGTGCTCTTTCATTTGGTCACTCAAGAGATTATAGACTGGTAAAACAAGCTGCTTTACATTCCTTCAAGACTTAGCCTGAAGGCTGCTCTCCATAGCTACCACTAGGATAGCTTTCAATAAGGTTGTCTTTAACCTACCTACCTTAAGAGTCGATTTGGACTGGTGCAAGGTGCCCACTATAATTAGTGGACAGCATATGCCAGGCCAACTTCTCACAGGATGTACATGTTTTACTGAGAATGTCAGACTTCATTCTCACATGACTGAGAAAGATAATGTGAATTTACAGAAAATATGCTCTCATTTTAGCTTCTGGAGCACCTTCCAAAACTGTATGGGACAAGCATGTGAAAATAGTTTTCTCTCAAACATGATTCATGATATCCCAGCAGAAGGTTTTTCACAGGGTAAAATCACCTTAGAACACACCACAATTCCTGAAATTAGTATGGTACCATCAACAAATGAATTCTAATGTAACTAAAGTCTGTTATCACCCTTAATAGTTCTCCTTTTGGTAACCCTCAAAATCTTTGATTCACTACAAGGCATTTCAATGGGGTACTATCATGTATATTGGTCTCAAGATGGCTGCCAGCAATTCCAGGATGAAGTGCTGACAGCCAATCAGATCTCACGATGACATGTGTGGTTAGGCTCCGCCCAGATATATATGTGTTTTTACTTTTGATTTTCTCCGCAACTACTGAACGGATTTACACCATTTAACAAAAAGGGTTCTTTCTGAACCAAGAACTACCTCTTTGCCAAATTTGGTGTAATTCCGTTCAGCAGTTCGGGCTGTAGCCGTGTCTAAAGTTTCCTATGGGAAAATGAATGGGGAAAACACGTTTTGGGACCCCCCTTTTTTCTCGGCCCCCGCTTGATGAATCACCGCTAGACTTTCAGGGTAGGAGCGGACCGGAGCGGGCCATAAAGTTTGAAAATTTCGCGAAGATTCGTCAACCGGCAAGAGAGTTATTTCAAATAGAATGTCGCGGATTTCCTATGGAGAATAGGTCCTAACTATAACTATCTACTGGCGACCGCCAGTAGTTAATAATATATATATATATATATATATATATATATATATATATATATATATATATATATATATATATATATTCACTGAAAAAACCGTAGGTTTCAGACATGTTATAGTTAGGAATTAGCATTTAAAAAACCTTTGAAATTCACTGAAAAAACCATAGGTTTCAGATATGTTATAGTTAGAAATTAGCATTTAAAAAACCTTTGAAATTCACTGAAAAAACCATAGGTTTTAGGGACAGTTATAGTTAGTTGGACATTTTACTCGTACAAAACCCGTGAAATTCCCCCGTTATAGTTAGTTCAGCTAACTATAACTCGCGCCCCGCAATGCACTGCTGATGACATCACATATTACATCACTCATGACATGGTCAGTGACATCACTGATGACATCACTGATGACATCTCAAATGACATCACTGATGACATCATCCAGTGACTGTGTGTTTCTGTAAAGTTTAAATATTTTTAATATATATAGGAAAAGACGTATTGAAGAATGCGTGGGTGTGTAAGTGTCTGTATGGATGATTTAGTAGGTGCGTGACTGACTCTATAAGTGAGTGATTTAACGTATCTTACTGAATGCATGGGTTAGTGACTAAACTGGGTGAATGTCTGTATCCGTCTGTCTGTTGCTGTGTAAGTGGCTGCATGGGTTTGTGAATAGCTACATGAGTGTCTATAAGAGTTATTGATTTGTTGTCTGAGTATCTGTATGGGTGCCTGAGTGTTTGTGTGGATGGGGTGTGTGCGACTGTGCATAGATGTGTGAGTGGGTGATTCACTGGGTGGATGGTTTCAAGAGTGCATCTGTGATAGACTGTATGGGTGGGTAAGTGTGTGTAAGAGTGTGTTAGTGAGTGAATGTGTGTCCCAGTGGTACATGTGTGAGTAACTACATATGTGAAAGGCAGTATATATGTGTGTTAGAGTATATAAATAGCTATAAGCTGAGAGTGAGTGATTGTGATAGTGGCTGTATGGATGAGTGTGTGCTTGTATCAGTGATTATATAAGAGCGTAACAATGTGCTAGTATTTGTATGATTAAGTGAGCTGGTGTGTGTGTAACTGTATAGGTGAGTAAATGGCAGTGTGTTTAATTATTTGCATGACTGACTAGGTGTGTGAGTACCTCTATGGATGAGTGGCGGTGTTTGAGTGTCTATATAGGAGTAAGAGTGCATATGATAGTCCTGTACTGAGTGACCATAAGTATGAGTGACTGTACGGGTGAGTGAGTGGATGTGTGTGTGTAGACCTAAGAATCAGTGAGTGGGTATGTAGTTATTGGTGTTGGAGTGTCTATGGTTTTGCGAATGGCAGTCTGTAATTTAGATTGGGTGTATCAAAGGTTATATTAGGGTGTGAAGAGCTGCATCAGATTATCACGTGGATGATGTCATCAGTGATGTCATTTGAGATGTCATCAGTGATGTCATCAGTGATGTCACTGACCATGTCATGAGTGATGTAATATGTGACGTCATCAGCAGTGCATTGCGGGGCGCGAGTTATAGTTAGCTGAACAAACTATAACGGGGGAATTTCACGGGTTTTGTACGAGTAAAATGTCCAACTAACTATAACTGTCCCTAAAACCTATGGTTTTTTCAGTGAATTTCAAAGGTTTTTTAAATGCTAATTTCTAACTATAACATATCTGAAACCTATGGTTTTTTCAGTGAATTTCAAAGGTTTTTAAATGCTAATTCCTAACTATAACATGTCTGAAACCTACGGTTTTTTCAGTGAATTTCAAAGGTTTTGTAAATGACAATTTTTAAATGTATTAATTGTTATATTAATTTTTTTCATACTGATTTACTACATTTTTAGAAACAATTTGTTTTTTACATTTTATTTTTTAAATTACATTGTAATTACATTATACATTACCTTACAAAAAATACTTTCTCAGAATGAATTACTTTAGTTTAAATACTTTGCACATAGGCAATAGACTTTTAAGTACAGTAGTTACAGTTGTTGCAATGGGCAACACATTTTCAAACACAATGCAACATTGAGCTCAATGTGAATTTCTAGTTAAATGCAATTAGTTACTTTATGGATTACTTTTCTAACCACAGGACTGGATCCTAGATTCAGTCCTGGTACATCTCCTGTAAACAGTTGAGTAAAAGCGTTTTGGTTACAGTCGTGATTTTTAAGGAATATTATTGTATTTTAAAAGTTGACACTTAGAAACTTTTTCTCATAGAATCACCAATGTTATCCTATGGAAGGAAATTCACTTAGCAGGTAAAAACTGTTATCGTAACTTTTTCTTACTCAGTGTTGGATCCTGGATCCAGCACTGGTGCATCTCCTGTAAACAGTTGAAAGAATGCGTTTAAGTCATACAGGCGATTTTTAAGGAATATTTGTAGTTTGTGAAAATCGACACTTTGAAACTTTTCTGCTGAAAACCAGACAATGGATTCCTATGGAAGAAAATATAAGTTACTGGTAAGTACGGTTAAAATTACTTTTCAGGGTCAGTGCTGGGCTAAAAGATGCAGCACTGGGTTCTCTCCTGATAACAGGTGAGTAAATTGGAATTCGTACTTTGGTTGATTTTAGAGGAATATTATAAAGTTCCAAAACTCCACACTT
Source organism: Calotriton arnoldi (assembly GCA_963921515.1). Taxonomy (NCBI): domain Eukaryota; kingdom Metazoa; phylum Chordata; class Amphibia; order Caudata; family Salamandridae; genus Calotriton; species Calotriton arnoldi. The sequence continues at coordinate 442,859 of CAWUFW010013841.1, read as the reverse complement.
AGAAGAATTTCCAAGTGAAACCAGTCAATGTTAGCCTATGAAGGAAATTCAAGTTACCAGTAAGTACGGTTAAAATTACTTTTCAGGACCAGTACTGGGCTGAAAGATGCAGCACTGAGGTCTCTCCTGATAACAGGTGAGTAAATCAGAATTCGGATTTCGGCTGATTTTAGAGGAATATTTGTATGTTTCAAAAATCAACACTTAGAAACTTTTTCAGCAAAAAGCAGGCAATGATATCCTATGGAAGGAAATTCAAGTTACTGGTAAGTACGGTTAAAATTACTTTTGAGGATCAGTACTGGGCTGAAAGATGCAGCACTGAGGTCTCTCCTGATAACAGGTGAGTAAATCGGAATTCGTATTTCGGCTGATTTTAGAGGAATATTTTAAAGTTCCAAAACTCCACACTTAGAAGAATTTCCAAGTGAAACCAGTCAATGTTAGCCTATGGAAGGAAATTCAAGTTACTGGTAAGTACGGTTAAAATTACTTTTCAGGACCAGTACTGGGCTGAAAGATACAGCACTGAGGTCTCTCCTTATAACAGGTGAGTAAATCGGAATTCGTATTTCGGCTGATTTTAGAGGAATATTTGTATGTTTCAAAAATCAACACAGAAACTTTTTCAGCAAAAAGCAGGCAATGATATCCTATGGAAGGAAATTCAAGTTACTGGTAAGTACGGTTAAAATTACTTTTGAGGATCAGTACTGGGCTGAAAGATACAGCACTGAGGTCTCTCCTGATAACAGGTGAGTAAATCGGAATTCGTATTTCGGCTGATTTTAGAGGAATATTTTAAAGTTCCAAAACTCCACACTTAGAAGAATTTCCAAGTGAAACCAGTCAATGTTAGCCTATGAAGGAAATTCAAGTTACCGGTAAGTACGGTTAAAATTACTTTTCAGGACCAGTACTGGGCTGAAAGATGCAGCACTGAGGTCTCTCCTGATAACAGGTGAGTAAATCGGAATTCGTAGTAAGGCAGATTTTAGAGGAATATTTGCACAATGGTGAAGGGAGGGGCGGGGCCTGAGGTGACATCTGTGCAAACGCGCCCCGTGGTGCGTTTTAAGTTGGGGGATTAAGTCCCCTTGAATCATGAGGTTCTCTAGGGGCCAACTAGCCCACCATGAACCTCCAGTATGCGCCAGGGGCTGCGTTGCAGAGACGTGTAGAGAGGCCACACCCCTTTTACACCTCTCTGCAACGCAGCTCTGTGGCGCTTTCTGGATGTACCTGTTGGGCTAGTTGGCCCCCAGGGACCCTCAGGATTGAAGGGGATTTAATCCCCATCTTAAAACGCGCCACGGGGCCTGTTTGCACACATGTCACATGAAGCCCCGCCCTCCCTTCACCACTGTACAAACGCGCCCTGTGGCGTGTTTTAAGTTGGGGGATTAAGTCCCCTTGAATCCTGAGGGTCCCTGGAGTCCAACTAGCCCACCATATACCTCCAAAAGCGCCACAGAGCTGCGTTGCAGAGAGGTGTAAAAGGGGCGTGGCCTATGTACACGTCTCTGCAAGGCAGCCCCTGGCGCATACTGGAGGTTCCTGGTGGGCTAGTTGGCCCCAGGGACCCCCAGTATTCAAGGGGAATTCGCTCCCCTCTGCAAACGCGCCAGGGGGCGCGTTTGCAGAGTACTGCAGGGAGGGGGCGGGCCTCCGGCACGATGCCGGTCGTTTTTTTTTTTTTTAATGGGAGGGGGGCTGCGTGGCCCCCCTTCCCTTGCCCACTCTTGGCCCCGGGGACCCCATCCCCCGGGCCTGAGCATTTTCTTTTTTTTTTTATTTAAAAAAAACGGGAAGGGGGCCGCGTGGCCCCCCTTCCCTGGGCCTGTATTGGCCCCGGGGACCCCATCCCCTGGGGCATGGCCTCGATTTTTTATTTTTTTTATTTGGATGGGGGCTGCGTGGCCCCCCTCCTCAGGCCTTTTAAGGCCCCGGGGACCCCATCCCCCGGGGCCGGCCTTTCCCTTATTTAAAAAAAAAAAAAAATTTAAACTTTGGGGAGGGGGGCTGCGTGGCCCCCCTCCCGGGCCACTTATGGCCCCGGGGACCCCATCCCCCGGGGCCTGGCCTCACGTTGGAGACTGTGGGGGGGTCCCCAATCCCCCCACAGTCCCAGCCGGCTCCCCGCCTCCTGCGGAAGCCGGCATTGCTTTTCCACATGGGGAGCAGCTAACATGCTGCTCCCCATGTGGAAAGCATTGATTTGCATTTTGAAAGAGAACCTGCTCTCTCTTTCAAAATGCAAACCAAGTTTGATATGACAGGACGGGAGCCGCGAGGCTCCCGTCCTGTCATAGCAAACAGCAGTGTCCCGGGGTAGGCACCCCGGGACACTGCAGGAGCCGGCCCTGGGGGGTGGTGGTCCCCAGGGCCATCAAGGGCTCCAGGAGGGGGGCCGCGCGGCCCCCTTCCCATTCAGTGCACAGCCCCTGGGAGATGGTGGTCCCCGGGGCTTGGGGGTCCGATTTAAATGTTTAGTGCCCCGGGGAGGTGGCGGTCCCCGGGCATGTGGGGCTGGAGCCCCCACACAGGTTTAAAAAAAAAAAAAGAAGCCCCGGGAAGGTGGCGGTCCCGGGGCTGCGGGAGGGCTCAGAGCCCTCCCGCCATCATTTTTAAATAAATCCCCGGGTGGTGGCGGTCCTCGGGGCTTGGGGCCTTAGAGGCCCCCCTACATAAATTAAAACCCCCCACCATGCCCCCGGCACTTGGGCCACCCGGGGGCCAATTAACATCGAAGCGCGGGAGACCGCGCTTTGATTTTTTTTTTTTTCGGCAGGATCCGCGCTCCCTGAGCGCATCCTGCCAATTTTTTAAAAAAAAATTAAAAAAAGTTTTGCCCAGGGGGTCCTTGTGGGACCCCCTGAGCAGACCTAGGGGGTCAGGGTGTTTCTACCCTGCCTCCTTTGTGCATTTTGCGCACTTGTTTCTGTCCCTCGGTTCTACCGAGGGACAAAATGGCTGCCAACACTTCCTGATTTGGAGTGTTGACAGCCAATTAGCATGCAGCTCGTGATCGGGAGGGTGCGCGAATCCGACGCGGCCATAGATATATATGTACTTTTACTTTTGATTTTCTCAGCAACTACTGAACGGATTTACACCATTTAACAAAAAGGGTTCTTTCTGAACCAAGAACTACCTCTTTGCCAAATTTGGTGTAATTCCGTTCAGCAGTTCGGGCTGTAGCCGTGTCTAAAGTTTCCTAGGGAAAAATGAATGGGGACATGGCTCAAACGCGAATAGACATTTACAAGTATGTGAGAAAAATAAAACTTGCAAAGATCTTCAAAGAAAATGAGGAAATGACAAACTATACAAAAAAGAAAAAGATGAAAACTCCCAGTATAAATTTGACAACTGGGGATACAATTCCTCTTTTGACTCTACTGAATCTAGACGTAGTTGAAGAACGGGATGAAATAACACTTGAATCAGCATGTCCCCAAATGGGAGCTGGAATAAGTGGGAAAAAGCCAAAATCACGTTTCTACCCCCAATTACCACCAGGAAACAAGATTGATATTTTCCAGGAAGCTGTAGTTCAAGACCTCTACAAAATTAAAAAAACCAAATACCAAGACAATTTAACCAAAGATGAAAGGTTAGCCCTTAACAATCTAATACAAGATCAAGAAATTGTAATAAAAGTAGCCGATAAGGGTGGAAATGTTGTCATTTGGAATAAAAAAGATTATGAGAAAGAGGCTCATCTACAATTGAAAAATCGAGACTATTATCAGAAACTGGAAAGTAATCCTACAACAACGTTCAAGAATATCTTGGACCGAAAATTGATGGAATGGTCAATGCAGGAACTAATTGATGATGAAGAACGAAAATACCTAACAACGGATTTTCCTGTGACAGCGACCATATATTTTCTTCCGAAACTGCACAAAGACCCTGTGAAACCACTGGGTCGTCCAATTGTATCTGCTAGGGGATCTTTACTCGAACCCATAGCAAATTATATTGATTTTTTCCTGATGCCCTTCGTACTGAACCTCAACTCCTATATAAAAGATACAAGTGATATGTTACGACATCTGCACGATATACCTTGGCAAGAAACTTACACATTAATAACCATGGATGTAATATCGTTATATACTAACATTGATAACGACATAGGAATGCAAGCATGTGCCTTTTTTTTGAAAGAAAGAAACATACAATACAATTTACACAATCAAATGCTCTTAGATATGATTGACATTTGCCTAACTCAAAATGTGTTCCTGTTTGGTGACGAAATATATAAACAAGTGAAAGGTTGTGCGATGGGATTTTCCTTCAGCCCAAGTTATGCTTGCATTGTAATGGGGTGGTGGGAGCAACAGATAGCTTGGCACCCAAATAACGATGCATATGTGAATAAGACGATTTTATGGTTGAGGTATATCGACGACCTGTTGATCATCTGGGATGGGTCAGAGAAAGAATTTAAAGAATATTTCGAGATTCTAAATGCAACCAGGGCACAACTTAAATTCACATACACAATCAGCAAAGAGAGAGTTGTTTTCCTTGACACAGAGATATACATAACAAACAACCAAATTCAGACAACACTGCACCGTAAACAAACCTCCACAAATGCAACATTACATGCAGAAAGCTTTCATAAATCGTCCATAATTCAAAACATTCCATACGGAGAATTCTTACGAATTCGAAGGATATGCTCAGAGGAGACTGAATGGAAGAAACACAGCCAAATAACTTCAGCAAGATTTAAACAAAGAGGATATAGGGAAGGAAATGTAAGGAGATGTTGGCAAAAAGCAAATGCAAAAACAAGGGATGAAGCCTTACAAACTAAACAAATCACAGAACCCAAAGAGGAACCAATAAGACTGATTATGGACTATTCAAGTGATTCGAGGAAAATCACTGAAATATTAAACAAAAATTGGAGGATATTACAACTGGACCCAACCATAGGCCAAATATTGGGATCAAAGCCCAACATAACATATCGGAGGGCAAGAAACCTGAAGGATAAACTAATCCACAGTCATTTTCAGAGGAAGAGTAATGTAGGAAAACAGTGGCTGAAGACAAAAGGTTTTGTGAAGTGTTATGGTTGTAAGGTGTGTCAAATTGCCAAAAATACAACAGAAATCAAGATGGCAAACAACAAAAAATGGCAAATAAAGGAACTGATAACGTGCAAAAGCCAATATGTAGTCTACATCATAGAATGCCCCTGTAATTTGAAGTATATTGGGAGCACAATATGTGAATTGAAAAAAGAATTCTGGAACATGTCAGAGCTACAGTGAATAAAGATCGAGGTAATGCAGTAGCCAAACATATGGAGACTCACCATAATGGAAATTGGAAGCTGCTCAAATTCTATGCACTGGAAACAATACCACTAAATATTCGAGGTGGGAATCGAGAAAAGAAGCTACGTGAAAGGGAATCACGACAGATTTTAAATTTCCGAACATATACACCATTGGGACTCAATCAAAGTGAAGAATTATATGTACATCTTTAAACTGGACATAAAAGAACTGTAAGAGTATATAGTTAAAAAAAGATGAAATACATTACACCTCTCTTACTATTTTAACCTTCCTTTTTAGGTTATTAAAATTCCCCCCCCTTTTTTTGACCCCAAAAAATTCTTTCACACCTATAACACAACCACACGTCCCTCACTGTTAGATGATTTTCTATAGGATAGAAGAAGGAATAGCCACATCAGGTCCTGGAAATAGGGACATAGTTCCAAAAGATTTGTATTAAAATAATAAACAGCCCACTAGAGGGCAAGAAATGGGAGGATAGACAATTGCAATAAATGATGAATTTAAGAAAACTGAGGATGAAGAATGCCACCGGATTAAAATCCAGTAAATGGAATGGTGTCATAATGGTGCAAATATTGTAATTGAGCTCTAGGTCGCAAAAGAATGAAAAGGATAAATATGCATTATTAGTGTCACTTCTATCAAATAGGCTTGTTTTTCACTTTAAACTATTCACTGTTTTGCTTTATTGTTGCACGCAATAATGTTTAAAAAAAGTTGGTTTTATTTATATATAAAAAAAAGAGCAGGGGTTTTTTGTTGAACTACAACTCCCAGAATGCTAGACGATAGGAAACCAAGAAAAAAGTCACATGATTTGTAGAAAATGTTTTTATTGGTGAGGTTTTCTAGCGCCATTTGTACCGTGATCAAGTTCTCAGCAGAGAACGAAACGCGTCGGTGTAGCCTTGACATCTGATGAATTGAAAAATAAAAGAACGTGAATTACCAAACCTGGGAGTGCGACCCTGTTTTTCCCCCGAGCAGAGGGATGTGGATGGAATAAATTTGGCGTGGCTCAAGCCAAGGGCTACGCACCGAAATTGAAGCGCCGTAAACCTCAGCAAACTTTGAGCCAACTTTGGAGAAATATATATATATATATATATATATATATATATATATATATATATATATATATATATATATATATATATATATATCTACTGGCGGTCGCCAGTAGATAGTTATAGTTACAACCTATTATCCATAGGAAATCCGCGACATTCTATTTGAAATAACTCTCTTGCCGGTTGACGTATCTTTGCAAAATTTTCAAACTTTATGGCCCGCTCCGGTCCGCTCCTACCCTGAAAGTCTCGGGGGATTCGTCAAGCGGGGGCCGAGAAAAAGGGGGTCCCAAAACGCGTTTTCCCCATGCAATTTTCCATAGGAAACTTTAGACACGGCTACAGCCCGAACTGCTGAACGGAATTACACCAAATTTGGCAAAGAGGTAGTTCTTGGTTCAGAAAGAACCCTTTTTGTTAAATGGTGTAAATCCGTTCAGTAGTTGCTGAGAAAATCAAAAGTAAAAAGATAGATATATCTATGGCCGAGTAGGGTCCGCGTACCCTCAGCGCACCCTGCGCGCACCGTCCCGATCACGAGCTGCATGTTAATTGGCTGTCAACATTCCGATTCAGGAAATGTTGGCAGCCATTTTGTCCCTCGGTAGAACCGAGGGACAGAAACAAGTGCGCAAAGCGCACAAAGGGGGCAGGGTAGAAACACCCTGACCCCTAGGTTTGCTCAGGGGTCCCACAAGGACCCCCTGGGCAAAAAACAACAATTTTTAATAAATCGGCAGGATGCGCTCAGGGTGCGCGAATCCTGCCGAAAATCGAAGCGCGGTCTCCGCGCTTCGATTGTATTTTGCCCCCGGGTGGCCCAAGTCCCGGGGGCATGGTGGGGAGGGGGATAATTTAATGTGTGGGGGGCCTCAAAGGGCCCCTAGCCCCGGGGACCGCCACCCCCGGGGCTTTTTTTTAAATGGTGCGGGAGGGCTCTGAGCCCTCCCGCAGCCCCGGGACCACCACCTCCCCGGGGCTTTTTTTTATAAATTAAAAACCTGTGTGGGGGGCTCCAGCCCCCCACATGCCCCGGGGACCGCCACCTCCCGGGGCACTAAACATTTAAATATGGGGGTCCGTTACGGACCCCCAGAGCCCCGGGGACCACCCCCTCCCGGGGCTGTGAACTGAATGGGAGTGGGGCCGTGCGGCCCCCTCCTGGAGCCCTTGATGGCCCTGGGGACCACCACCCCCAGGGCCGGCTCCTGCAGTGTCCCGGGTGCCTACCCCAGGGACACTGTAGTTTGCTATGGCAGGACGGGAGCCTCGCGGCTCCCGTCCTGCCATAGCAAACTGCTTTGGATATTGGAAGAGAGCAGTGAAACCTGCTCTCTCTTCCAATATCCAAAGCACATTGCTTTTCCACATGGGGAGCTGCATCTTAGCAGCTCCCCATGTGGAAAAGCAATGCCGGCTCCCAAGGGACGCGGGGAGCTGGCGGGACTGTGGGGGATTGGGGACCCCCCACAGTCCCCAACGAGAGGGCCAGCCCCGGGGGATGGGGTCCCCGGGGCAAGTAGGGCTCGGGAGGGGGCAACGTGGCCCCCTCCCCAAAGTTTACAAAAATGTTTAAAAAAAAAAAAAAGGGTATGGCCGGCCCCGGGAGATGGGGTCCCCGGGGCCTTAAAATGGCCAGAGGAGGGGGCCACGCAGCCCCCTCAAAAGAATAAAAGTAAAAATAGAGGCCATGCCCCGGGGGATGGGGTCCCCGGGGCCAATACAGGCCCAGGGAAGGGGGCCACGCGGCCCCCTTCCCATTTTTTTTAAAATTTGTAATTAAAAAAAGGGGTAAGGCCCTGGGGGATGGGGTCCCCAGGGCCCAAAAACAGAAAAAAGGAAGGGGGCTACACAGCTCCCCTTCAGGGGACAAAATGTTTTTTTGTTTTTTTAAACGATCGGGCCCGCAGGCCCCGCCCCTTCCTTCACCACTCTGCAAACGCGCCCCTGGCGCGTTTGCAGAGGGGAACGAATTCCCCTTGAATACTGGGGGTCCCTGGGGGCCAACTACCCCACCAGGAACCTCCAGTATGCGCCAGGGGCTGCCTTGCAGAGACGTGTACATAGGCCACGCCCCTTTTACACCTCTCTGCAACGCAGCTCTGTGGCGCTTTTGGAGGTATATGGTGGGCTAGTTGGACTCCAGGGACCCTCAGGATTCAAGGGGACTTAATCCCCCAACTTAAAACACGCCACAGGGCGCGTTTGTACAGTGGTGAAGGGAGGGGCGGGGCTTCATGTGACATGTGTGCAAACAGGCCCCGTGGCGCGTTTTAAGATGGGGATTAAATCCCCTTCAATCCTGAGGGTCCCTGGGGCCAACTAGCCCAACAGGTACATCCAGAAAGCGCCACAGAGCTGCGTTGCAGAGAGGTGTAAAAAGGGGTGTGGCCTCTCTACACGTCTCTGCAACGCAGCCCCTGGCGCATACTGGAGGTTCATGGTGGGCTAGTTGGCCCCTAGGGAACCTCATGATTCAAGGGGACTTAATCCCCCAACTTAAAACGCGCCACGGGGCGCGTTTGCACAGATGTCACCTCAGGCCCCGCCCCCTCCCTTCACCATTGTGCAAATATTCCTCTAAAATCTGCCTTACTACGAATTCCGATTTACTCACCTGTTATCAGGAGAGACCTCAGTGCTGCATCTTTCAGCCCAGTACTGGTCCTGAAAAGTAATTTTAACCGTACTTACCAGTAACTTGAATTTCCTTCCATAGGATATCATTGCCTGCTTTTTGTTGATAAAGTTTCTAAGTGTTGTTTTTTGAAACATACAAATATTCCTCTAAAATCAGCCGAAATACGAATTCCGATTTACTCACCTGTTATCAGGAGAGACCTCAGTGCTGCATCTTTCAGCCCAGTACTAATCCTGAAAAGTAATTTTAACCGTACTTACCAGTAACTTGAATTTCCTTCATAGGCTAACATTGACTGGTTTCACTTGGAAATTCTTCTAAGTGTGGAGTTTTGGAACTTTATAATATTACTCTAAAATCAACCAAAGTACGAATTCCAATTTACTCACCTGTTATCAGGAGAGAACCCAGTGCTGCATCTTTTATCCCAGCACTGACCCTGAAAAGTAATTTTAACCGTACTTACCAGTAACTTATATTTTCTTCCATAGGAATCCATTGTGTGGTTTTCAGCAGAAAAGTTTCAAAGTGTCGATTTTCACAAACTACAAATATTCCTAAAAATTCGCCTGTATGACTTAAACGCATTCTTTCAACTGTTTACAGGAGATGCAACAGTGCTGGATCCAGGATGCAACACTGAGTAAGAAAATGTAACGATAACTATTTTTACCTTCTAAGTGAATTTCCTTCCATAGGATAACATTGTTGAGTCTATGAGAAAAAGTTTCTAAGTGTCAACTTTTAAAGTACAATAATATTCCTTAAAAATCACGACTGTAACCAAAACGCTTTTACTCAACTGTTTACAGGAGATGTACCAGGACTGAATCTAGGATCCAGTCCTGTGGTTAGAAAAGTAATCCATAAAGTAACTAATTGCATTTAACTAGAAATTCACATTGAGCTGAATGTTGCATTGTGTTTGAAAATGTGTTGCCCATTGCAACAACTGTAACTACTGTACTTAAAAGTCTATTGCCTATGTGCAAAGTATTTAAACTAAAGTAATTCATTCTGAGAAAGTATTTTTTGTAATGTAATGTATAATGTAATTACAATGTAATTTAAAAAATAAAATATGTAAAAAAAAATTGTTTCTGAAAATGTAGTAAATCAGTATGAAAAAAATGTATATAACAATTAATACATTTAAAAATTGTCATTTACAAAACCTTTGAAATTCACTGAAAAAACCGTAGGTTTCAGACATGTTATAGTTACAAATTAGCATTTAAAAAACCTTTGAAATTCACTGAAAAAACCATAGGTTTCAGGGACGTTATAGTTACAAATTAGCATTTAAAAAACCTTTGAAATTCACTGAAAAAACCATAGGTTTTAGGGACAGTTATAGTTAGTTGGACATTGCACTCGTACAAAACCCGTGAAATTCCCCCGTTATAGTTAGTCCAGCTAACTATAACTCGCGCCCCCACAATGCACTGCTGATGACGTCACATATTACATCACTCATGACATGGTCAGTGACATCACTGATGACATCACTGATGACATCTCAAATGACATCACTGATGACATCATCCACGTGATAATTTCATGCATCTTCTCACACCCTAATATAACCTTTGATACACCCACTCTAAATTACAGACTGCCATTCGCAAAACCATAGACACTCCAACACCAATAACTACATACCCACTCACTGATTCTTAGGTCTACGCACACATCCACTCACTCACCCGTACAGTCACTCATACTTACGGTCACTCAGTACAGGACTATCATATGCACTCATACTCCTATATAGACACTCAAACACTGCCACTCATCCATAGAGGTACTCACACACCTAGTCAGTCATGCAAATAATTTAACACACTACCATTTACTCACCTATACAGTTATACACACACCAGCTCACTTACTCATACAAATACTAGCACATTCTTACGCTCTTATACAATCACTGATACAAGCACACACTCATCCATACAGCCACTATCACAATCACTCACTCTCGCTTATAGCTATTTATATACTCCAACACACATATATACTGCCTTTCACATATGTAGTTACTCACACATGTACCACTGGGACATACATTCACTCACTAACACACTCTTACACACACTTACCCACCCATACAGTCTATCACAGATGCACTCTTGAAACCATCCACCCAGTGAATCACCCACTCACACATCTATGCACAGAGTCGCACACACCCCTCCCACACAAACACTCAGGCACCCATACAGATACTCACACAAGCATTCAATAACTCATATAGACACTCATGTAGCTATTCACAAACACATGCAGCCACTTACACAGCAACAGACAGACGGATACAGACATTCACCCAGTTTAGTCACTAACCCATGCATTCAGTAAGATACCTTAAATCACTCACTTATACAGTCAGTCACGCACCTACTAAATCATCCATACAGACACTTACACACCCATTCATTCTTCAATACGTCTTTTCCTATATATATTAAAAATATTTAAACTTTACAGAAACACACAGTCACTGGATGATGTCATCAGTGATGTCATCAGTGATGTCATTTGAGATGTCATCAGTGATGTCATCAGTGATGTCACTGACCATGTCATGAGTGATGTAATATGTGACGTCATCAGCAGTGCATTGCGAGGCGCGAGTTATAGTTAGCTGGACTAACTATAACGGGGGAATTTCATGGGTTTTGTATGAGTGCAATGTCCAACTAACTATAACTGTCCCTAAAACCTATGGTTTTTTCAGTGAATTTCAAAGGTTTTTTAAATGCTAATTTGTAACTATAACGTCCCTGAAACCTATGGTTTTTTCAGTGAATATATATATATATATTACACAGTGATATTGCAGTGGAGAGCTATAGTTGCTGTTGCTAACAAATTTGACACTGTTTGACGAATCTCCAAGAAACTTTTAAAAAAAGTGTTCTCTTTTGACTAGTTTGTATATGAAATGTCTCGAGGAGATCTGTCAAGTGGGGGCAGAGAAAAAAGGGGGTCCCAAAACCAAACTCCACATGCATTAGGCATAAACGTCTTTAAGAAGCACAACCGCAAAAACTGCTGAATGGGATTCAGGTTTACAAATAATTGTATGTCTGGATGGTTGGGTCTGCGAGAGGCCTGCAAGAGTCTTGCAGGAGTGATTATTTAAAAATAGAGTGTTAGTATTAGCCCTGGGAGATTTTTTCCCTTGGGCCACCTCGCTGCCATGGGAGTCAGATGCGCGTGGGAGCGAGAGCTCTGATTGGCTGCTAGCAATGTGAGAAAAATGTTGCTGCCAGCCATTACAGGACTTGGGACTTAGTCACCTGTCATGAATTTAAAAAAATAAAATGAAATGGGGAGATGAGTGGGGATATCCTCACACTCCCAGGCCCAGAAGGAGCCCCTTTGGGCGAAAATTGGAAAAAATTGGCAAATTTTGCCACAATCCCTTACGACTCCAGCGGGATTGCGGCAGAAAAAAAGGTATCTCTGAACTGCATTCTTTAAGGGTAGGAGGGCACGCAGCCCCCATCCCAATATTTTTCTGGCCCTGGTGATCCTGTCCCCCAAGGCCCAATTTAATTATTGTGGGGAGGCAGTACCCTGCCCCCCTCCCTGCGCCATAGTCAGCCTTGGGGATCTCATCCCTGGGGTCCAAAGTATTTTTTAAGGGGAGTGGGTCCGCGTGGTCCACCCACCACGAGCCTTTGAAAGGCCCTTGGGACACCATCATCCAGGGCCGTGACTTTGAAAAAAGCTATGGGGGCTGCACTTCCCCCTCACTGAGCCTTTAATGCCCTGGGGACTCCATTCCCTGAAGCCAGCTCTCTTACTGTGTCCCAGGAGCCCATCCCCAGGACACAGTAGTTTTCCTGCATGCATCAACACAGGAATGGAAACGTGTCTGCTCCCGTCTGCTGGGAGCATTTTCAAATCTCCAGCTAAACAGGGTGGAAGCTTAAAAAACTTCTCCTGCCAGCTCGGGGCAGACTCGAGAAACAGAACAACAGATTGCTCCTGCCCAGAGGGGGCCACATAAATAGCTGCTCTATCAGTGTAGGTGCAGTATATGACACTTCACTCTATGCCACTCTATGTTACACTATTCCACTATAGGTCACTCCACTCTACATCACTACACTGTACGCCAGTAACACTGAACATTATTCCACTCTTAACAACTCCACTCCACAATACTGTTAATACTGAAAGGCCCTCCTGTCTGTATATCTTAGCATTCGCAAAACCATCTTGTAATCCGGACGCCATTTTGTATTATAATCGAAACTGCTGCTTGGTTATTTTCAAGAAACGGTCTTTGGTAAGTTTCGTTTCCCAAGGTTGAGCTTTTCTTTCTGTAATTGCAAGTGTCCTCATTAGTGCATGCCTTTCCCGTTAGATAGAGGCCTTCTCCCACCTGTCTGGTGGGGAGGATAGGCCAGACGACCTTGGGCAGTAGATAGCCTGTGCCTGGCTGCAGAATCGAAACTTATGTTCTGTACCCCCATTGTATTACAACACCTACCAGATTTTTTGTTATAGTAGGCGGGTCTTTGTGGACTTCGCAACGTACATAATGTAATTTTATGCTTACAGGGTCCAGTCCCTCAGCAGCCATCTCAGGAGGCTGGTCAGACTGGGCTCCGCTGCAGCGTAAGATCAATAAATAATCTGGTTTGTATTCTCTACTGCCTGACCGACTCTTCATTTGTATGGAAGGCTGAGAGGTGGTTGTGAGTGACCCGAGTGGCCCTTTTCGGGCCACTTCCTTCAGTTTGGTGCCTGAACAGGGACTCCATCGGGTGACCTCATCCTCGCCCGCAGACGGGTGAGGAGGACGGGGCCGCGTTGGGTCGGATAGGCGGATTGGGGGACCCCTGCATGATAGAGTTTTGTACTCGCAGCTGCCCCGCCTGTCTGATCGGGCGGTGCCCTGCCCAGTGGTCATCACGACTGGGGTCCTGAATGGCGAAACCCTTGGATCTGACCGTTTGGTCCGAAGAGCCGGCAGTGGAGAATAAATTTGTTTGACCTGTGTGCACCAGGTGAGTTTGTTTGGTTCTCTGTCGTCATGACATTTGTTTGGTGGGTACTTTGGTTGGTCTAGGAATCAGTTTTAGACAAGCGCTTGCATTTGATTTTGAATATCTTTTGAGATATGGTACCATTTTGTTAATTTGTGATTGATGCGATCCGCAGAAGCGGCTTTTGGTTAAGGCACGAGTGCATTTTAGTGTAATTGTGTGGTGAATGTGTTTCTTTGTGTGAACAGAATGCCTTGCTGGAGTAAGTTATGCTGTGTGAGGTGTCGTTGTTGTTCTACTGAAGTTCGATTGGAGGAAAGGCAGCCCGCACCTGCGGAGGGTACGCTGAATAATGATATGTACGTCAAATACGGCCTTGGTCCTATTATGTTTAGTACACTATGGCACAAATATACGAGGGACAATGCTGAGTTGCAGTGGCCATCAAAAAGCACCTTTGATGAGCAGAAGTTGAATTATTTGGAGGAGAAATTGTTTGCTAAACGTAGCAGGCAGTCGATGTTTGATTATCTTCAGGTATGGCAAAAAGAAGCTAAACAGAGACAGATGAGGGTGGAAAGGGTGGCAGGGAGGGAGAAAACGCAGAAAACAGTGGTGCATGATAAAGAGAAGGTGGAGAAGGGTATAGAATGTGCTGATAGGAGGTTTCGATTGCAATGTGATAAGTCCTATGTTGCTAGGGAGGAGGCAGACACTTTTGTGGAAGAATTATTGGAAGAAAGACCGCCTCCCCCTTATGCCCCACATAGAATATATCCTGTCATCCCACAGCCCTTGCCATCTGCCTCTGCCCCCCCTGTTCCTGCTGTTTCTGGTATTGATCAAAGTGCTTTGGTTCCGGCATCACCAGCTTCTTCTTTGGCTCCGTCCCCCGCAGTTGCTGTGGATGCTATTCTTCCTGCCACTCCTGTTGTTACGGTGCCACTTTCTCCTTCACAGACACTTACTACTCAGCTGATGTTGACCTTGATGCCCCCCCTTCGATTACTGTGTTGTCCCCTCTTCTCCCTTCTGCCCCCTTGTTAGGTGCCGAGACACCGGCGCGTGGCCAGGACGATGGGGATGGGGCAGTTGCAAAGGAGCGATTGGGACGGGTGTTGATTCGATCTGATGTGGGAAAAATGGAGAAAATGATGGTGGCCAATCAGGCTGCCCTATGGGCCCGTAATCCTATTTATGGTGTTGAATATGTATGGAGTGTGTTAAAGGACTATGAGCCGTTTGTCCACAGCATGCCCTTAGGCACATGTCGGCCACTTTGATTGGACTATGGGAACAGAGTTTTAAAGGTGTCGCACCTCAGGCCGTTTATGATATTAGGGACCAGGTGTATGCCACGAGCGTAGCTCCAAATGAGGTTTTCGCTAGTGTTACCACATTGATTGGATATCAAGGTAGACTGTATCAGAAATCTCTGACGACGATATCTCAGTTCCCAATGAGGGAAGTTCATCCCATTTTCCACCCGGAGATACCGGAGTTAAGTGATCAGCATGATCAGGTGACTAGGCAGCGAGTAGAGGCCCGTTTTCAAGAACAATGGGTTTATACTCCATGGAAGAGGAGTGAAGTCCTCTCGATTAAGGCTCAGTTACCCCACCCCAGAAAAAATCCTACTCCGTATTATAAAGAATTGACAGAGGCTGCTGCATCGACGGTTATGACGTTGGCAGATATTGAAATGTTTTTTGGTTTATTGGTGCCAGTGGATATCTGGCGACAGGTGCATACTCAGGACCATGCCCTAGAATTGGGTGGTACTTGGGACGAGATTAGGACGTGGGATGGGGAGAGGAAGCCTGGTGAGAAGCCCAAGGCTGAGATCTTGGATTTGCCTGGCCGCATTATTACTTATATGCACTCTCTTATCCCACCTCGGAAGGTGGACTGGGATAAGCTGGCCGCGTGTCGTCAGAAGAAAGATGAAAGTGTGTCTGATTTCTTTACCTGGTTTGAAGGTGTGTTCTTGTATTTTAGTGGCAAGGATTTGTCTTCCGAAGGGGGTATCCGATTGTTTGTTAACAGGTTTGTCACAAATTTGCTCCCAGAGATTTCAACACGGTTGCAGGCTGCTGAGAGCACGTGGACTACTTCTACCCCTTCGGTGATATTGAGTATGGCTCAGTATTATGAGCATAGAGAGAACGAGGAGAAAGAGAAGGTAGAAAAGAAGACGAAGGAGCTGAAGACGAAGGTACTGATGCAGCAGGCATCCAGGGGGCAGGAACGGGGTTGAGGTATTGGACCAGCCAGGCAGCTTCCTCGTACGAGCCGAAATGCTGTGCCTGTGGGCCCAAATCAATGTGCGTATTGCAAGGAGGAAGGGCACTGGTGCAGCGAGTGCCCAGTTTTGCTGCAAAAGGTTGCGTCTCCTAGAGGACGGGGGGTGAGAGGGAGAGGCCGGGGGCATGTGATCAGGTTGGAGATCAGGCTACTGGGACATCACTGGGCCGTTGCGATCAAAATTATTTTGATGACAATCGGGGAGGGCAGTATTATCATGATGATTATGATTTGGATGAGGTGACGGGGATGTCCTACAGCTAGGACAGCCAGGGACAGGGTAAGGGACCAGTTCCGATACCTGTAGATCAGTGTGGACCTTATGTTAGTGTGGATTTGCAGGGCTTGGAATAGAAATTTTTGGTGGATACAGGAGCAATGAATAGTTCTGTTTCGAGGTCACTGGTCCCTGGGGCAGCCCTGTCTGGCCATAATAATGTTTTGGTTGGTTTTTCTGGTGTGCCGGTAGTAAGCCCCATCTCCAAACCCCTTGCTTTGACTATAGGCCCTTTCACCGTTGATTCGCTGTTTTTATTAACATCAAATTGTGCAGAGAACTTGTTGGGATTAGATCTGTTGAAAAAGTTACATGCTACTATTTACTGTTCCCCGGATGGTGTCCATATGACAATGGGTCCAAGTGTGGTTAGTACTACGCAATGTTTGTCCAAAGATGCTCCCCTTACAGTTGGGACTTTTGCAGGTACCTTCAGTTTCTATTCAGGTTAAAGAAAATGCAATATTGCCTCGTATCCCTCAGTATAAGATTTCGCATGCAGGAGAACAGGCGTTGTTGCATATAATACAAGATTTGATTCGGTCAGGAGTTGTGGAGGAGACAGTGGCAAATGTGTGTAAGAGTCCCATCCTTCCTATTCTTAAGAGGCCACCTTCGGGTTCCTCTGATGATGTTGCTGATGTTTATAGTATTATGATTGATTTGCGCGAAGTTAATAGAATTGTGGTCACTCAGTTTCCCGTGGTTCCTGACATTACTGCTCTTTTAACTATGATTCCTTCTTCTGCTAAATTCTTTTCTGTTATTGATTTGAAGAATGCCTTCTTTAGCATCCCTGTTCATCCAAATAGCAGGCATCTTTTGGGATTTTCCTTGGCAGGTCGTAGTTTTAGATTTTGTCGAGTTCCCCAGGGGGACACTGAGAGTCCTAGCATATATAGCCAGGCTTTGAAAGGTCAATTGGACTCTCTCACCCTTCCCCCAGGTAATGTATTGTTGCAGTATGTGGATGATCTTTTGATTGCATCCGATACTGAAGAAGGATGTAAAGAAGCTACAGTACAATTGTTGCTGCATTTGGCTCATTTTGGACACAAAGTGTCCCTTTCTAAATTTCAATATTGTCGACAGGAGGTCACCTATTTAGGTCACCTACTGTCGAAAGGAGGGTCGGAAACTAACTCCTGAGCGTATTAATGCTGTAGCTGGGTCCTGTTCCAAAGACCCAAAGGGACGTACGAGCCTTCATTGGTATAACTTCCTATTGTCGTCAGTGGATACCGAATTTTGTTTACTAACAAAGCCACTGTTATATTTAACAACTAAAGATGTGCATGAACCTTTGCCTTGGACACCTGACTGTCAACAAGCTTTTGAGCAATTGAAGGTTGCGCTTTGCTCGGCTCCTGTGCTTGGCACACCCGTTTACAACAAGCCGTTTGTGTTATATGTACATGAGTCAGCCAGTTGTGTGCTTTATATCTTAACACAGGCCTTTGGAGGTAAGCAGAGGCAGTGTTTGAATTTTTCCGCTGTGCTTGAACCCGTCGCGAAAGCCCTCCTGAGCTGTTTAAGAGCGACCGCGGCTGTGGCCATCTCTACTCGACAATCGGCAGGGCTTGTTCTTGATACTGATCTCACAGTTATGGTACCCCATGCTGTGGATATTCTTTTGAACAGAACAAAGACACAGCACCTTACCAGTGCACGTTTGACTGGCTATGAGCTAACCCTCTTTGCACCACACATTACAATTAAGAGATGTGCCACTCTGAACCCTGCCACGTTCGGAGAGTGAGGAAATAGACATACATGATTGTATGTTTTAGACGGGAGAGGAGACGAAGGGACGGGTAGACTTGACTGATGTTCCCTTATCTGACCCCCAAGGGGAACTATATGGCGATGGCTCTTGTTTTAAATTAACGGATGGCACCACAACTGCTGCTTATGCAATCACAACACTGCACACGATAGTTGAGACATCACAAGTTCCCTATCAGTCGGCCCACGCTGCAGAGCTGGTGGCTCTAATTTGAACCTGCGAGTTGAGTCAGGGATTGGTGGTCAATATTTATACTGATAGCCAGTATGCCTTCGGAGTCACTCATAATTTTGGGCGGCTCTGGGCAGAGAGAGGATTTCTCACTTCCCATGGTTCGAAAATTCAACATGGCCCTTTGATAAATAGGCTTCTGTCGGCTTTCACCCTGCCCAAGAAACTAGCAATAGTGAAGTGTAGCGCTCACAAAGCA
Source organism: Calotriton arnoldi (assembly GCA_963921515.1). Classification (NCBI taxonomy): domain Eukaryota; kingdom Metazoa; phylum Chordata; class Amphibia; order Caudata; family Salamandridae; genus Calotriton; species Calotriton arnoldi. The sequence continues at coordinate 424,006 of CAWUFW010013841.1, read as the reverse complement.
ATTACTGATGATATGGGAAGGGGAAATGCTTTTGCAGATCAAACAGCTAAGGAGACGGCCCGATCTAAGATGAAAAAGGTGTTTGTCGCAGGTCCTGCTAGATGGGTGCTGAGGTTATGATGTTTGAGGACACACTAGATAATGTGAAAGAGATACAGAGCGAGGTGACGGTGGAGGAATTAGCAATATGGCAGGAAAGCACAGCGCAATTGGATGATGATGGGTGCTGGGTAGATAAGTCGGGAAAGCAGAGATGGATGCTGCCATACTCATATGTTCTTCCTGTAGTCACTATGGCTCATGGACCAGCTCACATTAGTGCTAGGGGTATCTGCAAGTTGCTAGACCCTGTATGGCAGAATGATAATATCCCAAAGACGGCTGCCCATTTGGTGAAATATTATATGGTGTGCATGATGTACAATCCTGGAAAGGGTACTCCTACACCTCCCAGTAATTTTGCACCCCCTTCTTTCCCTTTTGAAGTCCTTCAAATGGACTTCATTGAGATGGATCGGGTGAATAATCTGAAGTATGTGTTAGTGGTGGTCTGTGCATTCAGTAAGTGGGCTGATGCTTATCCTACTAAGGAGAATACAGCTTTGGCGACAGCGAAGGCTCTTTTAAAGGAGTTCTTCCCTCGCTTTGGTTTGCCCTGTTTGATTTGGAGTGATAACGGCAGCCACTTTAATTCAAAAGTCATCCAGTTGGTGTGCAATGGCCTGCACATTAAGCAAAAGTTTCATGCTGCAAATCACCCTCAGTCAGCAGGTTTAGTTGAGAAGTACAATGGCATACTCAAACTAAAGATGGCCAAAATTCAGGAGAGTACTGGATTGAAGTGGCCAGATGCTTTACCATTGGCTTTGCTGCCGACAAGAGTTAAAGCCCAAACTAGAACAGGGTTGTCACCTTATGAGGTTGTTTTTGGTTGGCCCGCTAATGTTTGGGGCGTTCCGAGACCTCAACATTTCTCCGAGATAGATCACCCTTTGTTGATAGATTATTTATGTGAGTTGACTAAAAATTTGCGTTCTATTCATCAGCAGATTCAAGAGGCCTTTCCTTCAACTCCAGAGGGACCAGGCCACGATCTCCGGCCCAGGGATTTCATGTTGGTTCACCACTTTCAGCGCAAAAGCAGTCTGGAGCCCCGGTGGAAGGGGCCTTTCCAGATCCTCCTCGCTACCCATACAGCGGTGAAGGTGGACGGTCAGAAAAATTGGATTAATTCAACGCACTGCAAGAGAGTGCCACTTCCTCTACCCTATGACCAATGGAGGCTCGACGGCATTGGGGATTCCGAGACGGAGAAGGTTCCCCGTTTCATTCATTTCTCCGATGCCAGAATAACATGGGCACCTTCTGAGGAGGAGAGTGATGCAGTTTTGAATGAGGCAGTGCCACCTGAGATTAAGGCTAGCCAAGCGCTTCAGTCGGCTGGCCTGTCTGTGTCTGAGCCTGAGTCAGTCGGTCCCTCTGAAAGTGAGCCATTGTTTCTTGATCCCTCTGTTCCTGGAGTTGTTAGGTACAATTTGAGTCATTGATGGAGGGACTGTGCACCAAATAAAAAGTCAGATTAGTAGGGATGGACTTCAAGGATGAAGCGTAGGGACGATAGAGTAGGGACAGGGAGATTGGTGCATTGTCTGAAACACTGAATAGGATAAGTGGGGGGTGTCCTCCAAGGAGGGAGGGGTACCCTATCCTGAGTGAAGTGGATTTTCCTCACAAAGGGCTGCAATCACGCAGCTCCATCGAGAAGTGCTCAATAGCACCACTGTGGATGAACAATAGGAGCCTGCCAGCGAGGCTCAAAGGAGAAGAAAAACGGATGCTGGAAAGAAGATTGTTCATTTGGTTTCATTGAGGTTATATTAATAGTACCTTTTCGTTCTACTATCATGCATCCTTTTTGGCAGGCCAATGATTGATGAAGAACAGCCATTGGGTCTTGTTTTGTCCCGATCATCATGGATCAATCAGCGGAAAGGAATATTTCACTTTCTTGCTATTCTGCTGATGATTATCTTTTGTGGGGTTCTCTGGGCGTTAGAGTATACTTGTAACTCACCTACTCCTGACAATGATATTCATTTCACACCAAGACGAAAGAGAATGCTTTCTAATAATGTTTTTTTGGACACTCATAAGAGATTTTTGGGTAGTGGAATAGCTTGTTATCCCACTGAATCTGTGACTAGCCTGTGGACTGCTTATCCTTTGTCTTTCATAATTTATACGTATTCTAAGTCGACAAATTTTGTTGAGGTAAAAGGGGAGTTTGGATTTGTCTACCCAGGGCCATGCTTGTATCATCATAAGCCCATGGGAACAGGTTACCCCGGCTGTGACGCCAATACGTATTGTGATAATTTCTACTTGAAAGACCAAAATATAACGTTGGTGGGTTGGTATTATAAAGAAGTGACGGTTCCTCGAAAAGCTGGCTATTACCCTGCTTGTTGCCCCATCATAAATAGTACTGATACCATATTGTATATCAATTGCTCAGGGGTGATCATATCCAAAGAGACATTTCCTTTGAAAGGTTCAAGAGGTTCTAGCACCATTACAGGTAATACTCGCTATTCAGCTGTGAACTATGACAGACCGATATATGCCCATCCCGGGTTCTTTTTTTATCTAATGCAACATACTCAAATGCTCATAATGGCACCAATGATGTAGCTCTTGGGATGGTGCTGCCTCTGGGGGTCCCTTGTAAATATGCCCACAGACAGGTAAAATGGGTGAAGAGTACACTTACAAAGGAATTTTGTGAAGGAGTAACAGATATTGAGATCAACAGTTACAGTAATGGTATTACTTTTGGTTATATCCTGTCAGCTATCTTTACATTGGGGGGAATGGCTATGAGTAGAGGTGAAAAGGCCCGGGAATACTTTGGCTGTAAGTTGCAGATATTGTCCAATACTACAGTGGCAGCATTACGTGACATCACATTCAATTAGAGAGTATGAGGATCTATTCTGAACAAACTAGATATGCAGTTGATTTTATTTTAGCAAAAAATGGTGGTGCATGCGCAGTTATTGGCGATCAGTGCGTAGTGGGAATAACCAATATGGAAAAGAATATTACTAAGCATATCTTAGATATTATTGAGAATTTCAAAGGCATGGAACCAGGTAATTGGAGTTGGTCCCTTTTTGGAACATGGGGCTGGCTAATAGAAAAAGTAATCTATCTCGTTGCTATATTAATACTTTGCTGTGTCCTTATTCAATGTCTTCCAATGTGCTGCACCTATTGTATCTCTGTATTGACTCCAGGGCGGAAGATATCGATTCATGATACCAATTCTGCAATAATGTTACAGAAAGAAATAGATGAAATGATGGTCATAGACGAGGGTATCTTCGAAACATCTTCTCTTCTCATAGAGCACATTCCTACTGATGATGATATGAAATGTGTATAAAAATAGCTATGTGCTTTTATTATTCATTTATGTTTTGCTCTTGCTTAAATTGTAGATGGTCAGCTCATGCTAACAGGAGGGTTTGTTAATATTGAAAGGCCCTCCTGTCTGTATATCTTAGCATTTGCGAAACCATCTTGTAAACCGGACGCCATTTTGTATTATAATCGAAACTGCTGCTTGGTTATTTTCGAGAAACGGTCTTTGGTAAGTTTTATTTCCCAAGGTTGAGCTTTTCTTTCTGTAATTGGAAGTGTCCTCATTAGTGCATGCCTTTCCCGTTAGATAGAGGCCTTCTCCCACCTGTCTGGTGGGGAGGATAGGCCAGACGATCTTAGGCAGTAGATAGCCTATGCCTGGCTGCAGAATCAAAACTTATGTTCTCTACCCCCATTGCATTACGACATCTACCAGTGTTTTTTATAGTAGGTGGGTCTTTGTGGACTTCGCAACGTACATAATGTAATTTTATGCTTACAGGGTCCAGTCCCTCGGCAGCCATCTCAGGAGGCTGGTCAGACTGGGCTCCGCTGTAGCGTAAGATCAATAAATAATCTGGTTTGTATTCTCTACTGTCTGACCGACTCTTCATTTGTATGGAAGGCTGAGAGGTGGTCGTGTTGTAGGGATTCTGCACATACACAGAGCTATGCACAGGATAATAGGACCTCGGAGTATAGTGGTGAACCAACCATGCACCTTAGTACCCACAATCTCAATCCAACTAGCTTTAGCGTCTCATTAGCAACGATGCTACCAATGATTAGACAACCCAGAACACGGTCTCTCTCTCTCAGGACTCGCGGGAGCAAGGACACCCTTTCATAACTCACTCATACCTGTCCACAACGTGCGTAATAAGAGACACAGTATAGTTTAAAATGTTTATTTCAACTATCGTGCTCTAAGATACAGTACACGTGCCAGTACTATCAGCATAATGCATAAGGATAAAATAATAAGCATAGTTACAATTCCATAGAATACAAACTGGGAAAGCATTTCATAAAGCAGTGGATATAGGGCTAAATGACCATACCACCCTCCCCGTGCTATTAGCTAGTTTATTATAAAAATAGAAGACCTCTGGGCATTGTCAGGCGGACCCTCATACCTCAATATCTAGATGCAAGGTTTACATCATCAGACAAGCACAGCTCTTCTCCCTGGAAAGGTTTTTCTCCAAGTGCCTCTAACAGTGAAATCACAATATTAAAAGCACACAAATTTATCCAGTGCAGCTGCATTCAGTGTTATGTCTAAGTGCGAGGGGCTGACGAAATCAGCAAGAACAAGGGACGTTGTTTTTCGACCTTGTACATGTTGTGCAGACGTAACCCACAGGGAACAGGAGAAAAGTTGAAAGGCAGAAATGCAGACGGTCCTAATATAGCCGGGCACAAGCAGAGGCTGGAAAAACAAAGTCACAAAGCAACGTGCGCAAAAAAGGCATCATGGCAGCCAGGCCTAAGCCAACTTAGCAAGGCAGACCATGAGGCCACAAACCACACGACAGTCGTGAGTGACCCGAGTGGCCCTTTTCGGGTCACTTCCTTCAATACTTTACTGTATGCCACTCCACCATATGCCACTGCACTCTACGCTATTTCGCTGTATGCCATTCCACAGTTTGCTATTACACTGTACGCCTCTCCGGTCTACCCCACTGCACTCTACCACGCTCCACTCTACAACACTCCACTCTATAGTATTCTACTCTATAACATTCCACTCTTCACCACTACACTGTGCACAACTCCACTCTACACCACTCCAGTCCACGCTATTCCACTGTATGTCACTACACTATACCTCACTCCACTCTGCACCACTTTACTGTACGATACTCCAGTGTACACCACTCCATTCTATGCTATTCGACTCTAAGCCATTCCACTCTATGCCATTCCACTCTACTCCAGTGTACTCTATTCCATTGTATACCACTCCATTCTATGCTATTCGACTCTAGGCCATTCCACTCTATGCCATTCCACTCTACTCCAGTGTACCCTACTCCATTGTATACCACTACAATGCACACCACTCCACTATACGCTATTCCACTCTACGCTACCCCACTCTACAACATTCCCCTCTACACTATTGTACTCACTCCACTACACTGTACTTCACTCCACTGTACACCGCTCCACTCCACTGCACTGTACGCTATAAGCTATTACACTCTACCACACTACACTCTACTCCACTTCACTGTGCGACACTCCACTGTACGCTATTCTACTGTGTGTTACTCCACTTTATGCCAGTCCACTTTACAACACTTCTCCCTATTCCACTCCACTCCTCACCACTCCACTGTACGCTAATATTCTGTACAACACTCCACTGTACCGGATTGCACTGTACTCCACTCCACTCTACTCGACTGTGCAATAATATACTCTATTACAGTATACTTTAAGACACTCTCTCTACAGTACCACACTCAACTTAATGGCACTCCACTCAAAGACAGTAAACTCTAAGATTTCGATTACATTTTTGTTAAAAATAAAGAAACACTGAAATTGAATAAATAAGCCCAAGATTAATTTTTGCTATAGTGAGGAAAACTTTATTTATTCTTTCTATTCAAACCAAACTTAAAATACACAAACATTCAAAATTCTTAAGTTATACCTTAAGTTTAGCATTTACACACCAACTTTAAATTAATCTAACTTTATTTATTCTTTAGTTACAAACAAACATTAACGTACAGAACAATTGTAATTTCTGAACTTAAACCTTTAATTTATCATTTACGCAAGACATTCAAATTATTATAGTTTGCACACCTTCATAAACTGTGTATTTAACTCATAGCCACACCACATTAACTATACCTTCTCACTCAACCATGCCTCCTGCTCATACAAACAATTTGATTTGCTATATCATATGTGTTCTTGTAAATACTATTACTTTACATGGTATAAATGAAATAATATAAAACGGTGTAAGTGGTGCATGGAGAAGTCAGAAAGATGGGTTCCCCAGGGCTTTTAGATGGGGGTTCATGCCTCATTCCCAATAAATGCTTCAGCCCTGGGGCATGGGGTCCACAGGGCCTTCCCATGTCTCAAGGAGGAGGCCATACACCCCCTCCTCAATAAAAATAAGATCATTCCCAGGGGATGGAGACCCCGGGGCCTTAAAATGGCTAATGAAGGGGGGCCTCATCCCCTCTTTCCTTTAATAATACATTGTAGCGATCCCCTGGGCTTTGGCGCACCCTGGGAGTCTTAAAATTGAAAAGGGCAGAAGATACCTTTTTCTTTACCGGTACTATGGATCGGTGAATCTTCCATGGATCCATTGTAATACAAAAAAAATCATCCTTGGGAAGGAGCCCGCCCCACCTGGCCAAAGGGTCAGGGTATACATACCCTGCTACTACATGTTTTTAACCTTTTGTGAGGGCGGGGGACTGATTTCCTGAGTCCTAAAATGGTTGTAGCAACATTTTTGTTGATGTAGTGGCAAGCAATAAAATGTTATCTTTTGAAGTGTTGAATCCGCGGATGCTCCACATCTCTATATATACATAATGTTTAACCCTTAATTTCTCAAAAACTACTGAACTGATTTACACCAAATCACAAAAAGCATGCTATTGGACAAAGCTCTAGCTTTCTGGTAAATTTGGTGTAATTCTATTCAGCCTTTTTCGATCACTGTTCAATTTTCCTATTGAAAAGTGCATGGGGAAAACGTGTTTTGGGACTCCCCTTTTTCTTTGTCACTGCTTAAGATTTTCCAGGAAGAATTTGATACCCTTGCACAAATCTATTCAAAACTGTCCCAAAAAAATAGCTCACTCACCTCAGCTCCTTCCTGGGATGGTTTGAGGTGATCCGGCAAGCGAGGGCTGAGAAAAAGGGGGTCTCAAAACACAAATTCCTTGTTCAATTTCCATAGGAACATTTGAACAGCGCTACAGCAAAAATGGCTAAATGAAATTAAACCAACTTTGGCAGAAGTGCTTTTTTGATTTGGTGTAAATCCGTTAAGCAGTTTTTGAGAAATTAAGGTTCAAAATGTAAAGCTATCTGGACGGTTGGGTCTGCAAGACGCCCGCAGGAGTCCCACGGGCACCAACTTGTAATAATAGAGCAATCTAATTGGCCAAGGGAGCTTTTTTCTAGGCCTGGGCAGAGTTCTTCAGAGTGACTGAAAAACTCAGCCGAATTCCCCTGACTTTCACTAGCGGGTGGAGTAGGTTGATCACACACCCGAATGTTGTGCAGGGCTTCCTGTAAAAAAAACTACCATGATCATCCAGCAGGGGGAGCTGTTGCGGAAGGAAATATTACTCTGTGGTAGCTTAAAAAGTGTGGGGTTTTTTGCCTCAGTTTAGTGCCGCCACTGTAGAGTTCCTGTTGCTGAGGGTCAGACCTATTCATGCACTGTGTCGTGAGTGTCACAGAGGGTAGCAGCAAATGCCGGCTCCTCAGCGTGTGCTCCAAGCAGGAATTCACACCCTAACCGTGCACGCTATAGACAATGCACTGCTGCGTATCATAATCGCATACAGCCCTGTGCCCCACATAGGCTAATGCAATCTCTGTTTCAACTACTATGTGGTGTGCTGTATGCCACATACCCTGCGTTGCCCCCCTTCTAAACATGTCGCCATAATTTCTCCCCGACATTCTCTTATATATATATCACTCATCTCTCCTGTGGCATTCTTTCCCCCTCCTACCACTCTCTCCTCCCTCTGCTCTCTTTTAGCTCTCTACATCTCTCACCTACTGCTGTTAATATAGCCTGTCCTTGCCGCAGTCTGACTCCAAAAATTCAGTCAGTAGCGAGCAGGGAGCATTAGAGGAAAGTCCTTAGCAATGATGCAACAGTGCATGACATGTGTCAATCATGTCTAAGTGCTGAGGAGCGCATTTAGTGTAACACTGCTGGCTGCACTGACTGAACCAAAAGTGGGACAAAGGATGCCTAGTGTTGTGGGGAACGAAGGCAGCTGAGAAGACTGGTGATCAGCACAGCACTGTATCTATAAACCTTGTGATTCACTGCTGTAATAGCTGTAGGGTCTTTGGAGTGCAACGTAGTAGCAGGTTCATGAGGAGCATTTAATTGGTTTTTAAAACTTTAATGCCATCTGCCCTTCCTAACATTTTCTTCTCTCATCGTATTCTTTAAATGCCCACTTCATGCGAACTGCACTTGGGTCTCCCAGACTACGGCTTCAAAGCACTTTGAACTCTTCCTAGATTAATGCAAGCAGCCCCAGTCATCCTGTGCTTGCATCTTCCTGGCTAAATCACCTCTCGTTAATTTTTTTTCTGACAATTATTGCATCTGTAGGGCCCACTCAGAGAGTAGAGGCTGCCTCGTGGTCGCTACTAATAATATACATGGCGATCAGCAGGGTTTTCTAAATAGTGCACGCATTGCAAGGGGTTAATTATTCACTTAGTAAAGGCTCATCTGTTTGCGACGCTCTGCTGGAGCTGGTAAACTCTGCCACGTGGGGGAGTTGGAGTTTTTTGCAGAACTCCGCACTCCAAGCAGAGCATGGAGTAGTAAAACTATGCAAACTTTGCTGACAGAGCGGAGTCCACTGCCCACCCCTACTTTTTCCCCATCAGCCACTTCACTTAACACTCCTGTGAGTCCCACAGTAGCTCATTCTCTGATTGGCAGGCCACAACATAAATAGATATGTTGAGGACACCATTACAGGACAAAAGGTCTCAGTCCAAATGGAAACATCTGAATACCTCTCCTAGCATTACATATCGAAAGGCCAGTGTGATTGAAGGCATGATAGTAAGAAGCCACTTAACCATTAAGCAATCATTACTTTTTTCCATGCAAGAAATGTAAAGCATGCAAATTCAGTACCAAAATGATGCAGTATGATTCACCACACATGACCAATGATTATGTAATAAGTATACATATACCTGTGGATCAGACTACACGTCAACTTTATAATGTGTCTCTGTAGCAAAAGTGTTCTACAGGACTTTTGAGCCATTACAAATACCCTTCAAGCCAATTAATTTAAGGTGGCGTAAAAGTATGAGGGACCATGACAAAAGCTGCTAACAGATCCAATAGGATAAGTACAGCCTTGTCTCCCATATCCAGAGTGCCTGTGATATGCTCTGAGATCTCGAGAAGAGCTGTTTCAGTGCTTCGATTCAGTCTGAAACCTTATTGGCTGGAATGAAGGAGGTCATTAGACTCCAGATAGTCAGATAGCTGCCTATTCACAAATCTCTCTAGGAGCTTGGGCAAAGCTGGAAACAAAGAGATCTGCCCGTTGTTGGCCGGTACTTTGGGATCTGCGGATTAATTCTTCAATAAGGAAATTAGTTTAGCCTCTTTCCAGACAGAATGGACCAGTGCCATAGCTAAAGAGTCATTGAGCAGTTTGTTCATCACAGGGTTGATCTTCTCAGCAACCATAACTAGCAGGTCTGGGTGGCAAGGATCTATAGGTGAGCCAGATTTAAGAGTTCGGATAGCTGCTAGAGAGTCTTCCAAAGAGCTAGAACTGAAAGAAAGGATAGCGCATTCAGATGCCTCAGTTGTTTCCTTGGTGAGAACAACACTGGTAGCATCTGAGTTAGATGTAACTAGACTAGATTGGATTTTAAGCATTTTATCCTGAAAGAAACCTGCCACTTTTTCACACCATTCCAAGGAAGGAGCCATGCTTCTTGACTAAAATGTAACACAACCTTGCTGCACTGCATTACAGGGAAAGAGCAGAAATACATCGGATTTCCCCAGTGATGGTGCACAATGGGCTGCCTAGTGAAACAGGATTTGCACACAGGATAGTTTTTTTGAAGTAAGGGGCACCTTCCTTCACTAAAACAATCCCCTGAGCCATATTCCTCTTTCCTCACATAGAAAGAGGAAGTAATGAGGAGAAATATATTTCTCCTTGTTACGCCTCCAATGGGAAGGTATGGAATTTTGGCACATTCCCAGGTCTACCAGTAATGGTAAATCTGGAAATGCATCAAATCCATGGCAATTTCATGGATTTGGGGTTTTGAGAAATATCCCCCCTCTGTCGCAAACTGAACAACCATAAGACAGAAGTCCTCACCATGGAACTTTACCTTGTGACCAGCAGTACTCTGAGCTACACTAAACCCCACAACTCAGGCCTAGAATCTAGGCATTATTAACTCACCTTAACCACCCAAATCAAAGCCGTCAACTGACTCCTGCATGTACATCCTGAAGAACCTGAAGAAAATGTTAAAATAACAACCCATCAGCACTCGAAAAACTGTCAACCAAACCCTCATCACAAGCAAACTGACAAGAATAAACCAAACTGGGGACCACACATTGACCACATTGACTTCATATAATCACAGTTTTCATCTGTTCCTGTACTGGGAGATAGGCCCAGTCACACAAGTGGTATACCTTTTGTTATCAGGCGAAGTGTGGTAATGGTGGGTGATAGGAATTATTTGTGTATTCCCACAGATTTCAGAATTTTATCTCACAGAAATGCGAGGAAATGTGTGATTTTGTTCAAATCTTTAGGTTTGCAGGGCATTTTGACTAATAACACATCACATGATCCACACAAGCCACACTGCTATTTTCTTCTCTTAGGGGCCGATTCCGATCTCGGCCGGTAGGGCTCCGAATCGGACTCGGCATTACCGGATCCGATTCGGAGCCCTGTTTCCCGACCGAGTCGGACGTGCGTCCGGGCGAGCGAGTACGATGCGAACGTACGCGAAATCGCCGACCGACTCGTTCGCGGGACCCAACCGCTCCGACCGACTCGCACGGACACGACGCGCACCGCGCAATGGAGTCGTTCCCCGGCCGGGTAAGTACGATGCGAGCCGCGAGCAGTCCGACCGACTCGCGCCGTCCGGCTCGAAAGAGCAGTCGGAGCTGCACTTTGGGGGTCCGTGTCGGACCCCCCTGTACGCCTAGCCGTGCGAGTCGCACACAGGGGGGACCCATGGGTCCCCCCTACCTGTGCGTGTACGCCACGAGTCACTTCGCCGCGTATCCGCTGTAGGGGGCGCCCTTGTTCTCCTCGCACCCATTGAGTCAATGGGAGCCCGCGTACGCGTTGTACGACCGGCTCCCGTTGACTTCAATGGGAGTCCGACCGAATTGAGTCCGATAGCATATGTGCGCATCGTACTCGTTCGGTCGGGCTGCTAGGGTCCGATTCGGTCGGAAATCTCTCCGGGTCCGGCTCGGTCGGTGAGATTTCCAGCCCGAATCGGAATCGGCCCCTTAGTGTCTAGTTTTCAGAAATGACTGGGTTTTGTCAGTTTCCCAGGCCCATACACCGTACCTACCTACATTGTCAAGATAGGTCAGTTTTCATGGCAAAAATGTTATGCCTGTATGTTCCATATTGAGGGACATGTTGTGTTGCGAGGCTAGATCCAGCCACACAAGTAGGGTACCATTGTTACTGGGAGGTTACTAAATGATAGTAAATTTGTGGACCCCCACAAAATCCGGAACCTTCCCTCACAGAAATGTAAGGAAAAATTGTGATTTTAGCCAACAGTTGTGATTTACAGGAAAATCTGAGGTAGAAAACAGAGTTGAATCTTAGCAAGGCACACCACCCTGGGATGCCCTGGATATCTAGTTTTCTGAAATGTCTTCATTTAATAGACTTGCTTGGGTTACGGCCGAGCTTGGGTCCAAATACTGCAGTTACCCACATCACCAAAATATGTCAATTTTCAAGATGAAAACTTGATGTCTCTACATTGCCTTTTTGCTCTTTCCTGCGTGGCCAAGCAGCACATTCACATGCGTGAGCTACCATTTTTATCAAGAGAAAATTGGGTACACAGAATAGTTGAACATTTCTTATTATGCATTGAATTTTTTGATTTCAACAATAAGTTTCCTTTGGTAAACCATGAGCGATCTACATAAATGACCTCTTGCTGAATTTGAAATGATGTTTCTTTTTCCAGAACGCACAGTTTTCTGGATTTGCTCATAGGTTTCACACTTGTTTCCACCACAAAAAGCAAAATGGTAGAAATCACAAAAAATAGAAAAAAAGAATTGAACTATTACTTAAAAAATGCAAAATATATTGTAAAAATGCTTTGTTTTAAACTCTGCTAGTTCCTGAAATATGGGACAATGGTGATCTTAGCACAGTAAACCTTTTGTTGATGCTTTATTCTTTTTAGAGACAATAGATAGGCTTTTTTTGCACAGCAATTCATTGCCATTTTAAAACAAAAAAGAAATTGGTATATGTTTGGGTGGTGGCACACTCTGCAGCTATTAGGTTAATAGAATTGCATGTGTGTGCTGACAAGCAAAACAAAATCAATACTTTTTCTTGCATAACATTTTGAATGAAATCTGCTGAATGTGTGTTTTCTTTAACATTGGAGCCCTTTTATATCAAAGTATGTTGAAATGCCAAATTATCTAGACACTTCCATAGAATGTGCTGACAAACTTGCCTTTATTCACCAGATAGGCTGTATAGTTTGCATTGTATTTCTGCATAATGTGCTTTTTCTAGCCACCCATTTAAGTCAATTGTTGAATAATTACAGTGGTCCTGAATATGGCCTTTGATTATCCCACACTGCCTGCGTAAGCTCACTGGGCCCTCTTCCAGCATGGAAGTGCAGGATGACCAGAAAAAACTGATACTACAGTTGTGATTCATCCTCGTCCAAAGATCTGATGAACCATGAAGACTGTCAAATTTAATGAGAGTGAGTGGTGTTCCACAGAGGCGCACTGTCATGGCCCACATGGAGTGATGCAAAAGAACTAGAGTTGTGACACCCAGTTTAGCAGCGTCTGGCCACCAAATGCTCTCTGATTGTTCCCCATCTCCAACAAAGAACGCCTGTGATTTGTACCATGCTCCGCATGACTCACCGTCTTACAAAAATAAACCCACAAAGACCTATCAACACAGTTATTGCAAAACCACTGTAGAACCAAAGAGGCATGCCCTTTAGTGTGACAGCAGCCCTTCTTGGTCTCTCAGCTGGCTCGGTCGTATTAGTACACTTGCTCCTGCACATTTACATTTTAGAGCAATTTTCTATTAAGAGGAGCTGTAGACAGCAACTAATTAGCAGGTATTTGTTTGTACATAGCAACATTACACAACGGACTTGGTATGTTCTTGGTGTAGTGTGATAGAGTTACATTGTACTACAGTTGCTTGTACGTCATTTTAGCTCCTTCCTTTGACATCTAGAAAGGGTGGTCTTTCAAAGGACATTCAGGAAAAAAACTTCAAAATACTGAAAAGTTGACCTCTTAAATAAAAGACACTGTAACATGACCATATCTCAAATGTTGTCGTCCAAAGGACCTCATTACAGAACAGTGGGAAAGAATATTGACATGTGAATTACGAATTACCGTAGTAGAAGTATAAAACCAATGACAAAATATGAAAATGCTGTTCAATGTAAAAATCCCTTTACTGAACTCATTTGAGGAAGTCATCTATTTAGAGCACAACTTAAAACAGTTAAAGCCCATCAACAGCAGCACAATGTGAGGTCGCAAAAAGATCAGATGAAGCTGGAGTAGCGCTTTATGTTTTACAAGCCATAGAGTTGCAGCTGGAACCTGGAATTTTACATCATGTCCATTCGTGTGGGCCTACAGAGCTCTTCTTAATGGCCTGGGGCTCATTTGAAGACGGACACTGAGGGACTGGTCGTGCATCAGGCTGTGTATTAATGCTTCACTGCCACTTTATTGTGATGGGGAAGTAGTGGACGGCAGGTGAAGTTCATTTCTGGCAGATGGAGCATGGTGGGCTCGCCCGTCAGAAAAAAGACAGGGAATGATTGGCTGCTGTTGTAGCCAAAGTCGGGTGTGATTTTTTCGACTAGAGTTACGTATCAGAAAAATCGTGTCTGGTTCACCCACACCGAAAAAAACTGGGGGGCATATTCACAAGAAAGTGCGATAACCATCACAAAAGTTACTTAACACAACCTTCAACATCGCAGTCCATCGCGGGAAATTTACGCCGTGTTAACCAAGTATTCACAACACGGCGGTATCATGCGATAGTCCCCAGATAACCCGACAACTGTCCGCGTTAAAATCAACGCCACGCCTCAAAAATGCGAAACACGAATGCAAAAAAAGCTGCGATGAGGCCAAGCACGATACAAAAAGCAGCGAAAACCAGCGGCAGGCCTGTAAATCCCACACGCCTGGCGGGAAAATGCACCATAGAAGCAACAAAAACAACACTCCAGAAACAATCCAAAGTGCGTAGCAACATGGATGCACCCTGACCCAGCGCAGAGGCCAACGCGAACCCCACAAGCCCCACAGACCACCAGCAAGGACCAACGGGGTCGGGGAAGGCCAAGGAGAAGAGGGAGAGGAAGACGGGGTGCAGTCCGTAGGAAAACAAGACCAGTGTCACGGATGTGACAGAGCACTACCAGCAACTGACCCACAGTCAGACCACCTTGAATGCAGCCGGAGTGCCGAGGAGGCCAATGGAGGAAGCCAAGAGGCGCCGGCATGACGTGAATACCCAAACCAGGCCCAAAGATGCTGCCAACAGGAAGGCCGCTAGGGCGACAGGAGGTGGGAGTCCTGCACCACAGGAGGAGCTGGAGGAAATGGAGGCCAGCCATCAGTGTGGAGACAGTGCAAGGAGGCGGGAGGACGGACAGAGCACGAGAGGACCTGACACAACAACAACAGGGTGAGTAACCAACAGGTCCATGGGGGACGGGGGGAGATGTGCACAATGGCACACATGCACAACGACGTGTAGCACACTGCACACCCACAACAACCCAGGGTCATGTCCCCCATCCCCGTGGCACACTGCAGTACACACACATGGCAATCACAGCACATCCCATGACAATGTGGCACAAAGTGCAACACCGACACTGCAGAACAGGGGACACAACTGGGTCCGCCCATGCGCAGAAACAGGCCATTCACATCTGACAGAGCAGGGAACTGTGAGATGCATATGTACGGGTACAACCTCACAACAATAATGTAGTCCAAATGTCTACTGTCCCCCCTCAAATTGCCAGCACCTCCCAAACAGTCACAATGTACATTGTCACACAGTCTGCATGTCTACAAGAACAATGCGCCAACAGAAATGTCAACACAATGTCAACATGCATCTCCCCTACACATTGCAGAGGGACAAACAACACCTCCAGCAGGTCAGATCAGACAACCCATCAGTGATGCAGGACACGACCAACACACCTTCGACACCGACGCCCTACAACAGCCCATGGACATCCCACGCAACCCACCACCAGGACCAGGGCAGACAAGCCACATAGAGGAGAACGCAGCCCCTGCAACAGACCACACAGCATGAAGCACACGCAAGCACGGCTGGCCCACAACACATCACCGACCCACACATGGCACCCAAATGCCAGGTGGCAGAACGCCAAAAGGAGGTGGCCGAACTTGTGCGGGTGTGGTCCGAACCCATGGAAGGCGAACTAGATCACATACGTGGGTGTCAATTACCCTTCAGGGACCACCTACACCCCACAAAGGAGACCCACACTGCCATAGAGACACACGCAGATATTATGTTGAACTGGCTACGGGCAAGTGCGCCCGGCCCCTTTATTGGCAGGGCCACATGTACAGTGACGCCTGTGCTGGATGTGTGTGGGGTGAGCATAAGCCAGCCCGCACGGAGTGCACAGTGCTGGCAAGAACATGAACAGTGGACACCAGTGCAATGGAAACAGAAGACACATGCATAACAGAGTCAACTGCTGAGCAACATGGAGGGAGCCGGAGCAAGTACAGAGGTCACCCAACATACAAACAGAAGTGTCCGTGAGTTGCAGTGCACTGAGGTTGGGGCACTAGAGCTGTGCACGCCCATTTGATGAAAATAACTTGGATTGTGTCCATTCGGAATGTTCCTGCTGCAGATGCAGTGGGGTGTGTCAGACCTGCAGCAACTCCCTCATCAACGTCTCAGGTCTCCCACACTGCTTGAGGTGACATTGCTACGCAACATCTCCACATCACAAAACTCTACCAGTAACGGTCCATTGGTTGCGGTGCACTGAGTCAGTGGCACCTGGAGTGCTGAGCAGGGGATCAGGCAGATGATGGCATCCACGACAGGTCTGAGCAACTCCGTCAGTCTGCCAGTACCACTGTCTCGACTCTGGCAGATGGTGGTTGGAGTTGGCCCTGGCGATGGTGGCGTGTGCCTCCTGTGGTGATGCGACGTCCGGGCCGGTCAGGTCTCGATTTGATGTGTGAGCCCTGGTGGTCCGCAGTTGAGGCCGGAGGCAGCGGTCAACAGTGGGCCACAGCCATGTGTCGTAGGCTCGCGATGCACAGAGTAAGTGACATCAGGGCAGTTGTCGGTAATGCTCGATCACCTCCGGAATGATGATCCTTTTTCCCTCCCAAATGCAACGCGTCATCCTCTTATGCCACTCCTTGCGTGCATTGATTCGTACTCTGCCTTTGAATAATCGATGTTCAGTTCCAATCCTGTGACCTACTCAGGTGCAGCGTAGGCCGAGAGCAGTAGTCCGCATGGGCCCACAGAATCTTGCGGCTGTGATGTAACACTAAGACCTGTTGGCACCACATCGAAGGGTGTATAGTGACATACCCTCAGCCATGATTTATGTGCTCTGCCATGGTGTAATCAAGACTCAGTTCCAAATGTGTGACCTACTTGTCCGCTGTGCATGCCGGTGGAGTACGACAACGTGAAAGGAATACTGCGGGCCTGTGTTGCGGAGGCCGTGATGGTCTGAGGAGGCTGCCAGGGTCGCAGGCCTCGGGCTTGGAGATTGCACCTGCACGTGGTGGGCCCTCATCGACACACGCCGGTGTGGGACGGTGGGCATTGAGGCCTGGGTGCGCAGAGGCGTGCAGGATTGATTCGGGGACCAGCGTTCGGGGGTGCAGCAGGCGCACAGGATCGCTGGCAGCACCGCTCATGGCGTTGGCCTAGTGGCGGGGTGAGGGGCACCGCCCTGGCAGAGACATTGGGCATTCCGGAAGAGGACCACGCCCAGGGTTACGTGCCTTTTATTCACACCCCTATGCTGGCCTGGCGTACCCCGGGCCAGCCCACTCCCCTCACGCTTACGAGGGGATGTCACAAGCTACATTTCTGCGACTTCCCCACTGGCTGGGGTGACATGGTTGCGTCCACTGTCCACTACACTCCACACACCAATGGTGTGTGTCGATATGGATATGTGTGTGGTCTGCTTACTTCAGTCTGGCCAGCACATCCACGCCACACTTGGCATTGTGTACATTCTCATTCATCAGTCCCTTGCCTCCTTCGCACATGCCTGGTCCCCACCTCTTCCGACATTCTGCTATTGTGTGTCCGAGGTGCCATGCCATAGATGGCTCATGTACATGGTTGGGCCAGGTTCCCACAGTGAGTTGTGCTGTCGTGTCTGGTGGGTGTGCATGTTGTATGTGAGCTTGTGACGTGCGCATTTCCTGTGTTGTGTTGCATGATTGTGGATTTGAGGTGTGTGGTGTGAGCATTTGGTATTGGCCAACAAGCAGTGCATTTCCGTGGGTGCCATCCTGGTGGCGCAGGTCGATGATGGACTGTCGGGAGGTGCAGGTATCATGCACACTGCCTGGGTTGTTGGCGACGTCGTTGGCGGAGATTCCACGGTGGTCCACTATTGCCTGCACATTGGTGGGATCCGTGCGCTTTCTGTTGTGCTTATTGTGTGCATTGTCGCCAGGGCCCACTAGTAGGACATGTGTGCAGTCAATTGCCCCCTGACACGTGCGGAAAACAGGCTGTTCCTGCGCAGTGTGTGTGAGGTATGGATAGTGGGGTACCAAGCTGATGGTGTCATCCATGACCGTTGTGGGGGACTTGGATTGGCCAGGCTGTGTGACTCCTCCTTCTCAGGCGGAGGTTGGTTGGAGGGTACCAGAGGCCAACACGTGCAGCACGGCCAGCAGCTTTGTCTGTGGTGGGATGTTGGTTGTCCGCTGTGTTGGTACCGTCAGCCTGTGGGCTATGGTGGTCAGGATGCGGAGGAGGGTTGTCCCTTTGGGCATATAGTGGGCAATGACATTCTCTGGTGTTGGGTCTGTGGGCTTGGTGCATTTTGGGAGGGTCGCTGTCTTTGTCTGCGCTGCCTCAGTGTTGGTCCGGGGGGGGGGTTGGTGGGTGTCCGGGGGGGTGGTGGCGGTGGGTGTTGTGGCCCTCTTGGGTGTCCGGCACGCATGTTCAGTGGCTCCATGGCATCTGTTGTCCTTCAGGTGTGGCTCTGGGCTGGGCTCCATTTTGTGGTGCAGGCTGTGCTCCGACTTTGCACCAGGTCAGGGCAGGTGTTAGATTCCTGCTGCTAACGCGCCTTATGACCTGTTTTGTGGTCTCATCGCTGATCGGACTGGTCGTTGAGAATGCTGAGGTGTGGTATTGTCGCAGATTTTTGCTCAGGAACGCCTACTCTGCATCTCATTAGCGATAGTTGCAGGGGTCACCTGTGGCGATGTTTTTTGAGGATGCTTTCGCAGGTAAACTGGTGTTATAGGCTGTTAGCACCAGCTTGTGAATGTTGCGATACATTTATCTCGACTTTGTCTGCGATGAAGTGCTGTTAACTTGGCGATGGGTCCTTGAGAATATGCCCCTGGGTGTGGAAAAAACTACCAATTCAGACTTGGGTTATTTTGCTCTTCCTGACTCAAAATCAGGGACATTGTGACGTGATGAGCTGCACATACCCTCTCTGTACTATGTGTGCCTAGTTCAGGTGGATAACAACACAAACCTGGGGCCCTCCGTTCCTTTGTTGATGCAGCCTTTTGAGGTTAAACTCCAAACCCAATATTGGTGTGAAATTTGACAGTTTGTAATGCTTTTTGAGCTTATTGGCCTTATTTGTCTCGCTTTCCTCTTCTAGAATCTATGAAGAGTTTTACCAAACAAAGCTCAAACACTTTGTCGTGAAATACACATAAAAACCGGTTTTAGTTGTTAGGTGAGATCCTTGTTCACAAAAACACAGCAGATCAAAACAGATATGTGCTATTTCCCGAATTTAATGCACTTTGTTTGTCTTTCTCTGACTTACATTGACTCTGAAAAAGAGGAATGTCTGAAGTTGGCTCCCGCCTTTTGCATCTTGCAGTTTCACATTGTTACCTTCTACTAAAAGAATCATTACTGTAGAAGGTACAGAGAATGTACAAAAAAGAGTTTTAAATTGTGGCCATATATCTGCTAACACATTTACTACATATAACCCACAGGGAGCGCTTAGCGGATCTGCTGGGGTTTGCTGCAGCTTAGATGACTATTTATGCACGAATTAAGATGTCTTCCTTTGGGTTTGTGCAGTTATGCTGTCTAGTGCAAATGGTAAATGTTAACTGGCAACTATGAAAACGCATCAGGGATAATAACACTGAACCTGCTATATTTCATAAGGATTGAATTGCTTAAGAGCAGATGGCAATAGGAGCAGTTACTGGGAAAAATCATATTTTAGAATTCATTGTAAATTGTGTCAATAATCATGAAATGTGGCGCTCCGTGCTACTGCTGCTGCTGCTGTAGAACATTAGGCTTTTATGAAAGTAAAAGTTAATTACATCTGATGACTAAACTCCAGGGATCATAATTAGCAGAACTGAGTGACTGCACATCAGTAATTAAATGTCATTCCACTTCATTGTGCTGAGCCCTAAACTCCCCCTTGCAAATGTCATAGGTGCTTGATTCAGCTGCAGCCAAAGGGCTGTTTCTCTCCAAAAAGAAAGATCAACCTATAAAAATTTATTACACAGGCTTAAAATGTGTATAGTATCTCCTTTTACTACCTCAAAGATCAATCCTTTCAGACAAGTTCACAGTCTATTTTAGAAAACTACAAAAAGATGTTTATAGATGCAGACCTATACCTGACCTTGAAACCTCACTTCAAGTTTTAAAGTTTTCAGAAACATAAAACAATGATGCTTTCACAGCCATGTTTGTAAAGAAAAAAAGGAATCACATAACAAAATGTAATTTTAGTATATATTATTAGTTTACAGTTTAGACCATTGAAGAAGAGAATACAGGTAATCAATGATGAATGTAAGCAAATAGTTTTAGTATCAACACTCAGGGGCTGATTTTGACTTTGGTGGATGCAGGGTACCCTGTCTAGATAATGGAGGACAGTGCCTCTGCCCAAGGGACCTCCGCCCTCAAAATCTAGAGGTGTACTCTGTTGGAGGAATATGTTGGAGCCAGAGTAGGCTCTGTCATCAATGTACTTAAGGTCTGCTCACCTTTAAATTGGGTGGGTAGACCTTGAGTTTGGCAGAGAGGACACTCCTTTACCGTTGAGGCAGAGTACTCTCTATGGCAAACTCTAAATCAGCCCTCAGTGTACTGGGAGGAAGAACCCACTTGGTACAGGTCCTCAGACTTTAAAAGGCACTTCAGGAGGGTCTGAGGACTATAGTGCTAAAGTTAGCAAGGATAAAACAGAGTCTAAATAACTAGATGTATCCAGAATATGTTGCACTTTCAGAACTCATACATCACACATAATGCTGATTGTCAGCTCACCACTTCCTACAAATGGTGAAAAAATGAAAAAAAGCGAAACCTACAGCATTACAGTACACGCTGTAACAGCTTTATCAAGGGATAATATCACCACAGTGACCATGACAACATACAATTTGAATATCAACCACAATATTCACATGTTTCAAGATCTGAGCAAGCTAGGCATGATAACAACAAAGCATTTATTTCTGCAAACCCAAGTAATGTTTCAGTTACACCAACTTAGCGAATTGTGTGGTCTGGGTTGGGCAAAAATTATGTTGCTAAGTCATAGAACAAGGATTAATATTTAAGATCAGTTCTATTATTGAGTGTTGCAAAGTCATCCTGGTGCCCTGGGTGCCCCCATTTTTTGCTGACAAGTACTGGTGGTAACTGACTGTCCCTGGGCTCTGCCTAACCAGGCCCAGGGCCCGTGCTATGCTGAAAAGAAACTTAGAATACAGTGAAAACACCTACATACACAAGGGTACACTATTGGTTAGGGTACCCCTATGATTGGCATGACCTCCCCTATAAGGCCCTAGTACATAATAGGGCAGGGGGATCAAAACTACCTTTAAGTCCCTAGTATGTAATAGGGCATGGCAGTTCAGATGCTAGCAGCCTTTTCTGCACTTGCATGTGTGCACTGCTGAGGCCTGAGGTCAGTTTAAAAGCAGCCCTGTGTTGCAGGACTGCTTTTAAAATGCAAATTGTGCCCAAACTCGACTTTGGTGTTTGAGGCACCTAATAATTATGAAACTATAATGTTTTGGCATATTAGGCACCCCTCAGGGTCTCCCCTAGGTGTCCAAGTGGTGGGGGGTCAGGTATTTATAAGGTGGAGCCTTATAAGATAAGTTTTATATGCCTTGGGTTTAGTGAAATTGCACATTTTACTCCCCACAGTGCTTCCCAAAATCAATTTTTGTGCTAGGAGCACTGTGGAGTGAAGATCTACAATATTTTTACATATTTAGAACCCCTAAAGTCTCCCCTAGATATTGAAGGGGTGTGGGGTCCTGTAGATATAGGCAGGGTCCTTATAAAATATGTTTTATAAGCCCTGATGATGGGAAAATTGCCCTAGTCATTTTCCCCATTGCAAATCCCCATCCACATAGGATACCATGGCAAGACGTAATCTTTTAATAATTTACGCCAGGAGGATCTGAAAAATATAATTCAAGGACTCCCTAGAATGGTATTGATAAATCCAACAGTATACTATTGTTGAATTTATCCTAAAATGTACAGAAAAGAAGTTATAAGACTTTCTTGGCTGTAAGCCACAATTCGGCCTTACAGTGATCTGTCCTGATTGGTCAGAGTTAAGTACATTAGCCAAGCTGCTTTGATGAGGTGATACGTAGCCCCTGGGGTTGAAGAGCCATTCTGGGAGGAGAGGTTTCTGCTCCATAGGAATGTCAGAGCCAGGGGGAGGGGTTGTGAACAATAATCTTCAATAGAAAGGAGGAGACAGGCAGGAGAAACCAGTTTCATTTACACCCCTACTCTTTGAACCCAGCCAGGTTGTAGGCTTAAGGAAGGAATGCGCCGAGGCTAGGGGAGAGGGAGGATATAGAGATTAGCTATCAAGGAGGTTGGTTTAGACTGCTCTTGTCTCTCTGCTGGGACTTCAGCCATATTCAATTTTGGAGAAATAGTGCTTTCTAGGAGACCATTGTGCCACACTTTGGAGGAAATGGTCATACTCTGGGGCATTGTCCTGCACCTCATTGAGCTGTAGTGCTCTCCTGTGTGACCCCAGAGAACACTGAATAAGTATCTGAGAGGGACAGTGCCTCTCAG
This sequence comes from Calotriton arnoldi, assembly GCA_963921515.1. Classification (NCBI taxonomy): domain Eukaryota; kingdom Metazoa; phylum Chordata; class Amphibia; order Caudata; family Salamandridae; genus Calotriton; species Calotriton arnoldi. The sequence continues at coordinate 401,174 of CAWUFW010013841.1, read as the reverse complement.
CTCTGCTGCTTGAAACTGAGAGAAGAAGAAGGATTGCCAAGCTGGAAACTTGTTTTGCACCATCACACCCTGCACTCTGAAATGACTACACCTGCTGCATTATCTGGAACTACAGTCCTTTAGATGTACCTTGTTTCAAGAGGAATAAAGAGTGGGCTCCCTGCAAGCTACAGGTTAACAGAGCTCACCTGCACCGACTCCTTCCTGGAGTGTATACAGTGGACTTTTAAGGGAGTTATCCAGGTGCATTAGGGGAATTGTGGTTCCAAAGTTTCATGCACCATCTTGGAGATTCCAGACCTTTGGACTGTGTTTTGGACACTTTGGACCTTCAAGAAGAACTTCAGAAAGAGGTTCCAGAAGTTTGGGAATGTTTGGTGAACTTTTGTGGAAAAGCTGCAGAGGCTGACCGGACTCCCATAGAAAGGTAATCCGGTTAACCCTCACTGAATCCGGCCTGCTGGAGGAGGCTGCACGACGACTGGTGAGAAATCCTCCAGAAAAGTTTCTACGTGTGAAGGTAATATCTTGACTGGGGCCTCCCGCTTAGTGTATCCGACCAGGGCTCCATCGCAGTCAGCCTCAAACTTTGACTTTGTCCCAGTCAGAGGAGACCAAATGTTTAGAAGTGGCACTATTGGTCTCTAAGCACTAGAAAGTGCTTAATCTTTAAAAATCATATCTTTGGTTCCCTACAGTGGATGTTTTTCATTTTGGTGTCATTTTAAAGATAAAAATATTTCCTATTGGTATAAATTGGTGCTGGATTTTTATTGTGTGTTGTGTCTTAATGTTTTACTGAATTGCTGTTTTTAAATGCTTTACATGCCTATCTTTGAAGTTAAGCCTGCCTGCTCACAGCCAAGCTACCTATGGTTGAGAATGGGAATAATTTTCTAAGACCTATTCTGAGCCCAAGACTGTGTTAGTGGCCTTATTGGTGTGGTGCAGCGGCCAGGGCGGCTGACTCTGGAACATGGGGGCTCACGGTTCAATCCCCGGTGCCGGCGGCAGGTTAGCCCAGCACGTTGTGACTCTGGGCAATAGCTCGCTTAATCTTCCTGACGGCCCCCAGCACCGGGACACCTCTCCGGAGGTAGCTGTGCGCTTTACAAATGCTGGTATTTCATTTCATTTCATTGCTAGTGGCAGATGCATATGTGTCACTACTAATAACCTAATAACCCACTTTCCAACATCGAGGAAAACAATAATTCCTATGATAATTGATGTGTTAAATGTGTTTGATTGACCTTACCACAATCTATTAATGGATATGATTTCATGTGTATCTGCGTAAGGCAACAATTACTGCATGGCACAAAAACTATTTTCATATGTTGGAGTGAAACAGGAACCATACAGGTGGGAAAAGTACAGTGGGGGATGCATATTTTGAATAAATACTTCTCGTGTGATAGATGTCTCAGGACTCACCATGAAGACTCTAGGCCCAATCACAATTGGTGTTACTCTTGTACTAGCCCTTTTTTACTCCTGTATTCCAAGAGTAAGCCAGGATTAGGCTACATTTACTCCAGGATTGCTCCTGGAGTAAACCAGAAGTACTACAGGAGGAAATCACAGCTATTCACAGCGAAATCTTTGTGAGTCATGCGTATCATGATGAGGTGCACAATTTAACAATAGGGGGGGTCATGGACAGAATATGAACCTACTTTACATATAACTGTTTAAATAAACATTGACACCTTAGGAGTAACTCGATTTCAGAGAGGTTGGTAGATTTCTTTGCTATGTGCTTTAACTTTTTGTTCATTTTCCTATGTGGACCTGGGCAAAATTCATACTCTGTCACAATACTCCAAGACAATACTCTGGCGCAATTCGTGGAATTTCAGGTTGCGTTTGTTACATGAATTTTCAGAAATTAGGCCATTACATCACTGCCCGGAAATTTGTGCCATTCATTATAACAATTTACTGCGAATACACCATCTACGGTTAAAATTGACTGCAAAAGCATGAGATCAACAGAACTTGAGTGGCTGCTGTTCACTGTGCTTTAGTTTTTTAGACTATTTGTTAAGCACAAAATGTGCCCTAGAGTCAAAAAATGATATGATGACACATTTCAGGCTAATATTTTGCACAAAACGCCAGATTTGCGTTTTGTGTAATTACTTCACGTAATTTTTGCCAAAATATTGCATAAGTGCTATGATGTCATGCGTGGACTTCTAAGAGTTGTTGCTACGAGGGAGATCTAGCACGCGAGGGTGTCAACTGACGAGAATTAGCAGGCTAACCAGGAGATGAGCTGAACAAGGAAGAACATTGATACTGGCAGGAAGTACATTTGTATCTATTCCATAAACCTAATGAAAGTATCCTATACCTGTAAAGAGTTAATAAACTTGTTACGTGTACTTGATAGGGTGTGGAATGTGATGCTTACAGAAGGGCATGCAATTGTTTACTATGTAAAAGACAGGTGGCATTAAATGAAGCACCATCCCTAACTCTGTTTTAATTGGAAGTTGTCCGTTACCCTTATCAGACCCACCACGTCAAAAACGTCATTGTAACATGCTCAATTGTGGATTTGTCTCCTCAGATCTATTGCACTTTAGAGAATCAATGCTCACTTTTTCTTTTACCATACTTCCTCCAGAGTCAAAGTCCTCCTCTACAACTCCACCTAGGAAGTCTGCACTCTGTCCTAACCTTGCTTCCTTGTAGGTTGCCGCCTTGTCCACAAATACACTCTCTTCGTTTCATGATGAAATAAACATTCACTCTTAAAACGAGTAGGTTAACAAAGTGCTGCAATATTTTTCTCAAGTGTTCTGATACAATTCTGTAAATATTCAGTACATGTACACGACCACATATATTTGTCATTATAAATATTCAGCGCATATGTTGTTTGACAGGAATTTGGAAAAGGAAACAATTGCAGATCAAGTCTCGAAAATGAATATGTTTTTTTAACAAATGTACGTGTTTAAGACGTGGAATGATCTATTGACTGTCTATCGAGCACACTTCTGCCTTCTCGGAGAGCACAACAACCTCCTTTGTGTGAGCCTAAAAGCTCAAGGCATTGATCGACCTGTGCTTAATAGTCCATCAGTGCATTGGGCAGCGCTAGATCCGCACAGGTCAGGTATGGAACAAATGAAAAACAGACTTGATGCTTTGCCATAAACAAAGACGTAAAACGAATTGTGTTATGGTATTAATTCATCCAGTTTAGCCTTTTATTCAAAATGATGCATGCTGGGAACTAGGAATGGTGCTCCCAAAATGCACGGCCTCCCTGTTCTTATAATGATTTGAAGATGTTGTAATCGTAACTTTTAAATATCCTCAAGAATTGCAATCCTCGCCCTATTTATTTATTTCGCATGACAGACTGAATTGCCTTGAAATATGTCCAAGATCACTTTGTTAACGTTTAACCACCTAAGAGTGTTTTTTATAAAGGTTAATAATTACTGGAGCCCTCAGTGATAGACAGGGCGTCTTTGAATGCCTGGGCACATGCTCAGAGAAAAGAGTGCATGGAAGAGGTCCAAAATGTAAAACCTTGCTTACAATACACAGCATACAGGAACCATTCAAAGGTTTAGGTCACAATCTGAAGAGAAATGTATGGGTCCGACCATTAACACATATGTGGTGATCATGTGCATTAGTGGCAAAACAAACTTAGCGATGAAAGAAAAACATGCTTCTAAACATTTCGCTGTTACTTCCAAAATGGTCTACCATATTGGCGTTCTATAGGAAATGGTATAAAGTAGCATGTCCTTTTGGAGACTAACTGACTATTAGCTCAGGCTAAGGAGGTCACCTGATCTGGTAGTCTATAGGGATTCTGTCCATACTATGGGGGATATTCACAAGAACGTGCGATAAACATCGCCAAAATAGGCTAACGCAAATTTCCATATCGCCGTCTTTCGCGGGAAAATAGCTCCGTGTCAACGTCGTATTCCCAACACAGTGGTAACATGCGATAGTTTCCTGAGAACGCCTCAAATGTCCGCGATACAACTACCGCGACGGCGATAAAAAAGAAAACCCGAACGTGAAGAAAGTTGCGATGGGCCCAACTGCGATAAAAATCCAGCAAAAAGCAGCACCAGGCCCTTAAGTCCCACAAGTAAGGCGGGAACAATCACTATAAAAGCGGCAAAAAAATACACCTACAAAACATAAACAACTGCAAAGCACTATGGAGGGAGCCGGAGCAAGTACAGAGGACAACCAGAACCCCACAAGCCCCACGGAGGACCAGCCTGGGACCTCGGGGACAGGGAAGGGCAAGGAGAAGAATAAGAGGAACCCGCGTCTCAGTCCGCAGGAAAACAGGATCCTCATTACGGAGGTGACAGAACACCACCACCAACTGTTCATCACCTCCACTGTGACATTGGCAACTAAAAATACAATATGGCAGTCCATCTTGGCCAAGGTGAATGCAGTCGGAGTGAAGAGAAGGGAAGTGGACAACTGCAAGAAGCGCTGGACTGATGTGAAGCGCAAAACCAAGCTGAAAATCGCTGCCAACCTGAGAGCAGCAATGCAGACTGAAGGTGGGAGTCCAGCGACACACCAGGAGCTGGATGAGATGGAGGAAATAGTGACCCGAGTCATCATTGGGGAGACGGTGGCAGGAGTTGGTGGACCGGACACTGCACAACATGACCTGAGCCAACAGCAACAGGGTGAGTAACGACCAGGGACTGGGGGGACGGGGGGAGATGGGCACAATGGCACACATGCACAAGTAAGTAGAGCACATCTGCGGACAAACCATGCCCAAGAGTCACAACTCCGTCCAAGAGCCCAATTTACCCAAGTCTGCAACATCTCAGCACTGTATAAGCACAGAAGTGAAAGGCACACCGCCTGAAAGGGAGAAGGGCCAGCCAAATCAGAGATGAAGGGGCAACACACCCACAATGCAGCACACACACATAGAGGAATGATAAGAATCAGAGCACCTCAACATTGACAACAATGTGGTACAAACTGCAACACTCTCACAACAGAACAGAGGACACAACTGCTGCCACTTGTGTGTAGAAAATGGCCATTCGCATTTGGCATAGCAGGAAACTGTGAGATGACAATGGTCAAGTACAACCTCACATCCCTGATGGTGTAGAAATGTCAACTGTCCCGCATCAAATAGGCATCTCTTCACAAACAGTCACAATGTACATTGGCATGCAGTCCGTTAGTAAACTTGTACAATGCGTGAACATACATGTGAACACAGTGTCAAACTGCATCTCCCCTTCACATTGCAGAGGGAGAATCAACACCTCCTGCAGAGCAGACACAACAACTCAGCACTGATGACGAAGAGGACCTCCCCAACATCGACACTGACACCCTCCAGCAGCTCGTGGACAGCTTCGGCACCCCACCTCCAGGAGCAGGGCAGCCTAGCTGCATCGAGGAGACCCCACCCCCTGCACAGACCACACAGCAGGAAGCACCCACCACCACAGCTGGCTCCCAGGACCCCCACGACCAACACATGGCATTCCAACGCTGTGTGTTAGGGTGCCAGGAGAAGATGGCTGATCAGCTGCGGTTGGGGTTTGACCTCATGGCAGCCAAACTATACGTGGGTGTCTAAGTCCCATCAGGGTCCACTTACAGTCCCTAACGGACACCCACTGTCCGCTCCATGCTCTCCAACAATCCATGGCTGACATCGCTGGAGTCATGACTCGGAGACAAGAACAAGTGTCTAGTCAGAGTGGCTCCAGCGATGTCAGCCGGGAGTTGGGGCACATGCGGAGGATCATGGAGAACATGGAGCGGATGCATGCGGAACGATTGGCTGCCACGGCTGCATACCAGCGAGATGTAGCTGGGATCTTCCATGCCCTGCAGATCCTCATCATGGCATTGCCGCCACATGGCCTGGCGCGGATGACTGCTGCTGCTACTACTCCATCCACATCTCCGCCCCCTGAAGTTTCAGTGCCACACAGTGCGGCAGACCAAACACCACCACCCACATGTGAGGCACCTGACACATCAGAGGACGAAGATGATGATGAATCCGGCTTGGTGGTAAGATTGAAGTGGTAGCGTACATCACCGCCATATGGCCTGATTCAGCTTGTTTCTGCCCTCTGCATCATGCCCTGGAATAACATCTTCCACTGTCCCCCGGTACACTCAGCAACACTCACCTTGGACCTGGACATGGACTGCCATATTTGGATTGGTTACCAATGACACAGCAATCACACTGCGGACTGAAGTCTTCCTCTTCCTATGAACCTGTCCATCCCTAAAGGACTCTGGCTGGTCCTCCATGGGGCGACAATGTAAAGTGGGGTTTGCATGGCCCAGTACTGGTCCAGCTTAAACACTCCACTGAATGCGAATAAATCATTCAAATTCACACTGATGTGTCATGGCCCTGATCAATTAAGCATGAAAGTATTGATGAATTTAGGGACAGTGATTCCTCATAAATGGTACTCCCTGGGTAATGCTACCAATGCGCATGTATGGCCGTGACCCAGATAGGCAGTGAGACCACATCGTCATTCAAAACAACTCACATCACAGTTGAATACAAGTGAATGTGCGTAGACTTTATTAGCATATGCGTGTCAGTACGGGCAAGAGAAGTGCCACAACATGCGGACCAATGCAGCAGTATGTCAGAATGAGGAACGTTGCAAAGCACGCTGTCCACTCCGGGGGAGTGCCTCACCTTTCACAGGTGTGTGTTACCCCGCGTGGTTGTCCGCCCACGTATTCGGGGACCAGGCGAATGCAGCCATGTCCACTGTTGTCGTGGGATATGTGACCAGAACCCCAAGATGCAACAAGGTGTTGGGACATGTGCAATGGGTTCCAAACTGTTGTGGCTGCAGGTACGTAGTAACACGTCCATGAAATCGATTGCAGCTTCGTAGGCAATCATTTCCAACATGAGGTCGTTGTCGACTCCATCGAACAGGACGGCGAGGCTAGCCATTAGCAGGTCCGGACAGATGTGCTGCGTCCACCCCCTGTCACCAATTAGCACTACAGCCCAATAGGGGAGCGGCTCAATGTGGTCACTGCACACGAGGAGTGCTGCAATTTCCCAGGTCCAGCTGCCGGCATGTATGCCAAGTATCCAGGCATCCCATAGACGGGTATCACAGTGACACTCCTGGTCGTGGGCCAACAGGGGGCGCACACACATGTCGAAATCCAGTTCGGCTACCATCCTGTTGGATAGGCAGACATCCATGGACCACTCGAATATGCACGATCGACAATGCAACACAGGCTGAACGCAGGTGACGTTGGCAAGGCGGAAGCTTAGCCGGTAACTGATCCGCAACACTGCCAATGGCAGTGCCCCCAGTAAATGCAGCATACGTGCACGGTGCAGTTCCACGTGACAGGGGTTGTGCATGTGTACGGGATGTTCTGCCATTGCGTTAGTGGCCCTGGTTGAAGCGGCACTGTTCTGACCTGTGCCAGTTCTGTGGATGAAATGCCACAGCTCGGATCAATGAGTTGTTTAATTGTGCAACGGTTGTATGCCTGGGATGGTGTGGGAGTAAGTGTGAAGGCCATTCCATGCAAGATAACTCCGAGCAAGGACTTCTGTGTGTGGGGTGTGTATACGTTGGTCTGTCGTCGGGCTGTGCGTAGTGTGGGAGTCGTCCTCAACTGCTATCGTATCTGTCAGGGGGTGCCGGGCACATGCAATTCCGAGGTCAGATGTGCAGATGTGCTTCCGCCTGATAGTTCAGACAAAGGAGCTTTCATCCCTAATGTCAGTTTGTCATCTGCTTGCATTCAGGAATTGTGATGTGGCTTGTTGGGTGTGGGGTGGGATGTGTGCGACTTTGGGATTCATGTTAGACATGACTTGCATGTGGCAAATGAGCGGCATCACTGTGTGTTACGTTGCCTCACAGCTGCTCCTCCCTCCCCCAAGCCTATTCACTTGTGTACACTGCGCGGTTGCATCACTTGCACTCCAACTGCACACCATTGTCATGCCTGTCTGCGCATGTCCACAGGCCTGACAACGACACTGTGATGTTGGCCGTTGAAGGTGGGCGGCCACGTGAGTGTAGGCCTATGGTAAGGATAGTGCGGACACAGATGTAGAGTTCATGCCTGGCTGAACTCGCGCTGCGATTAAGGCTAGGCATTTGGCTCATGCTGCGGCAATGCAGACACACACAACACTTGGCATGTATGAGCCAAGACCCCGAGCGGTCTTGCGCTCCTTCATTTCTCTGTTCGTGCGAGACCGCCCTCCGGGTGCATGCTACATTGCAACATTGTCGATTGCGGGCCGGGTGGCGCCGACACTACAACAGAGACACACGCATTGGTGACTTCCTTGTCCAGGCCAGGACTGAACCATGCCCTGAGCCCCGGGCGAATTCTATACACCCCTGCGCTGGACTGACGTACGCCAACCCAGCCCACTCCGCATACGCTTACAGGGGGGGGACAAAGCTACATGTCCAAGGTCTTACCCACTGCCTGAGGTGACATGTTTGCGTCTGCTGTCCACAGCACGATGTGATGTGGTAGGGCCAGGGGCCATCACGCATACATAATGACAACACAGACACACTTAGATGTATGGTGGAACTGGCTACGGGCACGTGCGCCCGGCCCCTTTTTATTACCAGGGTCACATGTCCAGTGACGCCTGTGCTGGATGGGTGTGGGGTGAGTGTAAGCCAGCCCTCAGGGAGTGGTTGGTGCTGGCAACAACTAGAACAGTGATCATTGGATCACACACACAGATTCAATCATAAAGGGTCCATGACTTGCAGTGCACTGAGGTAGGGGCACCAGAACTGGACTCACACACAAAAGATTACATCATAAAGGGTCCATGACTTGAGCTGCACTGAGTTCGTGGCACCGGTAGCGCTCGGCAGGTGCGCGGCCTGTGATGATGCGTCATCCGGGTGGGCCGCCCTGGAAGCAATGTCTGTTACCTACTGAACTGCGCCAGCCATGAATGAAGACTCTATTTGAGTTGGGGGACCTGCTGACCGCAGTGTAGGCCTGAGGCAGCGGTCAGCAAGGGCCCACAGCCACGTGGCGTTGACTTGTGGCGCACTGAGTTAGTGGCACCTGAAGCGCTCAGCGGGTGCGCGGCCTGCGATGATGCGTCGTTTGACTTGGGGGACCTGCTGACCACAGTGTAGGCCGGAGGCAGTGGTCAGCAGGGGCCCACAGCCACGTGGCATTGACTTGAGCTGCACAGAGTTAGTGGCACCTGGAGCGCTCAGCGGGTGTGCAGCCAGCAATGATGGCGTGTCCTCGCAGGTCAGGATTGGATTTGATTTGAGCGCCCTGCTGACCGCAGTGTAGGCCGGAGGCAGCGGTCAGCAAGGGCCCACAGCCACGTGGCGTTGACTTGAGCTGCACAGAGTTAGTGGCACCTGGAGTGCTCAGCGGGTGTGCAGCCAGCGATGATGGCGTGTCCTCGCAGGTCAGGATTGGATTTGATTTGAGCCCCCTGGAGACCGCAGTGTAGGCCGGAGGCAGCGGTCAGCAAGGGCCCACAGCCACGTGGCGTTGACTTGAGCTGCACAGAGTTAGTGGCACCTGGAGCGCTCTGCGAGTGTGCAGCCAGCAATGATGGCGTGTCCTCGCAGGTCAGGATTGGATTTGATTTGAGCGCCCTGCTGACCGCAGTGTAGGCAGAAGGCAGTAGTCAGCGCACACATTACTCTGCGGTGCTGTTCCGCTGGGTGCGCTGGGAGCCTGTGTCATGGAAGGCAGCGATCGGCTGAGGAGGCTGGTGGTCACGGCGGCGGACTCGTGGCAGGGTGAGGGGCACCGCCCTGGCAGACGCATTGGCCATCCCGGAAGTGGACCACGCCCAGAGCCCCGGTCTATTTATTCACACTCCTACACTGGTGTGACGTATGCCGGACCAGCCCACTCCGCTTCCGCGTACAGGGGGGGACGACACAGCTACATGAGCGAGGTCTTCCCCACTGCCTGAGGTAAGATGGTTGCATCCACTGTCCACAACACTGCACACACCAGCAGTATGTGTCCACAGGGACATGTCTGTGCTCTGCATACTGGAGTTTGTCCAGCACATCACCGCCACACTTGGCATTGTGTACATTCTTATTCATGGGTGACTTGCCTCCTTCACATATACTTGGTTCCCACCTCTCCCCACATTCTGCAATTGTGTGGCTCAGGGGCCATGCTGTTTTCGGAAGGTCAGCTGTTTTGTTCTGCGCTGCCTCGGTGGTAGTCCGGGGAGGTGTGGGGGGGGCCTGGGGGTGGTGGCGGTGGGTGTTGTGGACCTCTTGGGTCTCCGAGCTGCATGATCATTAGATCCATGACATGTGTTGGTCTTCAGATGTGGCTCTGGCCTGGGCTCCCTCTGTACTGCAGGTTTTCGTCCTACTTAAGACCAGTAAAAAGCAGGTGTTAAGTCCCTGCTGCTAACGCACCGTATCGCCTGTTTTTGTCCGGCATCGCAGATCTGGCTGGTCGTTGAGAATATCGCGAAGTGCTGTTTTCATGTGTTTTTGCACGGGAACGCCTACTCTGCATGTCATTAGCGTTGATTGTTGCTCTCATCCGTGGCGATGTGTTTTGCGGCAGCTATCGCGGGAAAACTGGCAATGTCGACAGTTTGCACCAGCTTGTGAATAGGGCAATAAGTCTATTGCTACTTTTGCGGCGCTAAAGTGCCGATAAATTGGCGATGACTCCTTGAGAATATGCCCCTATATTTGGAACCTGTAATGGATTTTCATTTACTTAGGCTTGTTAAACTCTATTGGTGTTCACTAAACTGTGAGGGGCTTATTTGCAAGCCCCTTGCGCCACCAGCGCGCTATTTTTAACATGGGAAAAACTTTCGTACGGGCTGCGCAAGGGACTTATAAATAAGCGCCTGGTTGTCTGAGCTCCTGGGCGGGGCCGGCTTTAGGGCAGTTCAACCTGTGCGGCCGCACTGGGCCTGGCCGGTAGAGGGGGGCGCTGACCTCAGTGGGTGCGCTGTGTTTAGCAAAAACTTACGAGTGGAGAGATGAGGGGCACTTTTGCCCAGTTGTAGTGAGAGAATCCGAGGAGCAGGTCATGGGGGTGGGGCCGCCAAAAATTATTGTCGCATCGGGCGCCACCACCGCTAAAGCCGGCCCTGCTCCTGGGACATGCATGAACATAATGCTCACTCCAAAGTTGCCTATTGGTTCTTAGTAGAATGAGCCTGGACAGAGAACACAGTGGTTTACTTTCTCCACCCACATTTTCAGAGCAAGTATCTGAGGAGGAGGACGCTGAATCTGTATAATATTGAAAGGTGGAATAGGGATCCTCCCTGTTGTACACCAAGATGTGGAGTGAACAAAGCTCCTTGTCTGTGTGAATTCTGTATGCTCCTCTAGCAAAGAGTCAATCTATCACGTCATTCTGGATTTTTCCTTGTACCTTACCCCTCGACAGAAGTAGATAAAACCGTAGTGTAATAGCCGCCAGATGTGCAGCTGGAAGGTGGAAATATAATTGTCTAAATCCTCTCTTGTGACTGCTTTCACCTTTGTTACAGGTAAATATTTTGTAAAATTCATACTTACATTACATTGCATAATTGAAGTAGGAAGCAAAATAACATAATGAGCTAAATACTCGCAGCTAACAAAGGCAGTGTCGTGGATATCATTAATTCAAATTATGACATGGCAGTCTCAGCCTTCCATCCTCTTCGTTTGCAATAGCATTGATTATTTACAACAATTAGAAATGACAAAAAGTGGTATAAAGAGCTAGATATTGTTTTAATATGCCGTCCAACCAATGCGTGGGATACTTAATTTGCATATAGTGCTTGTTCGTTTGAATGATATGGTAAACAAACTGCTTTCTAGTATTACCTGGGCTAGTATGTTCAATTTTTTTTTTCTGTTTTTTTTTTTAATTAGCAATTGAAGTATGAGCATAGTTCTGCACTTGCTACTGCAGTGCAATCGAAGAATAAATATGTTGTCTGTAGCAAATTAGCTTTTTCTCAGTGGCCGCCCCTATTTTTCTACTTTTTCTGACTCTATTTAATGCTCGCATTACGACGTCTGTGCAGTTTAACAATACCTTTCAGTGGCAAACATTGCACAAGTGATATGAAAGTTATATGTTTCACACTGGTTACATTGTGCTTTGACACAACCCATACATATAACTAAAAAATATACTTTCAGAGAGAACCATAGTGGATTGCAGTGTAAAGGATCTTCAAGCTCACCTGACAATGTAATGAGAATTGCCTTATAGGGCTACTTTTATATATTAGCTATGTCACCCATCATGGGAGCCACGCAAGTGCACAGGGATGGGTGCTTAGTACAGAAAAAGTGTCAAATGCTAGGTATTAAGGAAAAGTATGTCCCTAAAGTGAATGTTGAGGAAAAGCTGATTTTCACTGTATATGTAATGCTACATTTTCCATTACAAGATTAAGGTATAAATAAAATACACGTTTATGCAACTTGGCCTGGGAAAAGTCTTGTTTTGCCAACCACGGGCAGGCCACCAATTCCTAAATAAGGCATAAGGTAAAACTTTGAACCTGGGTGTAACGACAACTCTATCCCAGCAGTGAAGGTTCCTCAGTGGCAATGAAATCCTGCTGTGACCTGCTCTGTACTTTTGCCACTAAGACTGAAGGCTCCTTCAGAAGTGCAACAATGACATGTCGGACTTTGAGGAATTGTTGTGAGCTTCAACCTCCTGCCTTTCCCACTGGGGGACTTTGAAAGCCCAAAAACGTTCAGATATTCCAATTCTCAAGGGTAACTTTGATCAGTATGACCTGCTTGGCTTATTAGACCATTACTGAATAACAGTCAGCCTGAAACTGTGCCTAGGTCCATGTCAAGCACAACCTGTGACTTTCAATTGGTGCTTTGAGTTTTTTTTTCTTTGCTTCTTTCCGTAAATCCTTAAAGCTTCACATCACTTGGTTTCCCTTATCTGATTTTAATTGTTTTTATATATTTGGGCTTACTAAAGTTCTTGTGCTATTTTCTACATTGCTTTGGTATTGGTATCATGTTGTTTTCTTAATCACAAAAAACAGACAAAGGACTACTGCCAATTACCTGGGCAAGGCACAGAGCTTTTTCACTGTGACAAGGAAAGTGTGGTTTGCTGGCCCTTTTCGTCTTAGTCCCATTTTTATGTAAAGCCTAGATCTTTGCACTGACATTCAATTTTGAATGCATATATGTACCATAAATGTGTGGCACATGTTTGTGTGTCATGAGAATCTGAGTACTGGGACCAGTGTGATCCAATTTGGATGACCTATAGTTTTTGATCGCACACGATGGGGCTTGGATACAGCTTTCCCAAATGGTGGAAGTGGTTTAACTGTATTTCTGTGACTGGTCGGTGGAGACCCTGACACTGAAGAAATGGAGGATAGAAACAAAGGGCAGATGATTATCCTAAGCACTGCTATTTGGTAGACAGTAGGAATGAGGGATAGCACCTCGTTTTCTGTTGTCCATAGTCCTGCCCTTTTGTCTATCTCTGATTACTGGTTCAGGAAGGTGATGGGGGCAGGGGCAGAGATCTCACACGTTTTACAGACTCCTGCTTGGAGTCAGCATCATTGCTATCTGCTGTGGGAGTTATCACCTTGTATAAAAGCTATGTCTGAGAAACAGTCAGAAAATGGCATTTGAAAGAAAAACAAACCATCCTGGTTCTAAAACTATGGCAGAATTACCAGCACAGTGTAATGTCAGATACATGGTTGGTGGGAGAAGAACTTGACACCCTGTCCTTTGATCATTTGGAGACTGTGTTTTTGAAGATAGGGTTTAGTGCTACCAGAAACAAGGACAAAGAGATAATTGTATGTTTTGTTAAGGACCTGTTAAGAGAAATTCTGCAGTAGTGGAGCACCTGTAATGGACTCTAGGGAAGGTACCATGATAGCACCTCAGCGTGGAAGTGCTATGGTGTCAGGCTCTCTCACCTTCTTAGCACTGTTTTCCCCAGGCACACACCAACGGTGTCTCCACATATGCTTTCCATTGATTCCCCAGGATATTACCGCCACCATGAGATGGCCCATGGCACTAGTTCCAACAGACATTTGTCAATGTGATCCAGATGCTCTAGAGAACATCCATCCAAATACCATGGGGTTTGTGCTGGAAACAGGTATCAATGGAAGAAAGGATCATGTCCTGAGTGATACAGGTGCTTAGAGGACTATGGTTGAAAGGAATTTTCTCAAGCCTGATGAGTTTCTCTATGGTGGCAATGGCACTGGTGTGGTAGCTAGTGGACATGACATGGAGTTTCTGATTGCCCAAATTTAAGTAAAAGTCAATGATAAGTTGGCCATTCTTGTGGTAGGCATGAAAGAGGTGCTGAATGTTTCTTGAACAATTAACTGATTGCCCCTTTTTGTACCAAGACCAGAAGCCTGCATAGCTCGGACCATTTCAGCTGTGTTAACCAAAGCACATGCTGACCAGAGAAGGGTAGTGAGCTGTTCAGGGCAGAGTCATAAAAGGCACACACCATAGTATACATTGCCAATGCTCGAGATGGAGATGAGGATGAGACACCCAAAGTGGACTAGGTATTGGAATCTGGGTCACTGACAGACCTATATGTTGGAGGACAGAATTCTGACAGGAGCAAGGTGAGTGTCCTACACTTGATAAACATCAGAAGGAAACCCAGGAACAGGACAGCAAGGTTGGAAGCATTATGTTGACCTGGAGGACGGACTGCTGTACAAAGAACCTGTGAATCCTGAACCAAGAGCTAAAAAAAAGGGTAGTAGTTCCCCTACCGCACAAAGAGTTTCTGTTGCCACTGGCACACAAAGTGCCATTAGCAGGTCACTTGGCCATATAAAAAACCTAGAATTGGTTGGACTCTTTGTTCTAATAGACAGAGATGCACTGAGACACAGTCCCACTTTACAATTGAGTGATAATTCAGAAGGTAAGACCAAGGACAGATAGTGCCACTACCAGTACTGCCATTTGAGTAGTTGAGCATTGTTGGCTTGTTGACCACCCCTCAGCATCTGGCAGAGGTTACATCTTGATTATAGTGTATATTGCCACCAGAAATCCAGATATGCACCTCTGAAGATCGCAATTGATAAAAAAAAGTGGTGAGGACACTCCTTGAATATTTTCCAGGGTTGGATTTTAGAAGAGTGATTTCCAACAGAAGAACACACTTTATCTCCTCCTTTATGAGAGTGATTTGGGAGCAAGCTGGTGTGATCTACCACTTCTCCATGGTTACCACACGCAGACAAATGGGTCAGTGAAAAGGTTTAACTAGACAGATAAGAGCATGAAGGGAACACTTCTAGTGAACCTCAGGAGGAAGTAGGATATTCTCTATTCATGTCTCTTGTTTGCCAGCTGGTAAATTCCACATAAATGAGTTGGGTTAAGTCCCTTTGATCTTCTGTTTGGGCACCCAGTGTATGACCCACTCACCTGAGTCATAGAAGATGGGGAAGGAACTGCAGAGTCACCACAAAAGGATTTGGTGGGCTCTGTGTTTGGCTTGAAGAAGGTGATTGGAACAGTACAAGTCAGGTAAATAAAAACCTTCAGGCAAGCCAATAGCTGATGAATGAATGTTATCCTATGACCAGAAAACAGTACGAAAAGGGTATCAAGAGGGACTGATGGAGGTAGTGCTGAAGTTGATTAACCCTACAGCTGTAGAGCATACAAGGTACTACAGATTGTATCTTAAGTAAACTATTTGGTGGACTTTGTACAACACAGGAATCAAAGATGGTGTTTTGATATGAACCAATGTATGCCATATCACTGGAGAGATTTTACACTGAATAGTCTGCAGTGAGAGAAGAGATGAAAGATAGTGAACTAATTCCTGACTTATTGTACAATAATGAGAGGGATAGTTCTCTGGTGGGGATGTAACTTGCCCCTCTAGTGACTCCTGACATCCAAAGAGACTGTAAAGAGAGGCAGTGTAGCTAAGTTTCCCTGGGCTCTAGTGCAAGCAAGGTAACTGGGACTTGTCACTAGGTTGACATCCTACTCTGTCAGCTGCCCCGACACACAACCTCCCTCGACATGATATGCACCTGCGATATCAAAATTCACTGCTGTTCTCATATACACACACTTTTGTATTTCCAGTCTCTCCACAGCATTTCTGCAAGTCAAAGCCATAACCTTAAAAAGCATTACTAAGCCAATAGGTTTGGCTCTTGTAAAGTGCATGCTCACATAGATATAACATGCAGGTACCCCACACTCACACGTCTTTTCTCACACAGGCACACACTCACACTGCACTCACACAGACATATGCCTCACCCTGGACTCACTTAGGCACAACCATCATCCTGTAGACCACTTATCCTGCACTAACAAAAGACGATCTTAATCATGCATTCACAAAGGCATACACATAACAATGGTCTTAGAAAACATGGCGGCTATCCTGCACTGTCAGCACACTTCCCACATACAGGTACATAGCTCACTAGGAAGGAGCACAGTTGGGGCAGATGGTGGCACAGGAGTCACAGGTTGAGTATCTGGTGCATCAGTCCAGTAGTGCAATTGAAAACTGTTGAGGTAAGTTACACTGAAGTCTAAATGTCCACTGAGGTTATCTAATCGCCTGACAGCCACACTTGGACTAGCGCTGCAAACAATATGATCCTGATCTTTGTGGACTTTTGCAGGGAAGAGACTTGGCATCAAGAAAGTCCAACTTACCTTCTAAAAAAGAAGGTGGTTGTTTACTTTGTAGTGCACTTATATCAAGAAAGAAAGAAAGAAAGAAAGAAAGAAAGAAAGAAAGAAAGAAAGAAAGAAAGAAAGAAAGAGAGAGAGAAAAGCAAAAAAAACATATATGTCAATTAAATAAAAAAAGTAAAGTTACTCACTGGTCTGACATCTCGAAATAGTAAAAAATGACAGACTATGCAGAATACCATTCCAAGATGGTGGCATGGTTTACGAAGGTAGCAGCAGTGATGCCTGGTGCACTGCATAAGAATGCTGTGGTCCAGTAGCAATGGCAGCATAGCTGCTGGTACGCTCATTGCTCAATCAGCACTAGCCTGCAGTTCCAGGTGAACTGCTGAGGGATGAACTAAAGGAAATATCTCATAAAAACTGACTCCTCTGGTTGCAGACTAACACAGAGTAAGCAGGAAAAAATACTGTAATGCGGATAACTTGACATCCTACAGCCCAGTGTTTGTCTACTTTGCATAGCCAAAAAGTGGCATCAAAGCCAATAGTTAAGGAGGGCTGATCCACTGCTCAATTGTATGTTTGTGTTGATGGGCTGAACCAATATGTGAATGTCACTCTGATGAATAACTGAAGCAGGGTTACTCAAAGACGATTTTCTCTAAGCAAGAATATGGATTATTTTTGATAAAAATATGAGGCTGGTGAGACAGTTGAAACAGTCTTTAGGGCAAACCTAACATGCACAGAAATAGATATACAGCACTGGCCATGAGGTATTTGGACAAAATATCAAATAAAAAATATAGTTAAACATAAATATTATGTTAAGAATATTGTGATTTCAAAAATATTGTGGACAGGAATATTGAAAGTAAGGATATCGTTTTAAATGTGTTTTTTAAAATTGTTGTAAAAAATATAATTTTCTTAAATATTCATGCATTTAATGTCATTTTTATGGGTTGTTTATTATATGTTTTTTGTAGGATTTAATTAGTCTTGTATGTTAATTTTTGTTAATATTTGATTTTTATTTATTTTATGTAATTTGGAAATATAAATATTGCTTTAAGTATTATTTAGAATAATGTATAACAGTTTATAGATTTTATTATGCTATAGAAGCAGGATGCTGAGTTTACAGGAAAAAGGGTGGAGAGATTTTTATAATATATTATTATTAATTTGTAAATATTCTGTAGGTGTTCTGCAATCAGCTAGCCACCTTCTTCTACTCCAAAATTATGGACATCCACGCTGGCTTTGGCCCGACTTCCCCTTCTCCAGCCCATCCCCCCACCTCCCTGGGTTCCCCCGAGCACTGCAAGAATTAGTATCAGACACAAGCCAAGAGACCAAGGGCCTCTCCGTCTTCTCCACTCTCTCTCCTAAGTTGGTCGAACAATACCTCTTGAGAACCTATGCAGGATCGCCATCCGAAGCCTGCCCCCCTACAGTTCTCCATATGGCCACCAGTGAGATAGCTGCCCCACTCTGTGAGCTATTAAATAATGTGATCCCCTCTGGATCATATCCACAGAGTTAGAAGCAGGCTATTATCAGGCCCCTGCTGGAAAAAACGAATCTCGACACCACGGACTGTAAGAACTATCGCCCGATTTCGCTGCTTCCCGTACCTGCAAAGGTTCTGGAAATGCATCTCAATATTCAGCTGATGGAGACTGCTGAACAACAACATTGGTTCAATGACTCCCAGTTTGGCTTTAGAAAACATAAAACATCATGGGACTGAAACAGCATTAATCTCAGCCACGGACAGTATTAGACGCCAAGTTGATGAAGGACAGGGGCTGCTGCTCATACTCCTGGATCTGTCTGCAGCGTTCGATACCATCTCTCCTACTCTGCTACTAGACAGACTCCAAGGGCTGGGCATCTCACATCAAGCCTTAGCCCTCCTGTCCTCTTTCCTAGGGTAACGATCTCAAAAGGTAAAGATTCAGCGCTTCTACTCTGAAGCCTTCTCCCTGCCCTGTCGAGTTCCACAGGGCTCCTCTTTAAACCCCACACTTTTTAATCTTTATGTGGCACCCCTAGCGAACATCATTCACTCCTGCGGAATGGAGGTAGTATCATATGCTGACGACACACAAATCATGGTATCAATTCCGAAGAATACAGGCCCGTTAGCTGAGAATTTTTAATGCTGTATGACTAAGGTGGCAGAATGGATGTCTGGTAATTCCTTAAAACTGAATGGGGATAAGACGGAGGTGATGGTCTTTGGCCCAGGGGCAACAAGCTGGAATAGCAGCTGTTGGCCTCATTCTCTAGGAATATGTCCTACTCCAGGAAACAAGGCTAAGAACCTTGGAGTTCTGATGGACCCAGACCTCAAATTCAATGCCCAAACTAACCGCACTGTCTCCACCTGCACCTGGATCTAAGGATGTTGAAGAAAATCTTCCCTCTTATTCCACACCCCACCCGCAAGCAGCTTGCTCTCGCCCTTGTAATGTCCAGATTAGAGTACTGCAATTCACTCTACCTAGATTCAAACAAGAATGTGCAGTATAAACTCCAACTGGTGCAGAATGCCCTTGCGAGACAGGTTCTGGACATTCCCGAAAGACACTCAGCTGCCAAGGGTCTGGAAACCCTACACTGGCTTACAATTAACAAGCGCATCAGCTTCAAATCTCTTTGTATGGACCATAAGACTATCTCCCCTACCCAACGAGACTAAAATCCATGTTTAGTTGGTACTCCCCTGGCAGATCTCTTCGCTCATCTTCCAACCTACATCTCCACGTACCCAGAACAACAAGGAAGAGATGGGGCGATAGAGCACTCTTGACTGCCGCCAGTAAGCTCTGGAATACCCTTCCAAAAACATGAAGGCCATTTCCCAGCATCTGCCTTTTAGAAAGGCTCTAAAGGCATGGCTATTTTGTAGGTAGCCACCTCCTGTATCATTTTCTCTCTGAGAATCTCTTTCTGGATGGTAGTCTACAGCGCCTTGATGCCCTTGGGTAACTGCTGTGCTTTACAAATTCAAATCAAATCAGATTAATAATCAGATTTTGTAATATAAAATTATTTTTTAATTATATGCAAAATATTTGTTAAAATGTTTTGAACTTTTACAAAATATTTGCTATTAACTTTGTACTCAAATTGTAACATTTTATTATTTTTTGTGATCGTTTTTTTATAAATAATTTTTATTAATATATAACAATTTAATATTTGTTTGTTTTTTTCAGCAACATTTTTAAACGTTTAATTATATTTAATATTTTGTAAATAGTTTAAATTTTTTGTTTTAAGTAGTAACTTTTTGGGGAATTACTAATTTTATGTTTTACAGTTATATGTTTTTAAATGATCTATTTTGCAATTAATACAATTTTCTGAAAAAATGTATATGTATTTTTTGATTAAAATTTTATTTAAACTTTTATTTATGAAATAAAATAAATTACACAAATATGTGGTATAGGTGTAGATATATACAATAATTTTCTAAATTAAATTTGTAGATTTAGAAAGCGTAGCTCATCACCCGTGAGGGTATCCAGTCGCTGACAATGGGCATGGGGAAATTGAGTGATTTGCCCAGAATCACAAGTTGTTGAGCCGACACCCAGACTTGAACCTGTATCCCAGCTTCTAAGTTGGCAGCTCTGTCCACTGTGCCACATCCTCTCCTTATGTCATATTAATTATATTTTTTTTATAACTTTATTTTTCCTTTTGAATACATACAACAGTTCCAGTAGCCCTTACAACCATTTTAACATTCACCAGCAGCAGAAAGCAGTATATTACAATAACAATACAGTTTGCACATCACCTTTAGCCTCCAACGTAGAGGCATATACAACAATATACATTGAAACCCATGTGCCTCTCTTTGTTGGGCGGGGAGATCTAGTATTGATGATTTCGCCACTTGACATAGCATCTGCGTATTGTATGCGTCAGGCTAACAGTGATCCACTCCTAATCATCTGTCCCATTCCTACCTGAAGGGACGATTTTGGTCAACCAATCCCCAATCTGAAATGTCCCTCCCCGTCTCTTCTTCTGCAGCTCTGCAGGTAAGGTATGCCTGGTATGGGCCCCAGATGTTTTTAGGCCATGTCATATTAATTATTAATATATATTATTTGCACATTTTTAATTTTTAATTATAAAGTTGTCATAATCTATAATAAATGTTCATATTATATATGTTTAAACGCTTGATTTTGTATGTAAGTATGTAGTATATTTTCTTTTCTTTTATTTAAATAATATATATTATTACATTTTGTCCATACTAGTTAATACATTTTTTATAAATTAGAATACATACTTTTTATAATAGATATACAATTAATTTGTTTGTGTTAAGTCTATATATTTAGAGATATTTCTTTAATTTTTACTATTTTCTAATGTGTGTGAGGCAAAAGAATGATATAGTATATTTGTTTAAATATTAATAAATTAATATTTGTTAACTTATACCGTAGTGTAAATGCAATGTGTTCAGTTTTTGTAATAGTTTTTGTAATTGTTTTATTTTCTGAACAATATATATTATTTACTAGTCATTTGTTCCAAATCATATTTAACTGTAGATTTCTTTTTTAATTTACATGTTTTGTTATTTTTAGTGTTAACTAAGTGTAATAGATTCATTAGATTGGAGTGGGAATAATAAATGTTATCTCTTTAGTGTTCAAAACCTTCCTCTTAATGGCTTAGACTGGAGTGGGAATAGTAAATGTCACCTCTTTAGTGTCCAAAACCTTCCTCTAAATGGCATAGAATGAAGTGTGAATCGTACATTTTGCCTCTTTACTTTGCAATGCCTTCCTCAAAATGGTTTAGATTGTTGTGGGAATAGTATGTCACCTCTTTAGTGTTCAGCACCTTCCCTTAATTGACTTAGGGGCTCATTATGATGGCAGAAGGACCGCCATTGCCGGGCCGGCGGTGGCGGTCCTTCTGCCATCACATAGTGATTTACCCAACGCCAAATTAGGATGGCGGTGGGTACCGCGGCAGACGAAAAGTCCGTCCGCCGCTTTTCCGCCAGAGGCAATCGCACCGATTGCCTGGCAGACGGAGCAGGGCCATTGATATGGTGGCAGTGCCTAGCAGGCACCGTCCGCCATATTAGGATTTGGGTTTGAAGAGGCATTTCCATGGCGGCGATGCCGCCATGGAAAGGCTGGCGGGGATTGGGTTTGGGGGCCTGTTGCGGGCTCCCCTTGGGGGGGTGTTGCTGCACTGGGGGTACCTATGGTACCCCCCTCATTTCCATGCACCACGTGGCAGGCACCACGTGGTGCCTGCCACCTAGTACAGGGAAATGCTGTGTACGCACTTTTGACATTGCGTGCGGTGCTGCAGCCAGCAGCACCGCCCGCAATGTCAAAAGCCCAGATGCGCCCGCCAGTATGGCGGTCGCATCCTAATATGTGTGGTGGGACCACCGCACGTCTGGTGGGCGGTCGCAGCACCGCTACGATGGCTGGAGGACTGATGTCCGACCGCCATCGTAACGAGCCACCTAAGATTGGCTTGGGAATAGTAAATGTCACATATTAAGTGTCTAACACCTTCCCCTAAATGGCTGAAGTGGGAATAGTAATGTCACCTTGTTAGTGTCCAACACCTTCATCTAAATGGCTTAGATTGGAGTGGGAATAGCAAATGTCACCTCATTAGTGTTGAACATTTTCTCCTAAATGGCTTAGATTGGAGTAGGAATAGTAAATGTCACCTCTTTACACATCCTGAAAAAATCTTCAAATGGATTCCCGAGAACACCAGGTGTACCATCTCTCAAACCCTAATCACTAGCAGACTTGACTATGGCAAAGCATGCTATGCCGTAATCCCCAACCACCTCTTATACCATCTTCAGCCCATCCAGAATTCTGCTGCCAGACTCGAGCTGGACCTCCCTCAGGGCACCCACATCATGCTTCACCTCAGAGATCTCCACTGGCTGCCGATACACAAACATTGCCAATTCAAACTCTTCACACACGCATACAAGGCACTGCACAACATTGGACTAGCATACCTTAACTACCGCCACTGCTTTCACCAGCTCACCAAATACCTACATTCTGCCTCTCTCTCTTGCACACACCCCCCGCACCCACACAAGCTGAACAGGAGGCCCAGTTTTCCATACTGTGCACCCAAAACGTGGAACGACTTCTCTCCGCACGTAAGGACCTCCTCTTTGCCTCTGGTATTTCAAAGATGCTAAAAACCTGACTCTTTAACCAAGACCCAGCAGATAACCTTCACACAAGCTCTAGTCGTGCTTTACAAATCCCCATAACATACCATGACATGGCACAGCATGACATGACATAACATAACATGACATGACATGGCATTGCATGACATGGCATGGCATGACATGACATAACATTACATTGCAAGCTTGACTCACAGACAAAGCAAGATTTCCACACACAAAACAGGTATAGCAATGGGTAGAAGTACATGCTTCCCTCACATTCATAGGACATGGACCAATCTGGCCAGAAACAATGCATTCTTCCCTCTCATGAATGGAACAAGGACAGCATCTCCAGCAGCAATCCAATCCTGTGTGTAAACACAAACACACAAACACAATGCGCAGCATTTAACAACAGTGTTAATTCCCTTCACACACAGCACAGGTACATGATGGTCAGCAATAGTGCAACCTAAGATATTCTCACATACAAAACAGGTATCACACTGGCAAAATCATCTAAGCTTATTTCAGGCACAGAATTACTTGAATAAACTTTGAGCGAGAAAGGGATACCAATATATTGGCTTAATTACACTTTGTAAAACCAGGAAACCTGGGGTCAATCTCAGCTTGGCAACGTGACCAAATTGTGTGATCCTAGACAAATAATTTACTTTATCTTTATCATGCTTCCAATTTATTTCATTTTTGCATATGAGAACAACTTGAAATGCATGAGGTTGTAATATATACAAAAAAACAACCTTGTGTTTGACTTAATAGACTATAATGTTGTTTCATGTAAAACACAAATATAACCCTCATACAGGGTGTACAAGACAACTGACTGGGCTGCTAGTTCACTAATGGTATTGTTGTCATGGTGAGGTATGGAGGCATGAATATGTTTAAATTCATGTTTAACAACTATCATTTACATTAAATATATAGGAGGAGGATGCATTTGTCACATTAACAAAGAGATTAATCAAACGTGTCATGAGATAAAATCTAGAAATACAAAATGTAAACAACTTAGTCAAGTGTTGGTTTTCAATGTTCAGTTTTCATCACATATATTTCATGTACATACTGATGCATGCTTGTATTTGATAACAAGGACTCAGCAAATATGTGCTTCACCCTACAATGGCATTCAGGCTTTTTCAAGGCTATCAAAACTTCTGTAGGGTTCCCAGGTTCGATCATAAGGCAGAAAGGGCGTTGATTATAGCAGTATCTTGTGGCCAGGGAAGCGGGTAGTAGTCTCAATTTGTTTTTTTTACATTTTCCCTATCCCCAAAGCTCTAGGAACATGTCAGAGTATGGTGGAATAATCAGGAGGTTCAATACTATTGTCAGCTTGTTAGTGTCTGATTATACCGCATGGGACTTCACAGCCCATTGATACTGCTCAGGGGCACAGCCACTCCCTATAATATGACCTTATCTACTAACTAACCAAATGGCTAAAAGGAGGTATCCAAGAATGTGAGCCACTTTTTTGGGCATGCCCAGGTCAATTTTTGATCCCGATCAGAACCTTGCAATAATGTCATTTCTTCACAAGACAATTGCAACAACTGGATCATACGATCCTTTGCCATAATAGAAAAAGCACACATTTTCATATATACATATATAATGATTGCTCTCCTTCCTATCTAACTGCTCCCAAAACTGTGACTCTGGCCCATTCAAATCGGCTATTACCAGGATCAAACAAGGTGTGCCGGAAGGATCCGGTCTTAATCCCACACTTTTTAATGTGTACCTAGATCCTCTGCAACAAATTGCACACTTTCACTTTTTCTATAGTATCTTATGCTGATGACACACAATTAGTTGTGTACATAACTTTTGCCCCAGATCTTTTCATTGATTGTCTGTCGGCCATGGCCAAATTGATGCACAATACCTGTCTCCACCTTAACTCAGAAAATAATAACATTTTGGTCTTTGACTATGTCAAATACCATCTCGTCCCCTGCTTGGTGGCCACCTGGATTGAGCCAACTCCCTGCTCCTTCTACAATTAAACAATGATCTGTCCTGTAAATCACAGATCTCATCTGTATCAACTCCTTGCTTTTTTGCTGAAATCACTTAAAAAGATCTGGGCCTTTCTGCCATTCGCTAGCGATAAAATGGTGATTCATGCTGTGATCACTTATGGGCTAAAGTGTTTACGCAGTGCACAAACAGTAATAAAGTGGAAAGACAACACAAGAAAAATCCCATACCAATTAAGTATGAGAAAGTACATTTTAATACATTATTTGAAACCAAAACAGCAAAACTCCAATTAGTAGAACTAGAGCTATGCAATTTTAGAAGTTTTCGATAAAAGTAGCCCCAAAAGGTAATAAGCCGAAACTGAGGGTATATGGTCATGTCTTAACAAGGATAAAGATAGAAGTTCAGGCCGAATGCCACCAAGCTGGGCACAGCATCAAGGTTAGCCCACTGAGTATTGTATCTTGAGTCCGTGGCAAGTTGTCTGTTCGCAACACTTGGTATAGGTTCTGGTGAAGCTGCAAGGCTTTGCATTGGTCTGATGAGCAGTGAAGTGAGGCTTTGCGGGGCTTTGCATCACTCGGCGTTGATTCTGATTAATCTGGCAGCTTTGCATGACTTTACGTAGCTTTGTGTTGGATTTGGTGGAACCTTCAGTTAAGCCAGGAGGAGCTCTCTCTGATGCAACTGAAGGGCCCAGGACCTGGCGAGGCGACCCTTGGGGATCAGGAACTCACTTGCATGTCTAGGCAGGTCCAGTGCAGAAGGCCATCTGGGCATTTGCAGAGAGGCCTCTGAAGGGCAGGAGGTAAATCAGCTGACCCTTGGAGCCTGGGATGGAGGGTGCAGGTCCAGTCTTCCTTCTCAGACAACAGGGCAGGTATCAAGCAGCAGGGCAGTCCTTCTTCTGTAGCAGCCATATGACAGGAGTGTGCTCAAGAGTGGGTTTGAGTACCCCCGTTTTATACCTGGTGCTCACTTTGAAGTGGGAGAAGATTCTAGAGTTTTCCCCCCACAAATTTGTCTGGAATTTCCTTCATCCCTGCAGAGGGCCCAGATTGTCTAATGTCAAAATAGACTAGTGCAAACCTCTTTGTGAGTGTGCTGAGGCAGCACTTTTGAAGTGAAAGAATGGTAGGTGATGGTGACAGCTCCGCCCCCTATCTGCCAGAGATGGCCCATCCTGCAAACACCCAGCCCTTTTATTGTGATGCTGTCTGAGAGAATACACAAAGGCAAATTGCCAACTACACCTAGTCATGTGACCCAGGAACAGGCTATAGGCACCAAATGGTTAGAACATGAAAATGCGAACTTTCTAAAAGTAGTGTTTTCAGAACTGTGACTTAAAATCTGACTTTACCTTTAAAAAGGGTTTTAAATTACAATTCCTCAACCACCAAACGTGACTTTCCTACACGCTCCCAATCAAAAAATATCACTTATTAAATGTAATAAGGGAACCCAATGTCCCAACTCATGGGAGACCTACACCTTGTAGTAGTGAAAAACGAATTTGAGAGTTTTTCACCACCAGGTAATGTAAAACTTAAAAGTACATATCCAACTTTTTAAATACAATGCACCATGCCGTATGTGAATTTTAGGGCCTACCCTACGGGTAACTTACATGTATTAAAAGGGAAGGTTTAGGCCTGGCATAAGGTTTATTTTGCCTGGTCGAAATGGCAGTTTAAAACTGAACACACAGGCTGCAATGGCAGGCCTGGGACATGTTTGTAACACTACTTAATTGGGTGGCACAATTCCCTAATGATTCAATTGGCGTGGGCTGATGGGCAAACAAGACTCTCCCGGGAGATGCTGACCCTGCCCCGAGCAGGGCAGGTTGGGTGCCCTCGGTTTTTAATTATACTATTATTGCGCGCAGGCCCAATATGCCCATCATTGGCTCCACCCTACCCAGGATCTACCTCATCTTGCAGTGGAGGTGATCAATGTCAGCCCTTGTCCCTTATCCAAGGGTTTGTGCTCAACGTCGACGAGACCCACCACTGACATTGATACGGTGAGATGCACGACATGGCCGTGAAGCTGGTTGAGCGGCCAGATGCGACTACTCTGTCTCTACTCTGCTGGCTTGTCCCTCATGCGTAACTCTGCTCTTCTCCCCATGAGAGAGGAGTTAGTACAGCAACAGCTAAAATTAGTGGGGCTGAATACATTGGGAGACCTGTACCTAAATGGTGAGTTCCTATCCTTGCAAGCTCTGCACTCACGTCCTGGCTGCACTCCATTAGATACCTTTCTTTACTACAGGCTGTGAAGCACCTGTGGAGCAGCACACAACCCAAATTCCCTCGAGAACCCAAAACACTGCATGCCCTAGACTCTGTCATCACTAACGCTTCTCCTAAGAAATTGATTACCAGACTGTACATAACCATGCAGGAGAAGGCCGTGATTAAACCCAGGTCCTGTGATAGGTGGTGGGAGGATATAGGGGAATACTTTACCAAGGAGAAATGGAAATATTGCTGCAGTACCATGTGCATGCTCTCCCCAATTATCGACTATGCCTTCTGCATGTCAAATATTTGCATCAAACCTATTGCACACCAGTTGCACTGCATAAGATGGGCCTTAGCCCAGATATGCAATGTCTCCACTGTGGCTCTGAGGGCGCTGACCTCTTGCATCTAGCCTGGAACTGTCCTGGGATATCGAACTTCTGCACAACTGTTTATACTTGTCTAAGTGACATAGTTGCTCCTTCAGTACCAAGGACACCCTTGGTTGCCCTCTTTGACTATGTCAAAGATATTCTCCAAAAAGATGGTCAGAGGAAAAGGGGGGGAAACGGTCTAGGGTGTAGATAGAAGAATCAGCAAGACTCTTACTTGTTGCCCTCACACATCCCAAGGGATGTCATGCTTCATCATAGGACAGTTGCTCCTTTTAAAATTCTTGCCGTATGATGCGTGTGAGGAAGTGCTCATAAGGTAGTGAGTGAATATAAAATTGACTATAATGGCCCTAGGTAGTCAGTTGGGGATATAAGTGGAAACAATTTTATATTTATTTGACCCAATAAATATAAAACTGTTTCCACTTATATCTGCAACTGACTACCTAGGGCCATTATAACCCTCTAGTAGCACTGATCATCTGGTTTTTTAATTTTGACAGAGGAATCCACCTATTAAATTGACATATCATTGATATTCTCTAGTCAATTTTATATTCACTCACTTCCTTATGAGCACTTCCTCACACGCACCATACAGCGAGAATTTTAAAAGATCTCCGCTAAAGTGACCCTTACGGGGACCCATAGGGCATTGCAGCGCCAGACGGACGAGGAGCAACCACCCTATGATGAAGCATGACATACCTTGGGATGTGAGGGCAACAAGTAAGAGTCTTGCTGACTCTCCTATCTACACTCTAGACCGTTCCCCCCCCTTTTCCTCTTTAGGAACAGTGACCCCTCATTTTGGAGAATACTTTCTGTTGGAACACGGGCACTGGACCTTTTATCGTTCCCCGTCCCCCCTTCTCTTGTCAGAGTTGTATGTCAAAGATATCCCTGTCAGCATCCATAGACTGATGGCTATACTGCTCCTGCTGGCAAGGTGGAGGGTTGCTATGCGCTGGAGGTGAAACATTAAGACTGGCTGGTGGATGCTGCTTTTGCCAACAGCGGCCAGAGGACTACTGGGAGTTGGTGCCAATGAACAGTCAACTCAAAGATATGTGGGCCCTTTTTGTGACCAATGCCGCACAGCACATTACGTGAGCTCCGGACCCTTATTTGTCATAGTGCAATACTTGTGGCTGGAGGTGTGAGACTGGGATGGGCAATGGATACCACAGGCCCTGGCAGATGGACGAATAAGGTTCTGTTGGCTTCTGGCATGACTTATAATGCTGATGTGGGGCTACAGACTAAGGGGCTGATTATGATCTTGTTAGGAAAGCATTCCCACTGAATGGGGTTGGGAATGCTTTCCATACGTATCACACTCTGGGAGTCCCACTGACCGAGAACGATGTGTCCGTATGTGTATGGGCTCGGTTCGGTCGGATTCGCATTGAATTCAATGGGAGCCTGTGTACCCAACATGAACACAGGCTCCTATTGAAACAAGCATTTGCAATGCAATAGGTCTTGCATTTGCGAGAGGTTGAGCTATTGGCATTGTAAATGACAATGCCTTTTATTTATGTGTTGGTTTTGAAAACAGATAAATACAAGCATTTGCAATGCAATAGGTCTCACATTTACGAGTTTCTTAAATGTGACACCTATTGCATTGCAAATGATTGTTTGTAAAAACGCCCATGCGGCGCTTTAACTTTAACTTTAATGTCGCCGCGCCGCTATCTTTAGATGAGCTGTGTCTAAAGAAAGGGATGTGGCCGCCATTAAAGTGAGAGCACTGTATGGGGCGCTTTCACAAAAAAAAAAGCATTTGTTTGTCAAGTTGACAAACAAATGCTTTTTTTTGTAAAAGTGCCCCATGCCGTGCTTTCACTTTAATGGCGGCTGCGCCCCTTTCCTTAGACTCGGCTCGTTTAAGGTAAAGGGCGCGGCTGCCATTACAGTGTAAGTGCGGCATGGGGCAATTTAAAAAAAAAGAATTTAATAAACAGTAAAAAAGAAACATGCGGCCGCGTTTGGTGCAGCAAATAAAGCAAAGGCACGTCCGCCACTATCAGAGTGGTGTGCCATGCTATTTAAAAAATAATAATAACAAAGCGTTGTGAGAGAGCGTGTCCTGCCTGCAACAGCAGGGATGTTAAAACCATTAAATGAAACAGTGCTCGGAGGCTGTAATTAAAGCCTCCTGAGTAACAAAACATGTAACAGGGGGTGTCGCCATGGCAGGTTACAAAATGAGACAAGGCGGTGCTAAGGCGGGACTAATAAGCCTTTTGACCAATGAACAGCCACAGTTTACAGTGGACAGTGACAAACGCAATGAAAAATATGGGCGTAGAGTGGGTGGAGCTTCAAGTCCCTACCTAAATACAGCATGCCTCCCAGAGCAGCGCATGCGCTGCCCAGGCTTGACCTAATAAAGAACAAGCATTGGCAAAGGCAGTGCTAAAAACAACATTGACAGGCTGGGACATGAAACAGAAGCAGGCAAATAAAAGTGACAGGAACGCCAACCAATGGTAAGCAATGGGAGGGCTCCAAGCTCCTGTATGTCCTTTGTAAGCCACAATATGTCTTGCAACAGAGACCCTGCGCAGTCTGGCAGGCGAGACCCAAAAAGCAATGTAAAAGGCTTTCTCCATGCATGCACCCAGGATCTGGACCAACATCTACATATCCAGCAGGACTGCCCCAACCCGTCCACAACAACATCATGATGTAGTAACCTTGCAGATCTCTTGCTTACAGTATTTTTGCCCTTGACCCTGTACAGCGCTATACTGCCTTTGGCTAGGTTTGCTCTATACAAACATTGTATATGTACAGACACAAGCCAGGTTGCCTGCAGGTACATTTGGCAACTTAGCACAGTTCATGAACTTAGCACAGTTCATGATAGCTTCTTTAAACTAAACCCTGAGGGGTTTCCTAAACCACAGTTACTCTGTCCCAGTATGTCCTCCTAGAATGAACGAATGTCATAGAACGCATTAGGATTAAAATAATTTCCCTTCACCCCTTTGTTGTGCATACTAGTCTTCAGCTAGGAACACGCCACTTGGGAGGCAGGCAGTTATCTCACGATAATGCCCTCTGGAGCATTGGGACGCTTTGAGTTCTATTGAAGGCAATGCTGTAAGCTTGGTATCCTGATTGACAATATTGTTAATCTATCACTTATTGTTTAATTACTTCATGTGTTCCTCAAACGGTGGAATGTTCTATCAGCTTTATAAGCCCTCGCCAATGAAGGCGTGAGGGTACAACAGCACATAAAACCCTGGGGCAATAATCAGATTGATGTTCTGTGCCTGAGCACTGTCCTCGATGGCTGAACCATATTTGTGATGCCAGGATTCAAGTGTGAGGCAAGTTAGTGCCAAAGTCTGTAGCCTCTCATCGAAGGAGTGCTTGTACTTCTACAACACTGACTAGCGCCTCGATACCCAACAGATAGCCCCAACCCATGGGAGAGGAAAAGGCAGCAGCAAGAATGTCACCACAAGAGACGGCCTCCCATGGAGGGAATGCTATGCATCTCTGGCAGCACTCGCCCTGCCAGCTTCAGCGCCAGCCCAGCTATCGATACATTCAGAGCCACGAGGGGCGCGCCACCCTGCCTATGGCCTGTGGCATCTAGGCGCTACCTGCAGCATTAGCTAACCCAGTGCTGGGTCCACCCAAGAAGTTTACATTCGGAGCCATGAGGGATGTGCCACCCTGCCCACAGCCTGTGGCATCTGGGAGCTACCTGCAGCATCAACTTACCCACTGCTGGGTCCACCCAAGAAGTTTACACTGAGAGCCACAAAGGGTGTGCTGTGCCACCCTGACTACGGCCTGTGGCATCTGGGCACTGCCTGCAGCATTAGCTTACCCAGTGCTGGCTCCATCCAAGAAGTTTACATTCAGAGCCACGAGGGTCGTGCTGTGCCACCCTACGTACGGCCTGTGGCATCTGGGCGTTACCTGCAGCATTAGCTTATTCAGGGCTGGGTCCACCCAAGAAGTTTACATTCGGAGCCACAAGGGATGTGCCACCCTGTCCACAGGCTGTATCATCTGGGAACTACCTGCAGCATCAGCTTACCCACTTCTGGGTCCACCCAAGAAGTTTACACTCAGAGCCACAAGGGGTGTGCTGTGCCACCCTGCCTACGGCCTGTGTCATCTGGGCACTGCCTGCAGCATTAGCTCACCCAGTGCTGGCTCCATCCAAGAAGTTTACATTCAGAGCCACGAGGGTCGTGCTGTGCCACCCTACGTACGGCCTGTGGCATCTGGGCGTTGCCTGCAGCATTAGCTTATTCAGGGCTGGGTCCACCCAAGAAGTTTACATTCGGAGCCACGAGGGATGTGCCACCCTGCCCACAGGATGTGTCATCTGGGCGCTGCCTGCAGCATCAGCTTACCCACTGCTGGGTCCACCCAAGAAGTTTACATTCAGAGCCACGAGGGGTGTGCCACCCTGCCTCCACCTTGTGGCATCTTGGCACTGCCTGCAGCATTAGCTTACCCACTGGAGTGTCCACCCAAGAAGTTTACATTCAGAGCCATGAGGGGTGTATCACCCTGCTCATGGCCTGTGGCATCTGGGCGCTACCTGCAGCACCAGCTTACCCAGTGCTGGGTCCACCCAAAGAAGTTTACTTGTGTGAAGAGTTGACTGTGCCGTCTGGGTGGCAATATTGGCCAAGATACAGAATCCTACTTGGGTAACGAGGATGGGTTTTTACCGTTGGCAGGGACCCTGTAATGGAACCCATTACACTCACAGAAATGTGCCACTAAACTCCTCTTTAAGAAACAAACACTGGCAAAGTTAGTAGGTCTGCCTTTGGCCGCTAGACTTATGGCTTTGTCAAGGCTTGTTTTCTCATTATTTTTGCAAAAAACTGCAAACACTGGCCCTCACTGACAACCTGAGTAAATACAATCCTGGGGGGTAATATCTGACCTCAAAGGAGGACTGAAGCAGACTGTTAACGAGTATTGTCAGCGCCTAGAAGCTAAACACATGGTATTTACGTGCTAGAGACTGTAGTAACTATAAATCGTATTAAATATTAGTCCTTATTTGCACAAAACTGCCTTTGTGTAAAGCACTTAGTCATCCACTGGGCCTTGTTCATGTTTTTTAAAACCACTGTTAAATAAATATATCAGGAGATCTATATAGCACTTAAGGCCCGGGCTGTCCAAGCACTTTAGAGGACAGAGAAGGATGTTCATAGGTAATCTTTGACAAGCAGTATGGGTTCCTTTCTAAACAAATGAGCTACTCGATGAAGGATATTTTAAAAACAGCATATTTATCACTATTACAGTGATGGTCCACGTTCGCATGGTGGTCCAACTGAAATGAGCTATGAATACATGAAAATGGCTCCCCATCCAGAAAAGATGCCATTTCAAAATCCTCACGCATGCATACAAAGCCCTCTACGACCTAGGACCTTCCTACCTCAACCATTGACTGAACTTCCACCAACCAGCTAGACACCTGAGCTCCTCTCACTCTCCCTCGCACACACTGTCCACATCTGTCGCCACCACATCGGTGGCTGCTCCTTCTCTTACATCGCAGCCAAGACCTGGAACAACCTTCCCCCCCAGCTCTGGATAGCCCCCTCGCTGGCTGACTTCAGAAAGAGACTCAAGACCCGGCTCTTCGACAGAGACACAGCGCCCAGATACCCCTAGGGGTGAGAGTGTTGCGCTTTACAAATGCTGTTGATTGACTGATACAAGTCCCAGAATGCATTAGTGCACTACATGAAAGCCCATGACTGCAATAGGGGAGTCGTAGATGACAAAGAGTTAGAAATATGCTGTTAAATAACGCTTGGCTCAAGCCCTGGAGTTATTCTAGTCCCCGCTTGAGAGGTACACCACACCCCATGTGACACCTGTGAAAATATTTAATATTTCCAGACTCAAGAGCCTGCAACCAAGTACAGTGGGCCGATCCTCAGCCTTCTGAGCTGACCTTCTAGCCGCAGTGTCTTTAAAGTGCCAAAAGGACCTGATCGTTTGATGCCACATTTGCGTTATTTTAATATTCCTCTCAAATAACAAACTATTGCAACGGAAAATGGTGTTTGTGGTCCTGGATGCAAATGTCAGCAGATTCCGGCTCTGCCTGCACACACAAGCAACAACATGCAAAACTGCCTTCAACAGTAATTTTTAGCAGAGAAGATATTCGCAAAAACCCAGAGAGAAGTGTGAGTTTTAACGCAATAGGAAAGCAATGAATGTTCACAAACGGCATTCTTGTCACATGCGGCATTCTTGTCACATGCCGTGTGCATACTTTCGCTTCAGCATATGTTCACACCTCAGTTTCAAAACTGCTGCAGAAAACGTGTAACTTACGGGAAATGCAAACAATGCCTATGCAGAGTGCTTTGGGGTCGTATTAACTGTAGAAAGCGCTATACAAATGCTGATAACATAACGTGTAGGTTATGCCTTTTTCCAATAGATTTCAAGTATATGCAACTAATGCTGTGTGCACATTCTGAACATTACTTGTGTATTCAAGTGCACTGGTGACTTAAAACCATCTACGCCGGAATCAACAAGAAACTACTTCGCAGACTCCAGACCGTCCAGAATGCTGCAGCCAGACAGATCCTACACATCCCCCGTCACAACCACATCACCCAACACCTCCACGTTCTTTACTGGCTCCCCAACCAAAGAAGAATAACCTTCAAGCTCCTCACCCATGCATACAAGGCCCTTCACAACACCGGACCAGCATACCTGAACAATCGCCTCTCCTTCCACGCACCTAAGAGGCACCTCTGATCAGTTGACCTCTCTATGGCCACCATGCCATGCATCTACAAGACCAGAACAGGAGGAAAGTCCTTCTCCTACCTCGCAGCCAAGGCCTGGAACGACCTCCCCCTACACCTCTGGCAAGCTCCCACACTGCTCCAGTTCAGGAAGGACCTCAAGACCTGGCTCTTCGGATGACCCCAGCACTCAACGGAGCTGCCTCCCCCTTACCCCCTAGCACCTTGAGACTCTCTAGGATGCGTAACTGCGCTTTACCAACCCCTGACTGATTGATTGATCGATCTCCCCCTGTCTCCTGCTCCCCACTACCAACACACACTACGGGGTCCATTCACAGGAGCATTTTAGAGTACGTAAAATCGTACTCCTGTGGTACTCTTTTACATGGCATGTCAGTTGGTGGGAAAACATCTAAAATGGGAATATTCAGGGAATAGTCATACACGTAGTACACATACTAAGTACTGTGCCCTCTTTGCACTTTTAGTGATAGTGAGTTGGACGTTTGGGTGCAGATTCACAAAGTCTTCGGTGAGTACACAAGAGTACTTCTGTAGTATTTACTCCCATATTCATAAATGCTTTTGTTAATGGACTTCCTGCTTCGCGCAAGGTACCACGCATGTGCAGCCTTTGGTCAGGAGGTTCAAGGTGCCCTGCACACACTGCACCTACTCCCTGATGTAAATAAATTTTACGCCAGGAATGAAATTCTTGACATCACCTGCTCTCCCACCTTTTGGAACCGGTGGTAGTTTCTGCCAGAGAATTTGTGAAGATAGGTTATGAGTAGTGGCAAAGCACTCTAGCACCCGGGAGAGTATCCAGGCGCTAAAGCAGGAGCAATCATGGCCTAGCATAGGGCAAGCCTAGTCGAGCTAGTCGAAGAGCTACTCGGCAGCTTGAATGAAGACGGGCCCTGGTGTCTAACAAACTAACAGCATTATAGCATATACTGTTCTGTCTCTTCCAAGTCGTTCCCGGGTAGAAAACGGATTTGCCGAGGATCACACAATGTTGGTCCAGTCTAAAAGCCGAGATTGGAACTGAATGTTTCAGGTTAAAAAAACTGAACTAGAGTGACGAGGTGAGCTCACACCAGGAAAGTTCTGAAAAAATTATACATTTCCTATAAACCCGGACACCACAGCACCACCTGAGGCCCAGGGACAGAAGCTGCCCTATAACTTACCTCCTGCCTCGAGCACGCCTTGGAAAGACCGACATGCCCAACCCTCAAAGAGTTAAAGACAGAAATCAAGGCACTTCTAATATTTTCAAGCAGAGATTGTGTCAGGCCTGCCTGCTTCCACTTTACAGAGGTTTTCCTGCTGCACACATCTGGGGGCAGGCGGCGGTACATACACAGAGCCTTAAAAGTTTAGTTGTTTATTCTGAAAAAATACTTTTTATAGCTAGCAACAGCACATGCAGCGCTGGTGTCGTTACGCGAAGCACCATGCTGCCACTTCCCTTCTTTAAAAAAAATATATTGTTATTAGTTTTTGGTTAGCAGAATGTCCAACAACAGGGAGTCATAAAATAAAAGGAACGCAACAATGGCATACATTTTTACACGGAGCACCAGCAGACAGATTTTATGTCCAACAACAGGGAGTCATAAAATAAAAGGAACGCAACAATGGCATACATTTTTACACGGAGCACCAGCAGATATTAAAAGAACAATAACAACCTATAACAATAACAGTAACATGTGGGGTTATAGTTGGCCGCTTCCCTACTTAACTACACTGTGTGATCCTGGGCAAATCATCCCGTGGCCTAGTCAGTGACTGCAAGCCATAATCTTCTAGCCACGCCCCTAAATAATTTGGCAGCGCTTAGAAAGCAGACTAAAAGCGTATAAGGGACACTTACAGGTAAACCTTCACCCAAGCAAGTATTTAATCAAAACATGAAATGCAGCTTTTCAAGAGCACTCGACGAAGTTCTGCAGAACTGGGAGCAGCCGGAGCTGCACTCCATACACACCGGGGCTGGAAGCAGAGAAACAACTTCTTACGAGCCCAGCTACTTTCACGGAAACTTCGGAGCATTAAAAGGTGGAGAGACGGAAAGTAAATAAACAGAAGGGCTCACCTAGCGCCCAGCGGGCTCCCCTGCATGCCCCAGGCGCTCAGACTCCATGCAGCGCCTCTCTGCTCCGCTCTCCCTCCAAGCGCTGCTGCTCCGGAGCCCCTCCCCGCCGCTGGCCCGCAGCACTCCCTGACAGCCCTCGGGGACTCTGCAGAGAATCACACCTCCCACGGCCCCCCAAAACCTCTAAACCCCACCACGCTCCAGCACGAACCCCTGCCTCCACAGACCGCCTTGGTTCACCTCTGTTTACTTTCCAGAGCTCTGCGGCTACTGTCTGTCGGGGGCACTGGCCGGGGGCCAGGCTTTCATAATTTTTTCTGTAATGGGAGGGAGGGGCAGCACGGACAACGTGAGTGCGAAGGCACAGGAGGCATCACGACAACGGGAGGCACGGCAGGGGAGGGGGGGTTATTTGAAGACACGAACAACGGGAGGGAGGGGGGAGTAAAGAAGGCACCAAACACGTCGTGCCTGCAGTAGGACAGCCGCCATTGTCAAACTAAATAGTGCTCACCCACTAGACAAGCATTTGCAGTGTAATAGGACTCGCATTTATGCGAGACCTATTGCATTGGAAACAGGAGTGCGGGCGGGCATTATGGCATGAACGGGAGTGGGGGGGCGAGAAGTCACGGACTGCGGGAGGGGGCAGGGGGGAGACAGGGAAGAAAATAGTGTTCGGAGTAAAGGGGCCAGTAGCCATGGAAGGATACAAATTAGGACATGGCTGTCATGAGGAGGGACTAACAAGCCTAAAACCAATCGGAAGGCAGCATTTAGGACCTAAGCCAATGAAAAAGATGGGTGGCGAGTGGGCGGAGCTTTCACAAAGCTTCCACACTATACTGAATACTGCATGCCTCGCAAAGCGAGCAGCGCATGCGCTGCAACGCTAGGCTTGACCTAAAAAGGGGTGGGTGGGGAAAAGCATGCACCCTGTGGCGGGCTCCGTATGGGGCCCGCCACACTGTGCATGCATGGAAAGGGGGCCCCCTGGGTATCCCCCTGTGACTGATCCGGAGGGCCCCAGGTGAAGGAGGGCCTGCTACGGGCCCCCGAAGACCGATTCCCACAGTTGTTTTGTCTAGTCAAAACCGAGTTGGTACGGCTGTCTGAATCAGTCATCGTACTCGATCGTTCGGAAACCGTCCCCATTGAGCTGCACAATTTGGCTCTGAACGAGTCGGATTGACAGAATTGTGTTCGGAACCGATTCGGTCAGCGCAGACGGCTTCCTCTCATTGTACTTGGTCGTCCGGAAAGGTGGATGATTCGGTCGGAAACATAGGCTCCTAATCGAATTCGCTTAATCCTGATCCCGTTTGGAGCCTTTCCTAACGAGATCGTAATCGGCCCCTTCGATGGTGGTTATGGGCATTGTTTGCATTTGATGTATATCATTGCATATGGTGGGATGCACACATGTTTTGTTTATATGATAAAAGCACAACCACTTGAGCACTGGTTAGCAGTGATAAAGTGCGTAGATGCCTAAGGCCAACAAAAAAGAATTCCGCGAAGCAGAAGGAGAGAAGGCAAAAAGTTTGGGGAAGACCACCCTAAGACAGACAGGTCTCACAATATGTTTGTTTACTGAATTCAGATTAGGTGCTTCTATTATTAGACAATTGAAGCATGAATAATTTTATGAAGAAATGTAGTTTTAATAATTTCTTACAGTTGCTGTCCAACTCGTTTTGTTTATCTATTTATGCTGTTTTACAATTTATCATTGAGTAAAAATATGTTTGATCAAAATGTGTTAGCAAATATATATATCAAGTGGATTACCTGTACAATTGCTCATTTGATCTAATAACACTGCGTGTCACTTGAAACTGCTGTGCTGTTCACAGTAGTATGGGGATTCTCATTATTATTATTTTTTCTTCTTCATTTATTTCTGTTGTTTATTGGTTTGTGTTCAATATTGAACTACCCTAAATAGGCGATGCATTGGATGCCGCAAACCATATGTTAGCTGTTTATTTTTCAGACTCATCAACTTGACCTTATGAAGTAGTCCTGCACAGGCACAACTTTAATTGTGAGAAGAATGTATTGCGTAATAATAATCAGGATTGTGCCATAACTAACTAATCACTAACCTACATTAAAGGAGCATTGATATCGGCCATTAGACTGTGGAGCTAAAATAGAACGCAGCCTCTTTACTCTAGAAAGTGTTTTCGCTCTATAAATTGTTTGTATGCATATAATTCAGTGTTGCTTACTATACAATTATTATTTTGATTTGATATACTTTGTAATAAAAATGAATTTGGATTTTAGAAATTTTTATTTGAATACTTAATTAAGTGACACCACACTAATGCAATACCATTGTTTTGGTGTTACAGCGGAAATGCTATAATTGGTTGATTTTATAGAGGCAAACTACAAAGACATTGTCTTTTTGATGTCCATGTTGCATATTTGTTTATGTGAAGAGCACTGAAGCGTGATGCATCTCAATGGAAGACAATACATTGGATTCGCTCTATAGAGGGACTATGGTGACATCTGTCAGTCTCAGTGCATCAGTGCATGGTGTGGGTAGATATAAACTTGCCATTCACTAATTAAAAGAAAGCCTTTGGATAGTTAAGGATCTTGAACTTGAGTGTTAGGCATGCTACCAACTTGTCTGAGTAGTTTTACTAGATTGTCCAGAAGTTTGATACCTCCTGCCAATCACCAAAATACATGAAAGACGCTTCTTTGGAAGTAGGGTTGGCTAGAATATAAACTATTCATAAACATCTTCATTGGAACCAACTGCATCACCATAGAGCTCCTGTAAGACGGGTTTCCACAAAACAAATGAAAAGAATTGTGATATTTCTATTATGCAATAGCAGTCAGGTACCCTCAATCTACAAATGCCAGGTTACTGACTCAATAAAACAATTGTAGCAATCAGAGTGCCACGAATACTGAGAGTAACAAGGATGATACCAAACAATACTGTGAGCCTTGAGCAGTGTAAGCAATAGTAATTCACATGGGATTCTGAGCAAAAAGATGCAGAAGCAAAGAGTATCATGCAATATGAGAAAAGAGAGTAGCATTCTGTGGTACTACAAGAATTAACCCTACTCAAAAGGGGGGATGCAACAATGAGAACCAGAACTTGTGGAATCCCCTGAAGATTTGGTCCACTCACTGTTCTTTTCATCACCCTTATCACTCAATGGACCTTCTTCCTGGGTGCACACAGAACTGGCTGGCATTTGTGCACAGCACCGGCTGCAATTCAACATGGGATTCCACTTCAAGGTGGCAAACGGATCTGAGGAATATCATAAAGTGATAAATGTCCAGGGATCATTCCACAGCTGGAAGATGGATAGCTGCCTCTACCAAAATGGTCAGTAGGTAGACCCTGCTACAAAGACTCCAGCTAGCCTACCACCTCAGCCTTTCACTTGACCTTAATCAGGCTAACATTTACACAGTACAGAAGGCAAGTAGTGTGAGAGGGTTTTTTTAATCTCTTCTTCATTCCCCAGATTAATGCACTCACTACCTCCACAGTCCTTCCTCAAATATATCTTCTCCAATAAAAATGGCTTGGCAATCACATTGGTCAATATTCATCAAGAGTTTTGTAAACCATCTGTGTACAGACTCTAAAAATAGGAGTCATTCAAACTCAAAATAGTCAAGGACCATGCAATCTCATTCGTAAGCATGAGGCACCATGTCCTCATCATGCCAACTCTGAACAAAAAGGGGCTCACCGTGTGATAAAGAATGTGAAGGAATTATTTGTGTTAGTTTATGGAAGAATGAAGATGAGTCTTGTAAGATGTTTTGGCCTCTCACAAATAAAACATTTTGACTCATAATGCAGGAACTGGTTTTGGTAAGAACTGCCTGCTTATCCCTCAGTAGCCCCTCCCAAGCAGCCACTCTTTCTCAGAGAAATGCATATGATGCATATGCTGCAACAGCAAAAGAAAAACACAGTAAAGAAATAAATGCTATAGAACTTTATCTGTTTCAGCAAAAACTCCTGAGCTCTACCTCTGATTTTCTTCAATGTGTGTCCGTTATTTCGCTTTTTAACAACCTGATTTGACAATTTACACTTTCACATACACTGATTGCAAATGCACATAATTGCTTTCTTGAAGTGATCACACGTGATTGTCACTGCTGTGATGTCTCTTTTTCCTACATGATTTTGTCACTGTTGCAATTTATATGAACCTTTTTAAAATGATTCACTTTTGTTACCTTGTTACTGACACTGTTGCAATACTATGAGTCATTTTAGCCTTGTCACTAGATTTTCAATGCTCTGCTAAAACTGCAGCCTAAAGGTGCTGCTGTCCTCTATGAGTTACCCAATATACCAATACACTGCCTCTAACCTTGTTCTCTTTTTTTCAAGGCAAATTATACCAAACTAAAGGACTTGCTCTTCACAAGGATCACCTGACAACTTTAACTGGCCACTGGAAGCAGACCATCACAGAACTAAAGGCATCATTATGATGCCGGACTGTTGGACCGCCAACCGCTATTACGGTGGTCAGGAGACCGTCAACATGCAGGCAGGTGGTCTGACCACTGCATTATGATGCAATCACTGGGTTGGCAGTCATAAACGCTGCATGGGCATGCTGTGACCCTGTAATAGGGCTGCAGCACATGCCTCCACCGGGCAACTCCTCCTGCACGTAGGTGCACTGTGTGTCATGCACATGGCACACAGTGCATGGAGGTGTGTGGGGGGACTACATGTGCCCCAGTGGCCCACGACAGACAGGGCACTGTTTAGGGCCCCCATATCCGTTTCTGACAACCTTTTCATATTGGTGTTCCCGCCATGAAAATGCTGTCAGAAAGGGATATTGTAATCCTGATGGTGGTGGCTGCCTCAGCACTGCTGCCATTCATAGATGCAGCTCCGACTGCCGCCCCATCGGGATCTCTTATGCTGGCAGAGGTGGTGGTCTTGCATGGTACAGAAGTGGGTCTGACCGCCAGCATCGTAATGCAGTGGTTGGACCGAAGGGATGTCAGCGGTCGGACCGCCACCGATGGCCTGTTAGTTACCCAACCACCCGACATCCAAATCAGGCCAATAGTGTTAGAAGGCCCAGTGTGCAGGACAGAGATTTGTTCTGTAACAGTTGTTTCATTGGAAACAACTGTTGAAGCATAGTGTACCAAATGCAGATGATGCTCAAATAGAAGAATCAACCCAAGCAGTGTTGTGGCTCAAGTGTTGCTAGAATCTCAATTTACTTGCTAATTACAGGGTAGTTTTTTTCAACTTGTTAGACTTTTGATGAAAACGTACAAGTAGCTGTTGCGTTATTCAAAGTCATTGTATCCTGCATGACCATGTTCTGCCTTTTCTGCACTGACAAACACTTGTGTAGCCAATCTATGTCTTTTGATGTGCATAGTGTGGCGTACTCCACAGCCTGGGTACCCACTAATGACTACACTACACACTGAGCTTAGTATAACACGTCATAATTCTTCTGCATGTAACCGTGAACTCAAAATTGTAAACCTGCATTCACTTCACTATGCTCTAATACTTATATCACAGTTCTCTGGAGTCCATCAGGAGCCAAAAGGGTTCCATCTCGATAACTCACACAACACTACATCTCCCCTTCTGTTAAATTAAAAATAAATTAAAAAAATTACTAAATATATACAATCATAACTCTTTAATGAGTCTTAGTGATGCTCGGCTCATGCGTCCCGACCATGTTTATAGAAACTTGGGACAGGCAGTCAAAGTGTCCATGACCTGCGTTGGTGATATGGGAACAACAGCAGTCAGGGGATCTTCAATTGGCCTTTCAGACCCAGTCCCTACATTGACATCAGTGTCTGACGAACAATGATCCATATGTCTGAAATTTGAGGAATCTTGCATAATGGACTTCCCAGGACGTTGGGCAGTCACCTTGTGTCCTTTGGTGGTCACAACATGAAATGGCTCAGCATCGACGGGTGCATCAGTTTTCCGTTTTTTAGGCTGATGGAAAAGCACTCGATCTCCTCTAGTGAACGTAATGTCTTTTGCATGCCAGGGCTTGTCTGCATAGGCCTTCATTTTTCTTTTATGATCCAAGTCTCTTATACGGGTTTCTTGCTTTAGTACTCGATCTTCTGTCAGTCCATTGAGGCAACTTGGTCGTCATGGCTCTCCTGAACATCAAAGTCACATGGCTTTCACCTGTGGTCGAGTGAGGGGTCGAACAGTAAGCATGATGAGTAGAATTTAAGACAGTTTTAAGGTTGAGTTTTTCCAGCTTTCTTAAGAGTACTTATGAAATGTAGACAAGGCCTGTGACCAAAGAGGTGTGCTCTTCTGATCCTTCACATTAAGATAACAGAGAAAGTCTGTGAAATCTTGACTGTTGAAAGGTGGGCCATAGTCAGATTTTAAGATCGCAGGGACACCCAGTGCCACAAAGATAACATCTAATCTCTCGATGACTCTTTCTTGAGTGATGGATGAAAGATCTTCTATCGATGGAAAATGGGAGTATTCATCAACAAACACCATCAGGTGATGTCCATTGTCAAGAGGATTGAAGAAGTTAACAGCAATTCTTTCCCAGGCATACTTTGGCAACTATGACATGTTTAAGGTGTGTTGGGTG
The DNA here is from genome assembly GCA_963921515.1 of Calotriton arnoldi. Classification (NCBI taxonomy): domain Eukaryota; kingdom Metazoa; phylum Chordata; class Amphibia; order Caudata; family Salamandridae; genus Calotriton; species Calotriton arnoldi. The sequence continues at coordinate 358,019 of CAWUFW010013841.1, read as the reverse complement.
GTTTTCGATGAAAGGCAATTGCATAGATGAGAGGCCCTCAATTCACTTTCAACTCTCCCATAGAGATGAGGAAACTAGACTCGATCTCGGAGAGCTCGTTTTGTGGCAATGATTTCACAATGTCCTTCATGGACCACTTCAATTATCCTCGTCGCAGACTCTCTCGAATAACGATGCTTGAACCTCTCAGGAAAACGCCTTCTTGCATCACAGACAGTTAATCTTTTACATTTTTAAACTTTTGGTATTCATTGTCACTGGTAAGAGTTTGAGTGTGCTGGTTCCATGACAGATGTGTAAAAATGTATTTTAGTTTCAACATGTCACTATCTTGACTCGTAGCAGTGACAATTTGTTCTGACAAAAAAGCAGCTGGGTTGTTTGATTTCAAATTACATTTATGTAGGCTTTAGCCATCTTGGAAGGGATACCATGGCACTGTAGAAGCAAACTTGAGAAGTAGTCGGCAGAGTTTTACTATTTCTCTGGATGGTGCACGATTGTGTAGTTGTGTTCTTGTAATCATAAACCCTCCGTTCAATGTGAGGAGGCATCTTGTTGTTTGGATTGCCAAAGATGGTCAACAATGTTAATGATCTGTCACAAGCCTGCACCACTGCTAAACTTTCTTTCTCAGGTTGTGACAAAATTCTGCTTACATATCCCACAATATGTCTTCAAGCATTTGGGTGTCTGCAGTGCTATGTAAGGATTGCTCCTAACCTGACTGGGCTTACATCAACAACAACCACTGTATGAAGCTTTGGATCAAAGTGTGCCGTTTCAGTAGCATTCACAATAGCTTGTTTGATTCTCTTGAAGCAAAAACATCATTTGCGTCAAGTCTCTCAACGCAGCACTCACTGTGGCAAATGCACGTATGTAACTAGAACAGCAGCTGGCCAGACCCACAAATGACCATAATATGGAAACATCTTAAGAGGGACTGGAAGTTGACAACACTTGCACTTTAGCTGGATTGGGTGTCATACCCCCATCAGAAAAGATATGGCCAAGAATTTTAGCTCTTTATTATGGAACTCACATTTATCGGCATTCGAAGTCAAACCTGCATCTGCAAGTAAACGACACACTTGCATGAAAGTTTTATTGTGCCCTTTCTGTGTAGCTCTGGAAACAAATATGTAATCACTATAATTAAACGCATTCATGACAGGGTGAATGATACGTCGAATTACATCTTGAAACAGCTCTGCAGCTGATGACATACCAAAACTTAGGGCAAGATGTACGACCCTAAATTGCATGCACAAACGGGTTTGCCACACGTTGCACATGCAAAATGTTACAGGGCCATGTACAATTCCTAATAAGCGAGTCGCAATTTATTGGATTCACAAATGGGAAGGGGTCCCCAGGGGACCCCTTCCCCTTTATAACTGGCTCCAAAAATATTTTTTAAGGGCAGGCAGTGGTACCAGGGACCACTACCTGCCCTTAAAAAATGAAACGAAAACGTTTCATTTTTTCTTTTTTTAAATGCATCCCGTTTTCCTTTAAGGAAAACAGGCTGCATTTTAAAAAAAAACTGCTTTATTGAAAAGCAGTCCCAGACATGGAGGTCTGCTGAGCCCAGCAGGCCACCATCCCTGGGAGAGTCAGCCATTCCCAATGGGGTCGCAAATTGCAAGTGGCTCATTAATATTCATGAGCCTCGCATTTTGCAACCCCATTGGGAATCGCTAACAGTGTCTCTGACACTGTTGTACATTTGCTTTTGCGACTCACAAATTGCAACTCACAATTTTTCACAATTTGCGAGTCGCAAAAGCAAATGGTCGTACATCTGGCCCATAGTCTTTTGTATCAAAATAGTCCAATATGTGGAGAAAAGGTTGTAATGTACCTGCAATTCTCCTCAAGTTCCAACTGATGATATTCTTTATTCAAATCAAGGCGAGATTTCATGCTGGCGATATGTGGACGTGGATGTTGTTCTCATGCAATTGACTTGTTCGCTTAACGCATATCAATGCAGATGCATACAGCTCCTTCACTTATCTTTTTAGGCACTACCACTATGGGAGAAACTCAGAGCGTTGGACCAGTGGAACACTCAGTGATATCATGTTTGAGTAAGGATTCAAGTTCTTTTTCAACAGCTTCCAGTAAATAAAAAGCAATTTGCCTGTGTCTTTGAACAATAGGACGGACATCCTCATTAATGTGCAATTGTACTTTCAAAGTCTTGAGTTTTCCCAACCCATGAAACAACAAAGGGAAATGACTTACTATTTTGTGATGAGAATTAATGTTATAGTTCCCTGATATCGGTTCCATATCAGCAGCTGGGCTGAAGCTGAGTAAACAGGCACTGGATCCCGTACCTTGATGTACACGAATGGGTGTTTGTAGTTTTGATTTCTTGTGCTTCATCATTGCTTCAAATTAACCTTGACTTTTCAATGGAGACGATACAGTCCATGTATACACTCTAGTTTTTGATGGCGTCAATCATAGCAATGTATTTCTCCTCAGGCATTATGTTTATCGAAGTCACACTGTCAATAATGGTATTGAGCAACCGTTTACTTTTAGTGTAATCTTCAGACAGTCGGAAAAACTTTGGTGCTTTTCCATGTCAGCTTTGCACCCATTTTTCTGAGGTAAACATCGACATTATACAACCATCGCCTTCACTTTCACTTGATGTTGATTCCAAAGAATGTTTTGACGAAGATTTAGAAGACAATTAACTTTATTTGGTGTGAATGGGCCTCAATTGGTGAGGTGCCTTGGCCTTGTGGGTGTGCGTTGAATGTCCCTTCTGAAGAGTTTGGGCAGCCATTTTATCTTCGCGCTGTGACACACTTACTTTTCCCTTCGCCTTGCAAACCATTTCAAAATAGTTCTCCTTCCCAAAGCCTTTGCAGATCTATCCAATGGTGGGACAATTACCTTTGTGTGGAAACAAAAATCCACACCTGAAGCACAACTTCTTTTTCCCTGGCGATATCACCCTGTGTCCTTGTGCCTTGTACTTTTGCTTACTTTTCATGTTTATGACTAACTCACTCTGTGCACCTCTGGCCTCCATGTCAGCAGCTTGTCAATCTGCATGCTCTTCAGCTCTGGCAGTCATGAGAACTTGCTCCAGACTAGGAGTTCTCTCAGCATTCGTCATCTGAATGAATCTGACAGGCAACCATTAATAACTCTAAGACATATATCTTCCTCATCATAAAATTAATTGAACCTACAGTGTTTGATGAGCGTGTCCAGTCTCTCAACAAATTTATCGATGGTTTAACCAACTTTCTGTCATTCTTGATTGAAAATGTGCTTCTCTTAATCTACATTTGGCACTGGATTGAACTTGAGATTCAAGACTGCTTTGATTTGACAGTATATAATTTTGTAAGCTCGCAGCTTTCTCTTCATGACTTCTTTTACACCATTACCAGTAAAATTCTTAAGGCATTTGATAATTTTCTTGTTATCTGTTTCTTGTATCTCATCAATTACATCATCAAATGTCTTTATTCAAGCAGTACATCTGTCGCCAATAGTTTTCCTTTTTGATGGTATCAAATAGTGGTGGTGGTTTCAGGAAAGCTGCAGCCTTGTAACCATTTATGAGACTGTCTGACATTGAGGGTGAAGTCCTCTCCGACACGGTCTGCTGTCCGCTAGGACCTGCTTCATCCAAACCATCTTTAAGTCCCTGTGCTGTACCGGCCTCTGGGCCATCCTGGAAAGTTGATGGAACCTTGACCTCCCTCTTGATCTCTACGGGAGCCTTTTAATGCTCTGGAGACCTTTGGAGTTGTTCTGAGCCACCCTGCAGCAGCTTTGGCGGTGTGCCGCTTGTTAATAGACTGCTCCGTAAGCACAACACCAGGCACTTCCTCTGGGGCTACTTCCCCTAACTCTGTGGTATAATGACTGTTGTTACTCAGTTCTGATAAGCAGATGATCGTTGCTTGTATCTGAATTTAGGCGTCTCTTTGTACTATCTGACACCTGGTTGATCTCTGCTTCAAAGCACTTCTGATCACAGCATTATCTTGCAATTCTCTGTTGCTATTTGCTGCTCTTCCAAAACCTGGTTGTATCCACCTTTACAAAAACAGAGTAGGGAGAGAAGAGGTGCACCTCAAGGGTGCCGGAGGTGGATACGTCCTCCTCAGATAAGTATATATAACCAAAAAGATCCACCTCAGTCTGGATCTTTTTTGTATCCACCTTTAGCATTATCACTCTATATGAGGTATAGCTTTAGGTTGTGTAGCAGCGCGGTACCTCTCTTTAGAACCTTACCAGCAGGTTCTTGGCCAACGATGTATAGACATCTCAGTGAAGCTTTCATTATCTTTAACTGCTTTACACAGGCTGGATTTGCACTTTGACTCCACATATACCAAACCTCAATTCGGCACTTCGACTGAGGCACACATAGCATGCATGAGCAGTTTGCTGGACCACGGTAAACTCTCTTGGAGGGCATGGTGATCTTTGGATTACTTATCCCCTTTCTTGTCACCAGTTGTAGCGTCCTCCAGATCTTGGGTACCCACTAATAAATACGTCACATACAGAGCTTAGTATAACATGTCTTTATTCTTCTTTGTGGAACCACAAACTCAACATTGTAAACCTACATTCACTTCACTACGTTCTAACACTTTTGACACACTTCTATGGAGTCCATCAGGAGCAAAAAGGGTTCAGCCATTGCTAACTCACACGACACTACAGATAGGACATACAATGCAGTAAGGGAGTGGAAAGGCAGGAGAGGAGATTTTATTTCAGCAGTTTTGTGGATTGTGTGTATACTGTTCTACTACTAACGTGGAGCAAGTTTACCTCCAATTCTATGACAGAAACACATGGTCTCCTCTGCTCATGCTCACAAGGAAGGCATGGACCTTATTATCCCCTGTGACCGCTCTCTTGCCTCTGACAAGTTAGTAACAGTGAATACGTTGTAACAAACTTTAAACTAAAATAATAGAGGCAAAATAAGTAACAGAAATATTGCGCGTTGAGCAAACAAGATATGCCAATCTGTGTAGCCCTTGCTGCAGACAGGTCTTTCTGCTCCCCTTAACCACTTCTGATATCATGGACCTAACTTGGCTGGCAAATGCCTTAGTAGTGCGTCATGGTTTTGGACTTGATTCAATCAAGTGCTACCTTATAGCTATAAATCTAATTCTCTAAGTAAGTATGGGAAGACAGCATGATTGTGAGGGGAGGTCGGCTCTTGCTCTTTTCACTACAGAATATTTGTCTAGCACTTGCAGCTCTTATGCATGTGTGAAATCATTATTGTCCTTGATTATTCTTTTGCAGAAAATAAATTACCAGCTCCAAAATCCATATTTTCAGTTCAGGGCTCTGGACTTCCTCTAATCCCTCCGATCGTTTAAAAAATGTGACTTTAGTTTGCAATCTAGTCTCCCATTCTTGACCTCCCAAAACTCAGTGATACAAGGGGCCCCAGTACGTAAATTGTCTCCGACATAATATGCTCTGATTCGCTGGTTGCCTCTCATGCCAGTCATTCACTTTCAGAGGTATCTCAGGTGTAGAGCACATACTGTTTGACCCATATTCCTTTTTCAGATAAACACATTATCACATATTACACCCATAAATAATACTAGGTAAATATTTATCACATGCTCCTTTAATGCAATATCAGACACAAATATTCACATTTTCAAAGTGCCGCAGCCAGTAAATATACACTGAGGGGCAGATTTACAAGAAGTGATGCATCGCTGCAGCAATGCAGCGATGGGTCAAAAAAAATGCGTCGCCACGGATGCGCCAAATCTACATCTTGGCGGACCGTGGTGCAAAGCGGCAGCCTGAGTCAGAATAACTGACGCAGGTGCCGCAAAACTGCAGCAAGTCAGCCTGACACAACTGCTGAAAAAGTCACGTAAGGCAGTTTTGCGTCTCACAAACGGCAGCCCGAGCACCCTGCGACACTCACCACTGCGTGAAGCGGAGAAAAAGCGCCTGAACAGCCACGCAAATCAAAAAAAAATGTTGTGGACTACAGAGGAGACTGCAATGGACCAGGAAGGACACTGCAGTAGTCAGGACCCTCAGGCAACCACCCACAGCAAAAGCCCAGATGCACAGGCTGAGACCGTGGTAAAGAGGAAACGCAAATCGAACCTTAGTCAGGAGGAGAATGAAATACTGGTCACTGAGGTGACCAATTACCATCACCAGCTCTTCGTGAGTTTGAAGTTGCCAATTGCCAAAAAGGAGGCGATATGGCAGAGCATTGTCCAGAAGATAAACAGTGTAGGACAAGCTAAGAGGACTGTCGTCGACTGTAAAAAGCGCTGGCAGGACTGCAAGCGCAGAACAAAAGAAAAGCTTGCGGCAAACCGGAAGGCAGGCTTACAAACCGGAAGAGGTAGCCCAGCAGAACAGGAGGTTCTGGATGCCCTGGAGGAGCGTGTGGCAGCTGTCACACCAGAGGAGTTGGTCACTGGAATATCGGGACAGGACAGTGCAGCCTTAGAAAGTCAAGAGCAGTCAACGGGTAAGTCACAATAAGTGCACATATGTGAGTAATTGGTCATGGTGGTGATCTCAGCTAGAAATGTCCCTGTGCCACAGTCTGATGTGTGCATCTTGGTGCACTGGGATTTGTCCCCAATTCCAACTATTCTTAATGTAAGTAAATCACATATGACAATCACACTTTGCACGTGTCAAAACTGCCCTGCCATATCTCTCTCTGATGGGGCAGATATACTGGGCCTTATTTATGAAGGGCCTTGCGCCATTGGTACGTCACTTTTTGGAATTTTTAAAGTGATGGACCGTTGGCGCAAGGACTTCATCAATGAGGTCCACAATCCCGTTGTCCCATCCGAGCAATAAGTTGTGTGAGGCACCAGTTGTGTACACTTGTGTGTACTGAACAAGGACAGGTAAAGCCACCTTGTGCGTCTGAACCTGTGACTGTAAATAACAACCTGTAAATGCTACATTTGTCATGTCAGTGGTGTGACATGTGTTTTGCTGTGGGTATTTTTATCCAACACACATGTCCACTGATGCATGTTCAGATTAATGAACAATTCTCAATCCAAAAATGCATCTGAGTGCTATGCCACCCTACGGCTGGCCTACTGAGGAGGAACAAGGAGGAATTTCATAATGTGCCCAGCGCATTTATTCCAGTCTAATGCATAATGTATTCCACAGCAGGCATCAGAAGATGAATTCACACCAACAGATTGTTCATGTGCATGAAGATGCCCCTTCATGTACAAAAACAATCTAACCACCAAGCTGGCATCCCAGTACCATGGTGCAAAGCTGCCTGATTGGGCAAAGTGCCTACAAATATATGGGGGGATCAACAAGCAACTTGTCCCGCCTGTGTGTTGCTGTTAACATGATTAAGATTGATGCACTGGTGCTGCAAGGTGCTCATAACAAAAACCCTCAGTGCCTGTGCAGTATGCAATTTTTTAAGCACCATAATGTTGTAAAGATGTTGCATGCCAAAATATCTGAAGGGTTGCAGTATGGAGTGCTGCAAAGGAGGCCAACACACTGCAAATACAAACTAATTTAAAAATTCCTTCACAGTGTTGGCATAAAAGTGTACATACCATCAAGCGAAACATTAGCAAGGCAGTGTATGTCCACGGGTGAGTAAAAATAAATACCACCGCCCTGCACCACTGTTGTAACAATAAGTGGTGCAATGATAATGCAAGGGGGATAATTCTTGATCCTCGGTCTGAATCACAACATAGATCTCTTGACTGTGACACAGAGATCATCCTTGAAAAAACACATGTGATGCCTTTGTCAAAACATTACAAAGATTAAACATGCAAGCATTAGTAACACATTCCCATCTTTTTGCAGTGGATGCACCTACTACATCCAAACATGTGGATGACACACATGATTTTGAAGAGATGGACGAAAATCTGCCCACAATAGACCATGACACTCTGGATGACATACTGTACACCATACGGTCACCTTCTCCTCCTCCAGAGAGTGACAACAATGTGGTTGCTGCTCCCGCAGAAACACAAAAAAGTTCCAACACAGTATCGACCACTACACATCCAACCCCTGACTTTGAGGATACGCAGCTACAGTTCCAAAGAACAGCTGTTGGTCTACAACTTGAACTACTCCAAGAGGTGCATGTGGCTGTGGAGAGTGTGGGTGGTACACTACAGGCCATCCTCAGAAGCCTGAACTCTGAATCTGTAAACATGAATCATGAACAAGCCATCAACAACCCAACGCCCGGCCTCACCCAATCATTATCCAACATATCGGCAATAATGAGTTAGAGGCATGAACAAATGCCAACACAAAGTGGCAGCAGGGAGGTGGCAAAACATCTTCAAAATATCTATGATATCCTACGAGACATGCAGCAAAAGCAGGACACTTACCTTGCAACAATGTCTGGCTTTCATAGGGAGTTATTAACTGTCATCAAAAAGCAGCAAATTTTGATAAATGCCCTAATGCCTAACATCTTGATACAGGATAATGCTATACCTCACACCTCCTCTGCCACTACTGTTGGTCTCACTATTCCCAATCACCCTGCAACTACAGAGCCAACTCAGCAACAATCTGTATCTTCTGATGAGGATGACTCTACTGCAACTCAATTTAAGCGGAAGACAGGACACTAAAATCACACAGTGCCACAGGTGTAGTTTACCAAGAGAACATTCTCTCCATTGTTGACAAATATTACCAAGAGTCAATCTCCTCTACATACAGGTTACACCTGTGCCCCTCAATCATTATTTTCCTCAGGTCTGAAGTTCCAAACATTGTGCCAATGACAATGTCTACCTCACAAAACAAAGTTCAAAGAACGTGCTTTTTGCAATCCTCACAATACTGTCAACACAAGTGCAGCTTCCCAACTTGTGTGACTACAGCAATGTCCCCTTTTTTTTATGTTTGAACAATTTCACCATGTCACTGTGATTGTTGAAATTAAATACATTTGAGCACACGTGAAAGAATGTGTAAGGACTCGATCTATGTCTGCTAAGTATTACAATGTTAATATTTCAGACCATGTCCAAATATTGCAATATAAAACATAAATGATGCTGTGTAAAATAATCAACATGTACAGCAAGTGAAATTAGTCATACCATTATCCAAGGTGTGTGCAAAGTTGTACCTGTGTACTCCATACACCATCATTGCCACTCAACTTGTCCTGTATACTGACATTGTGGTGGGCAGTGGTATGAATTCAGTACTTGTAACACAATAACTAGTTGACCATGAACATGTAATAGCTCAAACAACACCTAGACTGACAATGTGTAGTGTGTACGTCCTGTCCATCTGTGTAAGAAACAACACCTATGTATCCAAAGATATCATCACTAAACATAGTTGTCACTGATTTGTGATACATACACATACAAGTGTTCTCTGCATAGCCATTAGTGAAATCATAGCCATATGTATGTCAAGCCACAAGAGTGTCTGCACAAAACTGTTGATTCCCAAGTATTGAAATAACATGTCCAAATACATCATCATGGAGCTGCAACGTGCTACATTTTGCAATGACCAATCACCCAAACACAAAATCGAGTTCACATTCCATGTGCCCAATGACTCAGACATACAACTTTTGAACTGCTGACCATCAATCAATACTATGAAATTTTTAACAAATCCAAAAGTTTTATTAACAATGAAAATATGTAATAAAAGCCGGTAACAAACTATCTATATAACTCATACTAAACTATCTTTAAAGCTAAAACTCTATCTAAAAATCTACTTATCCTAACTATGCGTAACCTACCTTACTTAACTTAACTTATCCTAAGCTAAACATGTATCACGTTAGACCACTAAACATCAGCCCCCACTACCCTTAACACATCAATGGACAATAGACATACACATGGAGGGTCCGAAATCCTCATCCTCGGACCCTGCACCTCCGCCTGGGACAACACCTGGTGGCCCCCCGCCCTCAGGAATCCACCCATTCCTACAGACCACGCACGAAACCTCGGCATCATCCTCGACTCCTCCCTCTCCATGAACCGCCAGATCAACGCCGTCGCTTCCACCAGCTTCAACTGCCTGCGAATCCTCCACAAGACCTTCAAATGGATCCCCCACGACTGCAGAAAGACCGTCACCCATGCGCTCATAACCAGCAGACTGGACTACGGCAACGCCCTATACGCCGGAATCAATAGAGCTCTACTACACAGACTCCAGACCATCCAAAACGCCGCCGCCAGACTCGTCCTCGGTACTCCTCGTCACGAACACATGACCCAACACCTGCGAGACCTCCACTGGCTCCCTGTCGAGCAGAGGGTCACCTTCAAGCTCCTCACCCACGCCTATAAAGCCCTCAACAACATCGGACCCATATACCTCAACGAGAGAGTATCCTTCCATGTACCCAAAAGGAACCTCCGCTCCGCCGACCTCGCCCTGGCAGAGGTCCCCCGCACCCGCAGAAGCAGAACAGGCGGGAGAGCCTTCTCCTACATCGCAGCCAAGACCTGGAACGAGCTCCCCGTGAACATCAGACGCTCCCCAACCCGGCACGCTTTCAGGAAGGACCTCAAGACCTGGCTCTCCGACTGATCTGGAGCTGCTCCCCCCCCAGCGCCTTGAGACCCTCACGGGTGAGTAGTGCGCTTTATAAACTCTTGATTGATTGACATACTTATCTTATACATAAACTAAGATGTAAACTTGTAAAACACATATCAATTTATTTATTTTTAAATTTTTATATGAAAGAAGTAACAACACACTAGATCACCCACCCACCCCAAAGTATAGGAAAAATAGATTATGACTAAAAGTGAAACGTATGTAGAATTTAGAAAAATAACTACCCTACCTAACACTACCTAATACAACAATGCTACACCTACATTATGACTAATCCGAAGTATAATAACAACAGAAGCTATAAAAACTATATACAATTTGGCCACTAGAATTGGCTCATGAGATGGTCCATACACTGCAGCATGTAGTCCATTTTTTTCAACAATGTAGCCATCTGTAATTACAGGTCACGTATTTTTAATTTGAAAAAATCCACATCTTGGTAGGACATCCCCTGGCTGCAAGACTGTCCAGAAGTCGAGGGCGCAGCAAGTCCGGGTCCTTAGGCTGGTGTTGGTGCTTGAGATGGTCCTGCTTGCAGGACAGTCCCACCTCCATTGCCAATCTCCTTTGAGGACGCCTTTCCATTCCATTGTTTTTTTTCATCCCAGGAACATTTGAAAGCCATGTCTTGACAGCCTTCTGCTTTTCATAGAGACAGGACATCCACCAGAAGCCCTTTGCCACCTCACAGATGTGTGAGTACCTTGTTTTACGAATACGGAAATTTCTTTCCTCTTCTGCAGTCATGGTATTTTTTGGAAAAGAAGTACACATGTGTCAGTCAATGTGTACATAACTGACAAATGTAGATAGACAATGCATGCCTTCATTTGAGATGACTCTAAAAATTGTGCCATTCATCTGATCACTGTGTGGGCCACACACACCAAAAGCATACTGCAAAGTTTGTGCATCACATACTGTGCTATCAGCTAAACCTCATGTTTCCAAGTAAATCCTTGTTTCTCATCAATAAAAATAATATCAACACTCAGAGACATGAGAAACCAGTTAACATACATCATGTTCTCCGATCATTTCTTTAAAAAATGTCATTATGAGGCTCATCGGGTAACATTCATGTAGTCATGTGATCCTTGAGCTGAAACAACTGCTGTGATCAGACAGTGTCACAATGTGTTTAGTATGAGGTTCATATTTGCAAGCCATTTGACCCGCATGTACGTTCATTTCACACATTTACAGAGTTATGCACTTGCAAGTGCCTTTGTAAGAAGCAGACATGTGGTCTGTGGTGCAACAATGATGCCACATCTAATGAATGTCACTACTTATGTTGACTGACATGCCGCATGCCATGTAGTACTAGCAGGGAGAGCTACACATGGGCATATGATTTTGGGATACATGCCCCTACCTGGGAACAGAGATCCATGGTATTGTGTACATTGTCCATTCAACAACACATCAAAATGTTGCTACAGTTTGATGACAGCTACTTAGTCCTCATGTAAATGGCCCAAGGATTCATTTGTGCGGCAGGAATTCAGTCTCACACAGTCTGGACTCAGAAGGCATTCTTGCCTCAGTGGAACATTTTTGCACGTCTGCACTCTGCACTTTACAGTGGAGCCGAGCCCTGGTGAGCCCCGGTGAGAGGCGGGACCCGCGCAGGTGCGCTATTTCAACGGCTGAGGCGTCCCTCAGCGCGGGAGCCTCAGTGGAACATTTTTGCACGTCTGCACTCTGCACTTTACAGTGGAGCCCTGGTGAGCCCCGGTGAGAGGCGGGACCAGCGCAGGAGCGCTATTTCCACCACCGAGGCGTCCCGCAGCACGGGACGTGCGCGGGGCATGCCCGGGCTCGGCCCGGGCGAAGACCGGGCCAAGACGGGACGGTCTTAGCCTGTCAGAGTCCAGAGGAGGCTGGGCTGGGCCAACCCCTTTGGCCCTGCGGGTATTTTGGACTCCATATTCATCTGTTCTCAAGAGAGCGTGCCTGAAGGAACAAGAGTAGGACTGCTGCATGCAGACAGCTTAGAGTCGAGGTAAGCGAGGATGCAAACATTCCGAAACGCGGGGGTGTCCATTCAACATCAGTGAAGCGACTCCTAATGGCTGCTACATTTTGCAACACGAACGCGAGGACTGATTTTATTTGGGGTGTGGAAGTGTTGTAAACTCTATTAGTATATTCTATATTTTACCGCTTACGTTACACACTGTAAACTATTGGAACCTACAAACGCTTCTATCAAATTGTAATTATATCTGAGGAACTTGGACATACATCTACTATTACACGATGGGGAAGAGGAAAGCTATAACTAACCAGCCCCCACCCTCCCAAAAAGTTCCTGGGAGGACACATCAAATGCTTATGAGCTATCTAACAGGGGCAATGGGGGCAATAGAAAAGCAGATATCCACAGTAGAAGAGACACTGAATTCAGAGAAATTAGGGGTAACGGATGGTTTATATAAGGTAACAACTATAGGGGTTGGCTCATCCTCCGGGTCTCCAAACGATGCAACACACCAGAATGGCTGTATACAAAATGCGTCGGATCACATTATACTCAGTGATCATGACTCTGACACACAGCCCCCTCTGAAACGCCAAAAAAACCCGGCAGTAGAGTGCCAACCAAACGTGGGCGCAGTCGAAGGCGAAAACATTAATACGGTAAATAGGCCTATGCCACTTAAATCACGAAACAAATTGACCAAATCCAACACAAAAAGGGCCCCACCAGATGTAGGGAATAGGGCTAAGGCAAAGACTAAAACCCATCCTAATGAACTTGGGAACATAACCTCACTAGTGGAAAATTTAGATATATTTGTAAGAAACTCATTGGCCACATTAGAGGGAAGAGTCGCCCAGATAGAAGTAAGACTGATCGACTTCCTGGATAAAGAAGGGGCGACCAAACATATAACTAAGAAGAGCAGTAATGAGGGTGCAGGAGAACTCAGTGGGTCACAGAGAACAAGAAATCACAACGATCAGCCAAACAGTTCAGTGATCAGAACGGTCACAGGGTCTCAATCTACTAAGTCCTACCTACAGACTGTCTTAGGCACCCCTGTAGATCCTCCCACAACCCCTATGGCGCACCATGAAACCAATGTTAAGATAGACAGGGGTAGCAAGGATACTGATATACGATCAGCCAGCTCCAGACAGACCAATAACAATCAAAGTATTGTGCCCCCTTCTACGACGATGGCCCCATCTGAGGTTAACTGCTTGGACTTACCACCAGCCGTTACCCCATATGAAGTCATCCTTGCAAACGTACCCAGACTGAGGGCGCAGGAAATAGAATCGTGGGATACATTGAGGAATAAGTCACTGCACTGGCTGGGCGTAAAGACAGGGTTAATGGAAACATTATTCATGGAATTTAAGATGGCTCGAAGAGTTAGTTGGCTTGGGAGAGACTGGAAAACCTTACCAGGGGACTGTGTGATATTAACGTTTAAGACACCCCGGTTATTGGAAAACATCCTTTGGAGGGCAGGTAATAACACTGTAGTGACACATGGTATTAACATATTACCTCTGGGTTTTTTCTATCAGCCACCCACCAATGTGGGTTTGAGAAGTAACAGAAGGGATACAAACGAAAGAAACCACCACACATATAATGTTGCGGTGCAAAACCGATTTGAATCCCTCCCCACATTGGATGAGGTAGATTGACTAAACAAACATGCCCCATATGAAATAATCAGAGCAATAGATTATACAGCAATAGTCCCTGAAGACAGTGGCTGTGAGAAGTTGGCCTGGCATATGCTGTCCACTAATTATAGTGGGCACCTTGCACCAGTCCAAATCGACTCTTATGGTAGGTAGGTTAAAGACAACCTTATTGAAAGCTATCCTAGTGGTAGCTATGGAGAGCAGCCTTCAGGCTAAGTCTTGAAGGAATGTAAAGCAGCTTGTTTTACCAGTCTATAATCTCTTGAGTGACCAAATGAAAGAGCACCACACCAGGTATATATTCAAAATATATGTATTTATTACTAAACACACCCCTCTAGTCTCTTTATGAGGCTAGAGTTCGAAGTACATAGGTTATAAGATCTTAATTCACAGTAATAGCACAAATACACGTTTGGGCCCTAGGGGCGTACCAAACCATATACCAATAAAGTGGTATGCGAACCACGACTGAACTAGACACTAGGCCTAGAGCCTCTAGAAGTGCTTGGACCACAAGGAACCACCCAAGGTAGTGACACAGGGGACCCACGGGAGACGCGTGCAGTGTAAATACACAACCGCGATACGCCGTTAACTTCTATGGAGAAAGTCGGGATCGGGAAAATAGAGGAAAGGGACACTTAAAATAGGACTAGGACAAAACCCTTTGAGATCTAGGACTTTGAAGAGTCTCTACCCACGGGAGCACCGGAGTACTCGTGTTACCTCACCCAGGGAAGCCGGGTGCATAGGTGCCTTTCGGGGTCGGGTTTCGTCGTCGTTTCGTATGGCGATCTGCTGCAAAGTGCTGCTGGCGACCAGGAGAAAAGTGTCCGGGTGGATCCAAGAGTGGATCGGAGTTCTGAAGAACCTGAAAGCAGAGGGGACAGAGTCTGGGTCACTAGCCAGTGACCAGGAAGGCGATGGACAGATGCCCACCGATGTCGAGTGCTTCAGGTGCGGTGATGGTCGTCTTGACTCTTCAGCCACGAGGTCCGGGAGGCGTTGTCGGCGACCAGGAGCAGGATTCGGGCTGTGGCTCGATGTCTGTCGAGTGCTGAGGTGTCGGCGACCGGATTGGACCCAACAAGCCTTGGCAACGGCAAGTCTCGAGTAAGATGTAGATCGTCGATGATGCAGACCAGCAAGGTCTGGGGAACTCACCCAGCAAGGGTAAGTGAGGGCAGGCCTGGAGCAACCAGGATGCCAAGTAAAGGAAAGATTGGCCTTCGTCAAGGGCTACTAGCCAACGGGCTAGCGACCGCGAAGGAGCCTCATGACGCCGCACGTGGAGCTGGCTTACAGGACACTCGTGGAGTGGGGGCCAGTGATCTTCGGTGCAGGTGGTGCTGGAGGCTAGGGATACTCAAAGCCCAAAGCACGACTTCTTGGGAGACCCAGAAGATGGTGCACTTGCAAGTGTGCTCGGTGTCCAGGGGTCACGGTCTCAAGTCACCCACGATAGCCACGGGCCTCAGCTTTGCTGGGGACTCAGGGTAGCCTCGGGAAGTCTGAGAATCCACCTCTGGTGATGCGATGACTTCGGCGTCCGACGGGAGCTTCAGTGATGCGAACCGGACAGATGCTTCTTTGGTGCCTGCCAAGCAGGGGAGTCACTCCTTGACCCCAAGGGAGATTCTTCAGTCCTCTAATCTTGTCGTAGAGCGTCGAAGGTCCAGGATTCAGTTTCAGAGTTTCGTCCAGGTATAATCTAAAGTCCTAAGGACTGGGTTCCTACCTTTATTCTAAAAATAGGGGATGGACTACTCTGTGGCCCCACCTATGGGTGGGTCAGGGCAGAGGGGTGGCTACACCCCTTTCCCTTTGTCCAGTTCGTGCCAAAGCAGGGGCTGCGAGCCCCTGATCCGGTTTGAACTGGGGTATGCACAGGGACACCAAATGTGCCCCCAGTGCAGGACTTCAAAGCACCCGAAAGTGCTCCCGCCCAGCCCCAATACACATTGTCCTGTCTGGGGAGGTGGTCACACCTCCCTGGGACAGGAAACCTATTGTCCAGGCCTCCCCTGCCGGAGTTTCATCCAGCAGCAGGAGGCCAGACTCGTGTCTGTGGCAGCAGCATCCATTTTGTGATGCCAGGGCTCTGGAAAGAAGTTACCGGACTCGTCAGAGTTAACATGCCTTTCCCTCTAGAAGGGTGGAATGCTACCCCCGCCGCCAGGATTGGCGGGGGGTAGTATTCCAAGATGTTTGACACCAAACACGACATGTTTAGGTGCAGCCATTCCAAAGTTAGCATTTTACCGCGAGGATATAATGCGCTTAAGAGTATATGGTCAGGCTGCACTACAAACAGCATCAGAGATGGTCTCCGAACGCTGCAGAGGGGCCCTGCTCATGCAGGGGCACCCTCTCACATAGGAACCATGCACTCTGCCTTTAGGATTGATAAGGCCTGCCTTAGGAGTGACTTATAGGTTTATATGTGTGTATGCTTTTAGTGATATAGGTAACCTATACCACAGTAAGGGGTGCATGCACCACCTTACCCAGGCTGCAGTAGCAGACCTGTGGTGTCAGTTTGGATGGCCTCCCAGGGGTGGCATAATATATGCTGCAGCCCCTGGCAGGCCTCTGAGGTACCTATGCCCTTGGTACATAGTATACCATATACTAGGGACTTATAAGGGCACTCCAGATCCCAATCAGTGATGTGCCTAAGGCACATGGAGACCCTTTTAAAGAGGAAACAGCTAGGCTGGGGTTCTGAATAGCAGGGCCCCAGCCAGACTAATGTCGAAAACCAGTGAAGCATCAGCAAAAAGTGGGGGTACCCATGTGAAGCAGATCCTACTCTCCTACACAACCCCCCCCAAACGTAGGGACATTAAACTAACCTTGCCCAGTTAAGTCTTCATGTTCTAAGTGGAAATACCTAGAGAGTCCATCTGCATTCGCATGGTTACTCCCAGGCCTATGTTCCACTGTAAAGTCCATCCCCTGTAGGGAAATGGACCACCTAAGCAGTTTGGGGTTTTCACCCTTCATTTGTTTTAGCCATAAGAGGGGCTTATGGTCTGTCTGAACCAGGAAGTGTGTACCAAACAAGTATGGCCTCAACTTCTTCAGAGCCCAGACCACAGCAAAGGCCTCCCTCTCTATGGCTGACCAACGTTTCTCTCTAGGGGTCAGCCTTCTGCTAATAAAAGCTACTGGCTGATCCTGACCTTCTTCATTCAATTGTGACAGTACAGCCCCTACCCCCAATTCAGATGCATCTGTTTGAACAATGAACTTCTTGGAGTAATCAGGACTCTGCAGAATTGGAGCAGTGCACATGGCCTGCTTGAGGTCATCAAATGCCTTTTGACAGCTAACTGTCCACTGAACCTTTTTGGGCATTTTCTTAGAAGTTAAGTCATTCAAGGGTGTCACTATTGATCCATACCCCTTGACAAATCTCCTATAGTACCCAGTCAGGCCTAAGAAGGCTCTCACCTGAGTCTGGGTAGTGGGAGCAGTCCAGTCCATGATGGTCTGGATCTTGCTCTGCAAAGGTTGAACCTGGCCTCCACCCACAAGGTGGCCCAGGTACACAACCTGACTCTGCCCTATCTGGCACTTAGTGGCCTTGATAGTCAGGCCTGCCTTTTGCAGGGCCTGTAAAACATTCCTGAGGTGGACCAGGTGATCCTCCCAGGTGGAGCTAAAGACAGCAATATCATCTAGATAAGCTGCACTATAGGCTTCCAGTCCTGTGAGAACTGTGTTCACCAACCTCTGGAAAGTGGCAGGTGCATTTTTCAGACCAAAGGGCATTACCACAAATTGATAATGCCCACTAGGGGTTGAAAATGCTGTTTTGGGCTTTGCAGTATCAGCTAGTCTGATCTGCCAGTAGCCAGCTGTTAGGTCAAATGTGCTGAGATATTTGGCAGAGGCCAAAGTATCTATGAGCTCATCTGCCCTGGGTATGGGATGGGCATCAGTCCTAGTGACTGCATTGAGACCCCTGTAGTCTACACAAAACCTCATCTCTCTTTTCCCACCACTGGTGTGAGGTTTCGGTACCAGGACTACTGGACTAGCCCAAGGGCTATCTGAGGGTTCAATTACTCCCAACTCCAACATTTTCTGGACTTCAGTCCTGATACAGTCCCTGACATGGTCAGGTTGCCTATAAATCTTGTTTTTAATAGGCAGACTGTCCCCAGTGTCCACTTCATGAGTGCACCAGGTGGTCTGACTGGGTGTCAGTGAAAACATATGTCTAAACTGATTGAGGACTTGCCTGCAATCAGTTTGTTGCTGGGTAGTGAGGCTGCCTGCCAAGGCTACACCATCAACTGACCCATCGTCAGGGTTCTGTGAGAGCAGGTCAGGGAGTGGGTCACTCTCTTCCTCCTGCCCTTCATCAGTAGCCATGAGCAAGCCCATGTCTGCCCTGTCCACATATGGCTTTAGTCTGTTGACATGGAGAACCCTTTGGGGACTCCTGGGTGTTCCCAGGTCCACTAAGTAAGTGACCTCACCCTTCTGCTCAACAATAGTGTGGGGTCCACTCCATTTGTCTTGGAGAGCTGCTGGGGCCACTGGCTCCAACACCCACACCTTCTGTCCTGGCTGGTACACAGTCAGAACAGCCTTTTGGTCATGCCAGGCCTTCTGAAGTTCCTGGCTAGCCTCAAGGTTTTTGGTTGCCTTTTTCATGTACTCAGCCATCCTGGAGCGGAGACCAAGTACATAGTCCACTATATCTTGCTTTGGGGGCTTGAGAGGTAACTCCCATCCTTCCTTCACCAAGCACAGTGGACCCCTCACAGGGTGGCCAAACAGAAGTTCAAAAGGGCTGTAACCAACCCCCTTCTGAGGCACCTCCCTATATGCGAATAAAAGGCAGGGCAAGAGTATGTCCCATCTACGCCTAAGCTTTTCTGGGAGCCCTTTAATCATGCCCTTCAAGGTTTTGTTGAATCTCTCAACTAAACCATTGCATTGTGGGTGATAGGGTGTGGTGAACTTATAAGTCACTCCACACTCCTTCCACATTGCTTTTAAGTACCCAGACATGAAGTTAGCACCCCTGTCTGATACTACCTCCTTAGGAAAGCCCACTCTTGAGAAGATTCCCAGGAGGGCCCTTGCCACCACAGGTGCTGTAGTGGTCCTGAGGGGAATAGCTTCTGGGTACCTGGTGGCATGATCCACTACCACCAGGATAAACCTGTGCCCAGAGGCTGTTTGGGGATCCATGGGACCAACAATGTCAATCCCTACCCTCTCAAAGGGCACCCCCACCACAGGTAGTGGTATCAGGGGGGCCTTTGTAGTGCCACCTGCTTTGCCACTGGCTTGGCAGGTTACACAGGAGCGACAAAACTCCTTACTGTCTTCAGACATGTGGGGCCAGTGAAAGTGAGGGACAATTCTGTCCCAAGTCTTGTTCTGGCCCAGGTGTCCTGCTAAGGGAATATCATGGGCTAGGGTCAATAGGAAGCCCCTGAACTTCAAAGGTATTACCAACCTCCTGGTAGCACCAGGCTTGGGGTCTCTACTCTCTGAGTACAGGAGTCCATCATCCCAATACACTGTATGGGGACCACTAGCTTTCCCAGCAGCCTCAGCAGCAGCTTGCTGTCTGAGGGGTTCAAGGGAGGGGCAGCTCTGCTGCTCCTGGCTCAGATCTGCCCTAGAAGGTCCCCCTGTCCCCAAGAACTCAACCTGGTCAGGTTCAAGTTCCTCTGGGACAGTTCCTTCTTCAGGGCTGAGATCATCCCCCTCAAGGGACTGATCTTCCTCCTGAGCCAAGGGGGAAGGCACTGCCTTAACCCTACTACTCCTCCTCTTGGAAGGCACTTGGTCCATTCTTCCAGAATCCAAGGCCTGTTCAGTGCTAGACATTTTGGCTTGTGACCTGGTCACAGCAAACACATCTGCAGGGATCCCCAGCATTTCTGCATGGGTCCTGAGCTCCACTTCTGCCCAAGCAGAAGTCTCTAAGTCATTGCCAAGCAAGCATTCGACTGGTAGGTTTGCACTTACCACAACCTTCTTAAGGCCAGTTACCCCTCCCCAGGAGAAGTTAACAACTGCCAGAGTATGGTCTGTTCTGACATTGCTAGCATTGGTCACTTGGTACATTTCACCAAGCATAACTTGCCCAGGTAGCACAAGGTCTTGTGTCACCATTGTGACACTTGCCCCTGTGTCCCTAAATGCCAAAGCCTCTCGTCCATTGATTAAAGGCTGTTGTCTGTACTTGCCCAGATTACTGGGACTCATAGAGGAGGGCACATCCATGCCTCCATCACAGACTAACACAGCCTGAGTCAGTTCTCTAACTAGGTCAGAGCCCAACTCAGTTCCCAGGGTGAACCCTACTAAACCCTTTGCTGGAGCACTTCCACCAACTGTACTAGGGGGAACAGGTGCCTTAGGGGCATTGGTGGGTGCTGGACTGGAGTCTTTGGACTTGGTGCAATCACTGGTCCAGTGGGTCTTTTGCTTACAGACCTTGCACCATGGTTTCCTTTGGCCTTTACCCTTGGTAGACTGGGAATCCCCACCAGAAGAAGATTTTTGGGGGCCTGATGAAGACTTTTGATCTTTACCCTTCTCCCCACCCTTGTCAGAGTTCTTAGCATCTTGCTTCTTGGTTTCCCCACCTTGGTTCTGTACCTTCTGCTTCACCCTGGTTCTGACCCATTTGTCTGCCTTCTTTCCCAATTCTTGGGGAGAGGTCAGATCAGAGTCAACCAGGTACTGATGCAACAGCTGATTTTGACAGTTATTAAGAATCTGCTCCCTCATTATCAGATTATACAATCCTGAGAAGTCACACACCTTACTGCCCATCAACCAGCCTTCCAGAGCCTTGGCAGAACAATCCACATAGTCTACCCAGTCTTGAGTCTGTGCTTTTTGGGTGTCTCTGAACTTCAACCTGTACTGTTCAGTGGTTAGGCCAAACCCATCAATAAGAGCACTCTTCAAGACCTTGTAATTGTCAGCATCCTCCTCTCTAACAGTGAGGAGCTTATCTCTACCTTTGTCAGCAAAGGAGAGCCACAAGATTGCTGCCCACTGCTCCTGAGGGACCTTCTGTACTTTACAGGCCCTCTCTAAAGCAGTTATCCATTTGTGGATATCATCCCCACTCTGGTAGGGAGGGACAATCTTGCTCAGGTTCCTATGGTCATAGGACCTTTCCCTATCTCTAGGGACATGGCTGCCACCATGGGACTCTAGTCCCAACTTTCTTCTCTCTCTAAGGAGATCTAGGGATTCTCTATCTAAAGCCAATTGCTTCTTCCTGATCTCTAGTTGAGTTTCCTCATACTGGACCAGTCTCTTTCTTCTCTCATGAGAGGATTCCCTCCTGTGAGAAGAAACAGAGCTCCCTATGGAGGTGCCAGAGTGGTTAGACTCCTGAGAAGGAGACCTAGACTTTCTGAGCACACTCATAATCCTTCCTGGGGGGACAAAGGTGTGGTTCTCTAGATCCTCATCTTCATCTTCCCCAGAAGGGATTGGGTTTTCCAGGTCAGGGTCATTGTCACCCTCCTGGTCAGTTTCAGAGGGGGCTGGGGGTTGTGGTACCCCTGGTCCCTTCCTCATCTGCTGGCCCACCCTCTGCTCCTACCCCTTCAGTCTCTGAGGACTTACTAAGATCATAAGCCACCAACAACTCCTGGAGGTGTTGGGTGGTGGGACTTTGGCCTGTCCTTAATTTCCTCACGTTACACAAAGCTCTCAATTCCAAGAATGGGAGTGTGTCATACTTGGAGGGTGGAAGCTCCATGGCTTCCTGCAAGGCATCTTTGGATCCTGCTTTTAAAGACATTACTAGTGTGGTGTGGTGTATGCACTACCTACTCTAGTGTGGCCTACTAAACTCTCTTGAGTTGTAGAAAGGGTTGTGCTATCCCTTAACACACAACTCTAAGTTCAGTAGAACTTACTGTTATTCTAAGCTTAAATTATATGTACCTTAGGTACCTTTAGTGGTTTTCAGTTGATCAATTCAATTGAGATTATCTGGTAAAACAATAGCAAGCTGGAATCCCACACGCTGCACACCAATGTGAGAAGTTGGCCTGGCATATGCTGTCCACTAATTATAGTGGGCACCTTGCACCAGTCCAAATCGACTCTTATGGTAGGTAGGTTAAAGACAACCTTATTGAAAGCTATCCTAGTGGTAGCTATGGAGAGCAGCCTTCAGGCTAAGTCTTGAAGGAATGTAAAGCAGCTTGTTTTACCAGTCTATAATCTCTTGAGTGACCAAATGAAAGAGCACCACACCAGGTATATATTCAAAATATATGTATTTATTACTAAACACACCCCTCTAGTCTCTTTATGAGGCTAGAGTTCGAAGTACATAGGTTATAAGATCTTAAATCACAGTAATAGCACAAATACACGTTTGGGCCCTAGGGGCGTACCAAACCATATACCAATAAAGTGGTATGCGAACCACGACTGAACTAGACACTAGGCCTAGAGCCTCTAGAAGTGCTTGGACCACAAGGAACCACCCAAGGTAGTGACACAGGGGACCCACGGGAGACGCGTGCAGTGTAAATACACAACCGCGATACGCCGTTAACTTCTATGGAGAAAGTCGGGATCGGGAAAATAGAGGAAAGGGACACTTAAAATAGGACTAGGACAAAACCCTTTGAGATCTAGGACTTTGAAGAGTCTCTACCCACGGGAGCACCGGAGTACTCGTGTTACCTCACCCAGGGAAGCCGGGTGCATAGGTGCCTTTCGGGGTCGGGTTTCGTCGTCGTTTCGTATGGCGATCTGCTGCAAAGTGCTGCTGGCGACCAGGAGAAAAGTGTCCGGGTGGATCCAAGAGTGGATCGGAGTTCTGAAGAACCTGAAAGCAGAGGGGACAGAGTCTGGGTCACTAGCCAGTGACCAGGAAGGCGATGGACAGATGCCCACCGATGTCGAGTGCTTCAGGTGCGGTGACGGTCGTCTTGACTCTTCAGCCACGAGGTCCGGGAGGCGTTGTCGGTGACCAGGAGCAGGATTCGGGCTGTGGCTCGATGTCTGTCGAGTGCTGAGGTGTCGGCGACCGGATTGGACTCAACAAGCCTTGGCAACGGCAAGTCTCGAGTAAGATGTAGATCGTCGATGATGCAGACCAGCAAGGTCTGGGGAACTCACCCAGCAAGGGTAAGTGAGGGCAGGCCTGGAGCAACCAGGATGCCAAGGAAAGAAAAGATTGGCCTTCGTCAAGGGCTACTAGCCAACGGGCTAGCGACCGCGAAGGAGCCTCGTGACGCCGCACGTGGAGCTGGCTTACAGGACACTCGTGGAGTGGGGGCCAGTGATCTTCGGTGCAGGTGGTGCTGGAGGCTAGGGCTACTCGGAGCCCAAAGCACGACTTCTTGGGAGACCCAGAAGATGGTGCACTTGCAAGTGTGCTCGGTGTCCAGGGGTCACGGTCTCAAGTCACCCACGATAGCCACGGGCCTCAGCTTTGCTGGGGACTCAGGGTAGCCTCGGGGAAGTCTGAGAATCCACCTCTGGTGATGCGATGACTTCGGCGTCCGACGGGAGCTTCAGTGATGCGAACCGGACAGATGCTTCTTTGGTGCCTGCCAAGCAGGGGAGTCACTCCTTGACCCCAAGGGAGATTCTTCAGTCCTCTAATCTTGTCGTAGAGCGTCGAAGGTCCAGGATTCAGTTTCAGAGTTTCGTCCAGGTATAATCTAAAGTCCTAAGGACTGGGTTCCTACCTTTATTCTAAAAATAGGGGATGGACTACTCTGTGGCCCCACCTATGGGTGGGTCAGGGCAGAGGGGTGGCTACACCCCTTTCCCTTTGTCCAGTTCGCGCCAAAGCAGGGGCTGCGAGCCCCTGATCCGGTTTGAACTGGGGTATGCACAGGGACACCAAATGTGCCCCCAGTGCAGGACTTCAAAGCACCCGAAAGTGCTCCCGCCCAGCCCCAATACACATTGTCCTGTCTGGGGAGGTGGTCACACCTCCCTGGGACAGGAAACCTATTGTCCAGGCCTCCCCTGCCGGAGTTTCGTCCAGCAGCAGGAGGCCAGACTCGTGTCTGTGGCAGCAGCATCCATTTTGTGATGCCAGGGCTCTGGAAAGAAGTTACCGGACTCGTCAGAGTTAACATGCCTTTCCCTCTAGAAGGGTGGAATGCTACCCCCGCCGCCAGGATTGGCGGGGGGGTAGTATTCCAAGATGTTTGACACCAAACACGACATGTTTAGGTGCAGCCATTCCAAAGTTAGCATTTTACCGCGAGGATATAATGCGCTTAAGAGTATATGGTCAGGCTGCACTACAAACAGCATCAGAGATGGTCTCCGAACGCTGCAGAGGGGCCCTGCTCATGCAGGGGCACCCTCTCACATAGGAACCATGCACTCTGCCTTTAGGATTGATAAGGCCTGCCTTAGGAGTGACTTATAGGTTTATATGTGTGTATGCTTTTAGTGATATAGGTAACCTATACCACAGTAAGGGGTGCATGCACCACCTTACCCAGGCTGCAGTAGCAGACCTGTGGTGTCAGTTTGGATGGCCTCCCAGGGGTGGCATAATATATGCTGCAGCCCCTGGCAGGCCTCTGAGGTACCTATGCCCTTGGTACATAGTATACCATATACTAGGGACTTATAAGGGCACTCCAGATCCCAATCAGTGATGTGCCTAAGGCACATGGAGACCCTTTTAAAGAGGAAACAGCTAGGCTGGGGTTCTGAATAGCAGGGCCCCAGCCAGACTAATGTCGAAAACCAGTGAAGCATCAGCAAAAAGTGGGGGTACCCATGTGAAGCAGATCCTACTCTCCTACAGTGGCCTTAACCCTAATCAGGACTTCTCAATGGATAATGGCAGAGGCAAGGACAATAGAGATAGCCCAATAGAAAACATCTCTACTACCACTGAAGTATCAGGCAGTGTAAGTGAAAGAGCTGATAAGGTGTATAGTATCTCAGTTTTATTTTGGAATGTTGCGGGGCTACGATCTAAACTGACAAATCACCTTTGGCACGAATTTGTCGGGAAATTTAGTATACTCTGTTTCCAAGAAACATGGATGGTGGACACTACAGATATTAATGGCTTCAAGACTTTTCATACCCCTGCAGTTCCGTCCGTACACGGGAGGCCCAAAGGTGGTCTTAGTATACATGTGTCAAATATGGTGAATGCACTTAAAATTTCTTTGACGACTACGGAGACCTATTATCAAATTGTGACCATGCGCATGGACAACCGAAATTGTATTGCACTTATTAACTTTTATAATAATGCCCCGAAGGAACATGTGGTGGTAATTTTGAAGCAACTTAAGAATGATTTGCACAAGTTACAGAATGAAAGTGTAGAGGATGTTATTTTCGTTTGGGGCGGGGATTTTAACATTGCCTTGTGCCCATCAATTGGAGATGTAACATGTGGCTTACTAGACGACGACAAGAGTACTTTCCACCATTTTCCTCATTCAGTCTATGGGGACTTTTTAAACGAGATGTTATTTGCGTTTGATTTAGGTTTTGCTAATGTTTTATGTTCCCCGCCAATCCCTTTCACTCAGACATTTAATGGGAGAGGCTTGAGTACAATTATTGATTTTATTATTATACCAAATAGATATGTGTCTCGACTGTTAGGTCATAGAAGACACAAGAATGTAATGAGTGATCATTTTCCCCTGAGCGTGATTCTATCCCTTTCTACTAAGGTGCGTGAATCTCAGTATAAATATGTGCATGTGGCCCAGAATATAGAGATGGATAAAATAAATGGCTATTCCCTAAAGTGGGATAAGGTAGATCCTACTGAGCTTACTAAGAAAGTCATGGAAAACAGTTATAAATCCCTCGTAACTTGTCTGGACGAGACCACGCCACACGTTGAGATTTTGGAATCTTATGCGCAGATAACAGGGGAAATAAGGAATGCCCTGAAGATGGTATCTAATAAAGTTTATAGGAACAATCAGGGGTGGTTTGACAACGGATGTACAAAGGCTTATGCAAAATTAAAACATGTGTTACATAAGCCAGTAAGGAATAGAACCGAAATAATGGAATGCAGAAAGGAATATAATTGTGCTTTGAAACGGCGTAAAGGAGAATTAAAAGATAAAGCATGGGCCAACTTACACAAAGCTAGTCTGAATAGAGATAGCACAGCTTTTTGGCGGGCGGTGAAAGCTCCTTTCTTTACAGTCCATGATACTCCTACCATAGAGATTGCTATAGATGAAGGGCAATGGGCTGAGCATTTTTCTGAAATGTACAGACAAGAACGGGCGGTGGTGGGCACGGATCCCCATTCAGCTCCACAGGTAACATCCATAACGGCAAACTACCCCATAGCTCTAGCCTTCACCTTAGATGAGGTAAATCGTGCAATAAAAGCAAGTAAGGGAGGAAAGGCTCCAGGCCCCGACGGAGTACCAATAGATCTTTTTAATTTTAACCTAGATCTTTGGGGTCCACTTTTAACGCAGGTTTTAGCGGCCTGTACAACCGGATTCATTAAGACTTGGCAGGAATCCATTGTGGTCCCCATTTATAAAAAAGGTGACAGGCAGAATCCAGCATGCTACCGCCCAATATCGTTGCTGGATTCCCTGGTGAAGGTGGCGGGAAGAATAGTGCTCAACCGGCTCCAGGAATGGGCAGAAGACAACAATGTCTTATCAGATTTACAGTTTGGATTCCGTGAGGGCCTGGGCACAGTTGAACAAGGACTCAACCTTAACATTTCACTGGGAAAGTACACACTGTCAAAAAAGGGAAGATTGTACTTGGCTTTTGTAGACCTTACGGCCGCCTTCGACTGTGTAATCCATGGGAAACTATGGACTATTCTAGCGGAAATTGGGGTGGAAGTACCATTAATTCACTTTCTAAGGTAGCTGTACAATAATGCGAAAGCCAGGGTCCGGTTTGAGTCCAAGGTAGAATGTACTGCGTTGTTCAGCGTGGAGAAGGCGGTCAGGCAGGGCTGTGTCCTGGCACCCTTCCTATTCACACTATATACCAATGGTTTGGAGCAAACCATGGTAGAGAAGTGCCGGGACCTGCCACAGATATACAATCGTCCTCTGCCTGCCCTTCTCTACGCGGACGACGCAGTACTAATGGCCCGGACACAATTGGGTCTTCAACGGGCACTCAATAATTATACTGAATATATGAAAGACTTAGGCCTGAGAGTAAACACTAAAAAGACCTTTATAATGAAATGCGGGAAAGGCAGCGCGGTGTGTAGAGACATTTTTTTTTACAGTAAAAGGTGGAAACCACCACTACATACCCCTACCTAAGCATTTTATTTGACCACAAGGAATCTTAGTCCCAGGCTGTCAAGAACAGAAAACTACTCTTCTTGAAAGTGATGGTGGCCCTGGCAAACTTTGCAAAGAAACTAGGAAGAAGACCCCCAGCTGAGATGCTACACATTTACCAGGCTAAATGTGTTAGCACGGCCATATATGGTGCCGGAATATGGGGATATTGTGATGTAAAACTAACCCTGGGCATAGTACTACAATACGCTCACAGAGCATGTGTAGTTTGTGCTACTACGCATTACACAAATTGCACATAGCACAGTGCAAAAACTGTGCTAATTGACGTAGCGTAGCAGCAAAATCATCAACACCTACAAATGCTTTGATGAAGCAATTTTACATGCTAAAAGCATATAACCAATTCACAAAAGTGAACTTTGAGAATGAACATATCAGGCAATGAGAGAGTGATGATTTTAGGGTCCCCCTAACCTAGGGGAGGACCAAGCAGATGCCTCGAACACAAAGAGCATATCATGCTGAACGATTCAGTGGTGGTCCCTTCCTCCTAGGGCCACCCCAAGCACAGTTATGGGCAAAATACAATCCCAACCAAAGGCCCTGAAAGCATTATGGACGAGATTAGCAGTGGGCAGTAAATATTATAGTGTCCAATATCAAAATAATTCTACAAAGAGCTGCAGTTCAACTAGTCGTTACTAGATGTCCCTCACGAGTCAAATGCAAAAGCATTGAAATTATTAATACATCAAGCTGCAGTTCCACTAGTCGTTACTAGATGTCCTCACGAGTCAAATGCAAAAGCATTGAAACCCTTTCATGAAGCTTTTGCATTTGACTCGTGAGGGACATCTAGTAACGACTAGTGGAACTGCAGCTTGATGTAATAATAATTTCAATGCTTTTTCATTTGACTCGTGAGGGACATCTAGTAACGACTAGTTGAACTGCAGCTCTTTGTAGAATTATTTTGATATTGGATACTATAATATTCACTGCCCACTGCTAATCTCGTCCCATAATGCTTTGCAGGGCCTTTGGTTGGGATTGTATTTTTGCCAATAACTGTGCATGGGGTGGTCCTAAGAGGATGGGACCACCACCGAATCGTTCAACAAGATGTGCTTTTTGTTTTCAAGGCATCTGCTTGGTTCTCTCCCTAGGTTAGGGAGGATCCCAAAATCATCACCTCTCTCACTGCTTGTTAAATTATCGTTTTCACTTTTGTGAAATTACTATATGCATTTTAGCATATAAAGACAGAGATACTTATTTTATCTTAACTTGTACTGTGCAAGATGCCTTTGGCAATTATTGCACAGTGCAGTCAAGCACACAGCTACGCACTATGCAATTTGTGTAGCTACGCGTAGTTCAAAGTGTACTTCGCGTAGCTACGCATAGTGCTACTACGCAAACTACGCCCAGGGTTATGTAAAACCCATACAGAAGGATGAGAACGTCTTCTTAAAATTTCTACTGGCAGTTCCATGTAGCACTTCATTATACATCTGCCATGCAGAACTGGGGATCCCATATATCTCAGATGTAATTAAAGCCCAACCGGTTCTTCTATGGCATCGGATCTGGACCTCAACTAAAACCTCCCTTAATCGCGACATTATAAAAGACAGCCTTAATTTAGATTGAGTTTGAGAGATTTGTTGGCTAAAATACATAAAAAAATGTATGACTGATCTGGGCCATCCGGAATACTATGATGACCCTGCCTCTATGGGTTCTATTGCCAGAAAGGTTTTTAAAAAATATTGTATGACACATTTGGAGGCAATTAGATTCGCCGAGGAGGCATCACGACCATCGGTACAATCCAATGAATTGCTACTAACTACCCCGGGCATGCAGCCTTACTTATTTAATACACCAAGTGGGTATGATAGATTTGTTCTGATTCGGCTCAGACTTGG
Organism: Calotriton arnoldi; assembly: GCA_963921515.1. Lineage (NCBI taxonomy): Eukaryota > Metazoa > Chordata > Amphibia > Caudata > Salamandridae > Calotriton > Calotriton arnoldi. The sequence goes on along the minus strand of CAWUFW010013841.1, from coordinate 328,477 downwards.
TATTTTCCATCATTTAGTCAGCTGCCCGACCATAAATGATTGGTCGAAAACATTAAGTAAATGTCCGTGTGACGAAGTGTCCCCACAATCGTCAATGCATGAAGTTTTATTTTGTAAATTTTATATTGCACAAAGGAGAAGGGGGATCAAACCTATTTTAAAATTGTGGGGTTTGAGGCAATGCCGACCTGCATTCTTGGCATTACAAATGCTAGAAAGTGAATGTTTTTCAAGACCTATTGCACTAATTCTAAAAAGCACAATTAAGTGCAGAATAGCTATTTGCACATGAAATTGCGCAATGTAAACTGATTTGAACAAGTGTTAATGGATTTTTATCACACTCTGCTCAGTGGATTATTTTTTCTTAATCAAATTTAATTGTGTATTGTAATACGTGTTTTGTCTTTTAAAATTGTATGCTTTTATGGTTTTTTATCTGAAAATCAAATAAAGCTTATTTGATTGATTGATTGAGTACAAGAGGTGCTTCATTTGCGTCATGACCCAATAAAATCTTGTCCTTAACACTGCACAATCATCACCTCATGAAATGACACAAGGCAGACTGACAATCCTAGAGCTCAGTTGCATACGAATTAGTATGGTCTATTTACGGATATTGAAAGTGCTGGATTGATTCAAAGTTCCATTTACAAGACATCAGAAATTTTATGCATGTATAACAGATAACGGTTAGATAACTAAACTTGCTCACATGTCAATTTGCATAAATATTTAGAGATGGATGCCAATGATGCACACTGAACATGGGCATTTCTTGCTTTGTTGTACTCTGGGGTATTACAAGGACTCTCAGCAAAACTGCATTAAAAACCGTGGACTTCCCTGGCCCAGCGGACTCTGACATTGCACCCACACTGCAACCCCCGCACACCATCCCATTAAACAATTGGACACAACACCGCCACTCACACGTAGTGAGGACTGTTGTATGACTGCCTTCCTCTCAAAACATCATACCACTGATGCTGCTGTCTCCACTTGGCTTCTGCTACTCCAGTCAAAGTGGCAATAGGCACTGCATTGTGCATTGTGGACTGCGTGAAGGCATGTCTGACACTTTCATGAGTTTTCATAGGTCCAGGCATGTCTTCATGCAGTATATCATGCACAATGTGTTGCCTCATGTTATTTGAACTTGAATGGCGTAAGCCAAGTGGAGCCAGCAGCTGGATCTAGTGAACTTTTTATAGGTAGCAACAGCCATAGTTAATTTTTTAACCTTGCACATCATCAACATCACAGTCAATGATAAATGATACTCACTGGTAGCGTTGGGGTCCTCAAACGTGTTTACCTCCCCTTGTGTATATGGCTGGGGTCCACCTGTGTAACAGGAACAGATGTGCAATCAGCTGTGAATGCCGGACATATATACAGTTTATGCATTTTGCAAAGAATATTGTCATAACACATGCAGCTAATTCTCAAACCATGTAACTCTTTTAACATTTAGGACAGCAACGTTGCACCACTGACACTTGGACAGTGTCAATGCTGGGACACTTTCACAGCACCGTTTACTGAGAGTTAAACAATGATGTGTAGCATCCCTGATATCTTGCCTGTGATTTGCCTGAATCATCAGACATGCCCTTACGCAGACACACTTGCAAAAAAATGGGAGGATGTCTGCGTCACAAATTAGTTTTTTACATGCACATATGGACACATTCTTGCACATGATAAGTCACAATAGTTGTTTGACTATCTACATGTTTGCAGCATGATGCCTCATGCTTCCAAAGGCATTCTGACTAATGTGAAACTTGAAATTTTCTCAACATAGTGCCTAGATATGTCACCCAAGTGTTGGGGTGCAGTGCAATGCCCTTATATTATGTTTCATTTCAAAAACATTAATGAAAAGTTAGATGGTCCATGGGTGTTGAGTGTGAACACACACAGCAACACGTATGGCACAGGGCTGTGATGTAAAAGTGCTACACACATATGAGACGTATTTACATGGCCAATGAATGTCACACATGTTATCTTCGTACATCACTGGTGATATGATGACACAAAAAGCTGTTTTGTTGCCTCACACGAAGTGTTCCACCCTCGGCACTGTGTGCTTGTGAATGTGCAAAGATACCATTCAAAATCAAAAACTATTTTTTGTTTACAACACATTGAACAGTGACTTCACAACATGCAAATTGAACATTTTATTTCATGATGTATTTTCTCAGAGACCATTGTGCCACCACTGATTCTAATTTAAAATATGGAAAGAGCAATGTATGGCATTGCTGTAGACCTCTTACTAAACAACAAATGTGTTCTTAGATATTTACTTACCAATTGGGCCACCAACTTCCAGTCCAAGATGGTCCAGCAAGTCTCCCTCTCTGCTGACAAGATTCTGCCAGCGATGTTTAAGTTGATGTACTGTCAGTTGGACATCAAATATGTGCTCCATGCGCTGCTGGACCCTGGCCTACCTCTGCCGACGTTCAGTTGGTGAGTAGCGCTTGCTCACCCTGCCCCCTGTGCTGATTATACGGGGCAGGAAATGGAAAATAAGCCAAACAAGGCCCCCAAACTGTCTGTGGGACAGGTTTTTGGTCCTGCCAGACATGTCAAAATATGATGTTTTGTAAAAAAAATGAAACCTACAGAAAATATAAATGAAACTTTTGTTAGAAAAAAACTAAAACCCACCCGTATGACTAACCTACACCTATCTACCGCAAATGAACACTCACACCCCAAGAAACAACAATTTAGAAGACAAAAAGACTTTAAAATGACAAAAGACAGACAAACAAATGTTTAAAGTGCACAAAAAACAGACAAAACACAGTACAAAGTCCAAAAACGATCACAGCAATCACCAACAGCCTCCTCCACCAAGCACACTCCTAGGAATAGTAAGAGAAAGTGAAAGTAACTGTGTACCTCCTGGTTTTTAGCATGGCTGAGTCATTACATCATTTCCTGCATGGATGCGACACGTTTTTACGTTTTGTGTCATGTTTCAGACGATGCGTCGTGTTTTCGACTCAATTGCCATTTCAGGTCACATCTGCACGCATGACTTTCTCTGTGTTGTGTGTGTTTCATCTTTGTTGCGTTGGGCCTCATGCGATAACAGGCATTTGTACATGAAAAGCGTCACATTTTTAATTTTGCACAGATGCTACCCGTTTTTGATTTTGCTACATTTTTCGTTCATATGCGACACGTTATATGTGTCTGAGGGACTAAACCCTGATTTGGGGATGAAGAGGTGAAGATGTGTGGTATTGTGCAGGTGATGCATCACGTAATGCACATGTATGTGTTTATTTCCAACATGATGCATGTTTTTTTGATGAGTTGTGTTAATTTATGTTACAGACCTTCACATACATCATGGGATATGTATTCATAGGGGCTTATTTACAAGCCCCTTGCACTGCCGGTGCATCACTTTTTCCCATGTTAACAGTGATGCGCCGGCGGCACAAGTGGCTTGTAAATAAGCCCCATAGTTTTTGGGAAATTGGTTTGTTTGTGGTACTTTTACAGTCAACTTGCACAGCAGGTGGATAACGTTGCATCACGCATCATCAGCACTGCCTGCAGGACAATTCTTACTGTGTCACAGCCAGGCACCCTGTGTGTCTTCACATATGCTTGTGTCAAATCCCACCTCTCACGCAAACTTTTCATGTTGGGGTGGACATGGGTGTTGGTGTGGATTTTGCATACAACACACAAGTCTTCTATTGCATTGCAACAGTTATGTGCATGAATACATGCATCTCTGCATTCAATTGGTACACAACACCTGCGTTGATGTCTCAAGCCACAATGAGTTGACTTTTTTTGGTACACCTACATTCTCACTCTTCCAATATGTGATGATTCACACATCATACATCTTAAGTGATTAACTTCCTAAATGTGTTTTTATAAGTGATGGGAGGTGCCACTTTCTGCAGCTATGCATGTAATCCACACCACACAGCCATCCTTGGACCATGGCGCAGGTGTGTTTCTGCCGACGAATGCCATGAGCTTGTGCGCATGCACAGAGTACAACACAGAGACGAACATGTGTTTGCGAGTATGTTGCATGTCTGTGCATCATTCATGACCCAGCTTGACTCAGCAAAAGCCCTTGCATAAGCATGCAGTGTTTATTTGTCATTCCCAGGGACAGTTGTGCACAGTATTGACACTTCACATGGGAGATGTTCATGTTTTTTAACCAAACGGATGCGGAAGAACAGGACACATGCCTGTCTCCGTTGAGCAGCAGTGAACACTCCGTTGCTGCCACTAATACCGAGACTCATCGCTCAGATCTTTCTCACGACTCACATCGCTTGATTTAACTTGGATCCTATAAGAATTTTGAATAACCAGGAGCCACTCTGGTTTCTTTTGGGCTGTCACCCTAATCCCGTTCCTTGTCCTGATGAAGACCCGCCTTGACTACCTAATGGAGCTGAGTTTGGGTTGAAACGTCGACGACCTCACACGGTCCAGATTGACCAAGGCTCTGTGTGATTAAGAATATTCATTACACAGCAGAGTTATTGTTGTTCCCTAAAATTCTGGCCTATTTTTTTCCCATGTACATATTTGAAACCCACTGTACATATTACGCACTGAGCACCAGCACTGAGCACTAATGTCACTTGTTCACTTACCGTGTATATACCTCACTTCGTGTTGACAGCCGCGTTACAAATGTGTAATATATATACATGATTCAATTTATATAAAAACAAGTGAGTAGACAGAAATTTGTGTCACGCTCTGGATTATTTGTTATGTTTTCTATCCTGTCTGGACTACTGAGATACTTATGTTAGTAACTACAAAATAACTACAAAATAATATATCCACACTAGGCGTTCTTACAAGAAATAATTGAAAACCCGACAGAACCATTGTGTTTGTTTTCTTATCCATACCCAGGTTCTGAGGGACACAGGGTCGCCCCATTAATGTTTAACCATGTTTGTGATGTGACACATCACATTGTTGCATACTATGCACTGTTGCGGATGTAATCACATTGCCTATAGGCATGATGTGTGACAACATCTGCAATTTTAATGCCAATGCCTCCCCTGAACAATCCAGACAGTCACTGCTTGAGGCAGGTGGACATGCGAGTGAAGACTGATGTAGTTTGCCATTTGCATGTGGCGGTGCACATATGACATCTGTGTGTCACATCTGTAGATGTTAATAGCATTATGAATATACATGTCCTATCTGTAGCAATGGGGTGCACACACAAGCAGATGCAACACCTTCATTCTCATTTTGGTCTATGTGTGACCCAAATCCATGTGTACACATGTGTTACATACACAGATCATTACATGTCATGAGAGCAATTTACATATTATGTATTTGTATCATATGACCAGTATACAAAATGGACACAAAGGTGAATCTCTGATGTTTTTTTTTATTGTGACATTAGTGCATATTGCTACAGATGTAGAATTGCAACATCATGTGAAGAATTGAGTGACAATGTGAGTGCGGTGTCTTATCCCTGCAGCAGTGTTGAGTATGGCTCGTCCTTCTGCTTCAGATCCGTCGTCACCATCATCCATTTGTTCAGGGAGCTGTTCCTCTTCATCCCAGGGCACATTTGTATTGACACATATGTTATGTAGTATTGCACACCATTTCTGGTGAATGGAGTAGCCTTCCACCTGATAAATCCAGGCAGCGAAACCTGGACTTGAGCATTCCAAAGCTTCTTTCTATGATGTTTCTTGCTCGGCAATGTGCATGGTTGTATGCCTTTTGCGGATCAGTCTGGGGATTACCAAATGGTGTCATCAACCACTTCTGTAGGTCATATCCTTGATCAGCTGTAAGTGGAAAGTAAGATAAATGTGTTAACTTTACTGAAAATTCAGTATACATAGCATTTGTTGTATGTCATGTTTGTAAACATTTTAATTGTGATTTCTGTTTGTGGTGATTAGATGCTGTGTTTAACATTGAGTTTCCCATTGTTTGTGACACGTGTCATTTGACTTGCTGTCTACCAATTGATGTGCATGACAGGGGACGGTGCTTTGCAATGCATGATTTATTGAGTGAAAGGTGTGTGGTGTTGCAATGTGTAAGTGATACCTGTGTAATTATTATGTTTGATGCACACTTTCCCAGATTGTGCATGGCATATCTAGGCACATTTAAATATGGGAGTGCAGCAAATGATTTGTCTGTGCAGAAGTTAGTCAGTTGCAAGTCATAGTGATGCAACATATTTAGAAATTATTTTGGTTCAATGTCTTTGCCCCTGCGTTGTCACACATTCAGTTCACATGGTCCTGCACAGGCACCCTCATCCCATGGTGCACTAACTCCTGCATCCTGTGTATGATATATTTGAACACAAAGGGACACCTTAATGCACTGACACATTCCATTTTGCTGGATAGCTATTTCCATGCATGCTTTACAATGCATTACACATTTTAATAGGTAAATTGAATTAGATGAGATGTGTGCATCTATCGACAGTGTGAATTATTAGTCTTCGCAACCTTTTGTAGGATATTCGCTTGCATTTCTATTTCGTATCTCTTAGCACTTTCTATTATGCTGCTCTGTATGTATGCAGCTTTTGACTGTATGTGATGTGATTATGGTGTATATGTGGGTTGGCATTTTCACATTCACTTATTGCGTCATTCTGACACAAGGGCACGTAATGTGCCAGAGAGCCAGCTATTCTTGCAGAGTATTGTTAGGTGTTAATTGATTGATGCTTACCTACAAGGAGCCCATTGCTATATTTTCCATTTTGGAAACGGTCATTGATGATGCTGTTTCTTAATATATATGAATCATGCACACTCCCCAGATATTTGGCCAGTACATTGATGAATAGTCCCCGCTGGTCCACAATGGCCTGGACATTAATGTAGTGTGTTCTTCCTGTTGCGGTAGAGGTGTGAAGTTGCTGCAGGTGGTACCAGTTGGACATGCATGCAGTTCATTGCACCAAGTGCATGTGGGAAGCCCGCGATGGCATAGAAGCCTTGTTTTATGTCCATCTGCTGCTGTTGTGTGTTGGGGAAATGGATGTGCTGTGGTGTGAGCTGAATGATGGCATCCAAGACAGAAGGGAGGAAGGCGGAGAAAGATGCCTGTGAGACCCCTGCCACTCGTGCTGCTCTTGCTTGAAAAGATGCAGAGGCCAACATGTGTAACACCGCCAGTAGCTTTGTCTGCGGTGGAATGTTGCAGACCCTGTCATTTGGTGTCTGTAGCCGTGGTGAGATCTGATGCAGCAGGGTCAAAATGGATGCTTTCTTGAGGCAATACATTTTAATGACTTGTTCATCACGGAGTCCAATGAGGGTGGTCCTTTGACGGCAGATGCGCTCCCTTCTCATGCGCTGCCTTTGTGGTGATGGTGGAGGGTGAGGTTGTGGTATTTGGTCTGGGGGTGGTTGTCGTCTTCTTGGTCCAGCTCCCAGCTGCAGGATTAGGAGGTCCATGTTGTCTGATCTGCTGCAAAAGTGCTCTGCTGGGCTTCTATTCTATTTATATGGTACTTGCGTCATTTCCTGTAAATGGGTTTATGAGGTGTTGGCTTGCATGCGCAATTTCAAAGTTGCGTGACGCAGCCAGAAGATGCGTCACTGTGAGGAATTGTTGTAAATATGCCTGCATCGGAAATGCATTGGATTTAACGTAGGAACGCCTACCTTGCATGTTTTAATACTTACGTGACGCAGCAGTTTCTCGCTCAGTTCCATGCCGTCGCATCTCCGTTTACATGACACATCTCTATAGATGCGTCACCTTGTACATTTTGCGTAAAAAAAACCACTGATGCGTCACATAAAATGACGCACTGGTGGCGCAAGCAGCTTGTAAATCTGCCCCTAGATTTTCACAGAGCAAGGTCAAGACAGGCTAAATCAACGTCAGAAGTTCCCATGGCTACATTATATGTGAGAGTTACAGGAGACCCAAGAATATGTCATTTCAGTGCTCCAGCCAAGATCCTCAGCTCAGAAGCGGTGACAGGTTGAATGGGCATAGTTTAAAGATAAGATCTGCCCAAGAAGATCATCGAGAATTCCGGCCTTCACGAGAGCACTTTGCTCTTACCTGAGCAGTCAGGTGAGATTGGAGGTGGTCATGTTAAGCGATATCATATGTCATATTGGAGTGATGCTGCTCCGTTAAAGTGAAGTGTCTTGGGTGGTGGCGCCTGGAGCGGGCAATGATAAGTGATACATCATACCTACCATAACGTGTAGGCCTGGCAATGCAAGTGCAAGGAACAATTTCTACTAGTGTAGCCCTAAGAACATGCCATATTGTGGACAATGTGGGCTGATGGAAATTTGCTCTGCTGATGGAGATTTGCTCTGGTGCATGGCAGTTGATGGTCCAGTGAAAAAACATTTTGGATGGTATGTCTCACAACATGTTTCCTGATTCTTTTGTGTGGGTTTGATTTTGATGCCAGCAGCTGGCCTCCTCAGCTACAGGGAACATAATAAATGGAAAGTTAAGATTTAGTAGGCTATATTAAATTATTTAAAACATCTATACACATTTGAGGTAATTAAAATATGGCTTTCATTACTTGTATCATACTGGATTACCTACATGCCTCACATTGGAATCTGGAGTTTTTCCTAACAGAGTTTAGGGATTTTGAGATTTTTTCCAACTTGTATTTTTAAAATAGAGCCTTTGCATTTAGTTGCACAAAGCGCAGGCCTCTAGATGTTTTATTATTTTAGATGCAATTGGGGAAATCATTCCTTTCACTCTTACATCACTAAGCTTAACTTTGTGCAACTGTGTAAAACTTTTTCACAAACAATTGCAGGTTACTTACCAAAAGAGTCAGTTTCAGAAACTTTGAGGCAGAATGTTTTTCTTTTTTCAGAGCAGATAGGATGCAACTGAGGCCTGGTCAGGAGGCTACTGTAGAAGGTAAATGTGGGATACAGAATTAATATTGGGGCAGCATGTCAAAAAACTAATATCCTTCACAGAATGCAATTCTACATTTTTTCCCTAGTTCAAACGTTGTTCCCCAGGAAGCATCTCCAGTGTCTTCCCACATCTAGTACCACACACTCTAAACCAGTAATATTCAAAAGGTGTAGAGGCACAGTCATTTACATAAATAGCTCTACCCTAAGGAGTACATGCCTAAGTTTCGAAAAACGCTTCATGATTTTCAAAGAGGCAAGAAAACCCACATCCTCCTCTACTTCCTAACAGCTATCCCTTGAGTTAAATTAGGCAATAATGTCCTCAGGCAAGGCCAGTCGGAATGCTAGATAAGCCCATAACCTTCCCATCCGGTCTTTGCAGACATTCCCAACAATATGTTTTCAACAGAAACAATGTATCTAATGTGTTTTCATTTCATGTACGACACCTTCACACAATCCTTGGTCTTTCAGCCAACAGAACTGTGCATGTTAGAATAATTGATACATATGTGGGATTTCCATGCTCATCCATGTTCTACCTGAAAGGGATTTGGCATCAACCTCAATAAGGTTTTCTTTGGTTGCAGCATGTAGAACACAGTAGAACACATTTGAATGCCTCGTAAGAAACAGAAAGATTCATATCTGATTCTACTGTAAGTACATTTAATTGTTTAGTTAATTAAAACCATAAGAATGTTCCCACAAATCTCAGATATTAATAAGAAAAAAGAACATTAAAATCACAGAAATAAATTACCATAAAATTCCATAGTATAGTGCATAATTCAGGCAATGCATATTTGACAATATAGTCCAAAAAGTCATGTTCATCAAAATGAGCTTGGGTTTGCAATATAAAACCCTAAACTGTCAAATAGTACTCAAGATAGTTGTGTTTTTATTCAGAAATGATTTTGCCAATTTAGATTAATTTTTGGTTCAAAAGGACCAAGGCATACCATTTAGTCCATCATTGTCCTACCGGTGTTTGACACGCTTTTGCTTCCAGTAGATGATTTGTTTGATCAGTATAAGTAATATAGGATCTCTCCATTTTAATAAAAGTTTAAAACAACAACTTGGGTTTGAAATCGTCATGTATTTCCTAAAAGCAAGTGTAAAACCATCTACTGCTGTGTTCTTTATAAAATTCCGGTTTGCTGACTGCAATACATAAAACCACCTACTGTGCCACGATTTTCAAAGCCTGTCCGTGAATACGAAGGAATTTTATCAGCTTGCAATTCATTTGGGGGTCAGATAAATCTAGCCCTTTCGTTAAAACAGATCTGCAGGTTCTTATTCCTCTATCGTGTAAGCCTTTTCTTAGTAAAGTGACTTGTGCTGTATACAGTTTCGGGCATATGCTTATCAGATGGGTGAGGGCTTCTTTTTGACTGCCGCAGATTCGACGTGCTATGGACCCTGTGTTTTTCCAGCTTGGATAATCTGCTAATGAGGGAAGCTTTCCAAAGCGCAGTGCCATCAGTTGTTTTTTTAGGTGGACCTAAAATGTATAATCTAGATAACCTGCTGGTTTAAGAGCTTTATAGTTGTTGATCACCATCCAGGCGTGGGATCTAAGGCTAAAATTACTTTAATCAAGTATGAAAGAATGGCAGCTTTATTTATTGCTGGTTTGAATGTTGTGAAAGGTAGATTTTTGTTCCAAAGGTCGATGGTGCAAGTTGACCTGAGCACATTATACAGAAATTGATTGTACACTGATTTTTTGTCCTTCTCAAGTTCTAACCATAATGCTACATTAAGTACTGAATTCTCCGTGTTTTGTTTTATTTGATACCAGACCTTATAGATGTAGACTTTCTGCCTATTGTTTCATTCATGAGCCCGAATTCAAGACGCACTTGCACCGGAGAAGCTGTCTGGGGAAGTTGAAAACTTTTTATAGGTACTCGTTATTAATTTATTAAGGAGGGCCGATACTTTACAGTGTAAGGCAGTACTAGCATAAGTAGCTGGAAGAGTTTTTGCTGCTATTACAGAGAGAAGTGGTCTGAATGATGGACCGTCCAGTTTTTTTGCCAGTGACTTATACGCAAAGGTTAGTGCACACACTCGCCGACGTCCAGTTTTTTTGCCAGTGACTTATACGCAAAGGTTAGTGCACACACTCGCCGATCCATATAATTTTTCTGCCCTACGTGGCTTAGTTTGTTGTCAATGTAAAATCCCAGGTATTTGTAGCTGGATACTTCCTCCAAGGGCTTACCTTCTATCCAGATGTTCTGATGAAGACCGGACCGATTACTAATGAGCATTGTTTTGGTTTTGGATACATTGATTTCTAATTTATTTGCTGTTAAAAATTCTGTCATTTCGGAAAGTAATCTGTGTAAGCCAACCTTGGTTAAACTCATTAAGATGACATCATTTGCATAGGAAAGATGTGATAAGGGTAACGGACCCAAATGCGGTGGGTGGGAGTTGACCTTATTAAGCTTATCGGACAAGTCTGACATAAACAGGTTATGTTTCAAGGAAGGCCATCACCCACACACTCATAATCAGCAGACTGGACTACGGAAACGCCCTCTACGCCGGGATCAACAAGTCTCTGCTCCGCAAGCTCCAGACCATACAGAACACAGCAGCCAGACTCGTCCTCGGCATTCCTCGACACGAACACACCACCCAACACCTACAGAACCTCCACTGGCTCCCCGTTGAGAAAAGAGTCACTTTCAAGGTACTCACCCAAGCCTACAAATGCCTCCACAACACCAGACCCCAATACCTCAACGAGAGAATCTCCTTCCACGTACCCAAGAGAAACCTCCACCCACCGCCCTCACCGAAACCCCGCGCATCCGCAGAGCCAGAACAGGTGGAAGAACCTTCTCCTACATCGCAGCCATGACCTGGAACAAGCTCCCGCTCAACATCAGATGCGCCCCCTCCCTGAACATCTTCAGGAAGATGCGCAAGACCTGGCTTTTCGACTGAACAGAGCTGCTTACCCCCCAGCGCCTTGAGACCCTCACGGGTGAGTAGCACGCTTACAATTCCCCTGATTGATTGATTGATTGAAAAATAAGTGGGGCCAGCACACATCCTTGTTTCAAGCACTTGTTTGTGTTAAATTGTCTCGAAACTCTAGATCTGTCACCCAGCTTTACTCTTAACCAAGTTTGGGAGTAGAATAGCATTATTACTCTTAGAATTCTGTCGGGTATATTCGACACCTGGAGTTTGTTCCACAAAAGATACCGGTCCACACTGTTGAACGCCTCTTTTAAGTCAATAAAACAGAGGTGCAGGCTCTGGATTTTTCTCTTGCAGTTTTCTGCTATAAGGGAAATTGATAAAATATTGAAGAGAGTGCCAATACCTTTTTTTAATCCAGTTTGATTGCTTGGAATCATGTTGAGTTCGTCCGATCAGTTGACCAGATCTTCCAGGATCAGGGAGGCGTGGAACTTTGCTTCTACGTCCAATAGTGCAATAAGCAGTAGCGGCTCCTCGAAGGAGTGCTGCGGGGCGGTGGGGTGGGGGAGGGGCAGGGTGGGGGGTAGTAAACTCCAGAATACGGGCGAACGGAGTTGAGTAACTAAATAAATAAATAAAACGAATTGCATTGTGCGCTGCATCGCCGATTTGGCGTAGCAGCGCGCGCAATGTAATTCATTTTATTTATTTATTTAGTTACTTAACTCTGTTCGGCAGTATGCCGTAGTTTACTACCCTCCACCCTGCCCCTCCCCCGCCCCACCGCCCCGCAGCACTCCCTCGAGGAGCCGCTACTGGCAATAAGGCTATAGTTTGATGGATTAGTTCTGTTGCCTCCTTTGTATATCGCTGTAATGATTGATCCTTGCCAGCTGGATGGTATTTGGTTTTGGGATTCTACTTCTTTAAAGAGCGGAGCCAGATGGTTGCTCCAAAAATCTGGCTCATGTTTACAGATGGCTTGTGAAATGCCATTAGGCCCTGGGGCACCGTCCCCTCTGCTTTTGTTTATTATATTCATTTCCTCCACTGAGTAGGGAGAACAATGTGTTTTAATGTAATTTCCCCTAGAATAGCAGATCCCTCATTTCTATCTGACGGATGTGCTAACGTGCTAACGTTTCGCAGGACTTCGATAGATCTTGATGACTTGAAGTGTCCAAAAGCTTCTGAATCAGTTGTGGAGAATATGTGTTCTCTATAAATTTCTTTGTTATGTAGTTGGCCCAATTGTGTTCTTGTACATTAGAAGTTAAGGCGTTCACTGGCCTGTTCAGATGGTTTATCGTTCGCCAAAACTTGTTCGAGTTGGGGTGCCTCGCGCTGTATGATAATTTGGACCAAAATCTCTCCTTACTCATTCTTTTATCTTTCCATAGTTTTTCTTTGTAGAGTTTTATTTGTTGCCGAAATGCTTCCCATGCGGTTCCATTGTGGTCCATTGATTCTACTGTGTTTTTGTATATATTTGGTCCCATTGTGTGCCTAAAGGTGCCAGTTACTGAAATTACTGAAATACAGGGCATAGGAACCGTTATGATGCCTTCACTGTCAGGGCCAAGTAGAATCTAGATGTATCAATTGATTTTTTAAGGCATCAACATGCAGCCACAGCTGTTCAATGGATGACTTAATTTCCTCCAGATCTGCCCACAATATAATGGTCTTCTCTATTACGTTCTGTTGCCTCAAGGACACACCCAGGATAGATGTGGTACCAACAGCTCAACATTTGACCACCACTCACTGAAATAATCATAAAGAAGCACCCAGAGAAGTGACTGTCAAGTTCTGGCTGCATGTACCTCACAATCCTATTTCAGATACTATCACACACCACACTTGAACTGTGAGACTTTAACATGATCCCAACTTAGTCCATTAACTGGCCCGCTTTGTCTTTAATGTTTTTGTTGATTCCATTACTGATAATATCACCAAATGTGGTGCATGAGCAGGGCATCTGCTTCCAGCATCTGTTATCCAAAGGTTATAGCCACATCCATGCTCTCATTCTGCTGGAAGGTGTTTTATTCCTGTTATGCTGACAAACTCTACTGGGGTAAATTCAGTTCTCAGATGCAGGATCACAATGTAACAGTCCAGATAATACATGTGCATCAAGATGAACTGGATTATATTAAAACACCTGGACGTTGTGTTAGTAATTGAACATAGACAAAGTACACAAGCTACTGCTACACCTAGGCATCTATGTAGAATATCAGCCTTTACCCTGGCACTGACAATTACAAGGAGATGTACTGTTTCCACCAAAACCAAGTAACCACCACTTCAGCTGTGGCTTCTCCGTGGGAGCGGAGGAGCATCGCCCCCTCACACACTATTGGGAAGATGCATCAAAAATGAAATGGTAATAAAATGATTTTATTACCTTTTTGTTTTTTAACACTTCCTGCCAGCAAATGGAGTGTGAGGGCAGGGTGGGGCCCGTGCATCACTGCTGCCAATGATTGGCACCAGTGAGGAGTGGCCACTTAAGTTTGCATTGCACATGTTGGCTTGGCCAGATACCTTGCTATGGCCAAACCAACATGCATAATTCAAAACTCTCCAACCCGGCTGGGTTGGAGAGCAGGCACAGACCTACACTGTCTTTAGGAGCATGGAGCCAGCCCACTCCAGCCAATCACGGCGCTTTAGAACAGCATCTTGATTGGATGAGAGAGTTGGCTGTGGACTTCTCACTCAGAGAATGTGCTGCAGAACAACAATGTTGTACAGCAGAACATCGAGAGGCAGTGTAAGGTAAGTGATTTTTTAATGTGTACATTTAAGTTAATATGTATATTATTATGAATTTGTTATGTGTATTATGTGTATTTGTTATGTGTATATGTGTCTATGTATATATGTGTATGTGTATATATGTGTATATGTTATGTGTATTTATGTGTATATTTTTTTGCGTCCCCCCAATGTGATTTGCCACCAACTGCCACTGCACCACTTGTACATGAATTGTGAAGTCTATAATTACATGCAATCCAGGACTACCAAAAAATCAAATGATGATAGTACGCTGCCTTCAAGGCGAAGTTTCCACATGATTAGAGTTCTTCCTTCTATTTGCTGTGTATCCATGACTGTACCTGTTTTGGTCACATAGCATAAAGCCATCTACTCGTCGCTGTTTACATGAGTATTTTATTGAATATTGGTATTCATATTGGAATGACACAATTCATGTTTTAAAGTTTGTAGGGATGTCAATCATGACAAGCATAACACTACGATGTGCTACTCAGAGCCTCCATGTATCTTAACAATCTAATTTTGCTCAATGATGCAATTTAACAGACTAACTAGGCATATGCCTCTTGCGCCCTGTAAGAATTACATTAATTTCCTAAACTGCTTTTGAGGAAAGAACACTGGCGATGAAATCGAGGCATTAAGGATGTAATGACACATTTCCATGCTACACAAACATCGCAAAGTGTGTCACACTCTGATGCACGCTGTGGCTGATTCAGACCAATGAAAGGTCGCTTTATTTTCCTTTAGTGCATAAACCAGATCTTTTTTGCCTCACATATATGACAGCAATTTTAGAGATTTATAAGCGTAAATGTATTCCGATTTTAACATATGGTATGGGGATCTGGGGATGCATTTTGCCGTAGAGCTTTAGGAGTGCCCCCTTCCTCGCCACATTTTCCCCTCCATTTGAAGCTGGGTCTCGAGTATGTCCAAGATACCATAAAGGCTGCACCACTAGCTACCTGGTGTTCCATTTGGACAAATGAAGAAGCTGATTTTAATCGGGCAATTATTAGAGATTGTTTAAACTGTACTCGAGGCCTTTGCATCCCCTGGCTGAAATACATTAAAACTTGTCTTACGGAACTTGGGTGTTCTTCTTTGTTTGAACACCCAGAACTAATTGGTAAAGGGGACCGACAGAGGGTTTTGGCGAGCTTCCGAAAACATAAAGAATCGTCTAGGGAATTGTTTGAAGTAGCCAAACCCACTGTCAGGGATTATTATCTTATACAAGTTCCTCCCTACATTGCCCCATATCTTTTATATGTAAATAATGTGCATGAAAGAAATTTGTTGTCTAGATTTAGGCTGGGGTCTTTTCGTTGGTTGATATGTTTCCCCTGGGTCAGTATTCTTCGGAATCTATTACTATTTGCCCTTGTGATGAACACTCGAGGTCAAACCATTTTACATTTTGTATTTTTTTGTCAATTTTATCTTCCATTTACCAGGAAATTTTTAATACCTCTTCTACGCAGAAACAAATTTTCAAAGTGCAAAGCGGCGTTGTACTTTTTGCAGCAACTCAATGATCGTGATGTCTGTTTTGCCGTTGGGAGTTTTTTGAAGTGTATTCTAGCAAAGAGAAGGAGCATGTTGTTTTAATTTTAGTGTATTTTACCATTTTTTGTATGGATTGCATTAGTAGTCCTGCTAAATTGCTTACCCCTGCTGCTAACTCCTCTATTGGACTGATTTTATTATTCAAGTATTTTTGGATAACATTTGCTGCTATTGATGGTTACAGTCGATCTTTTTGCACTATTGGATAATACCTGCTGCTACCTATGAACCCAAATGCTTTGCATTGCCACTTTAGTCCCGAGAAAATAGTACTGTATTTTGTTTGCTGATGGATTCTTTTTAAACAGAAAATGAGTTTGTATTTGCTGAGATAAGTTTGATTTTATATGATGTTTTTATCCATGTGTATCTTTTATGTCCTGTCTTTGGAAGGACGAATAAAGAAAGAATTGATTGACAGCAAAATCTATATTTCCACAAGGTAGCTCATAATATGCCCAACATCTTTATTGACATTGGTGCATACAGAAGTAAAGGTCATATGATATCATAGTAAAATTTGAAATCAAGAATGATGCAAAGTCAGATACCCTTGACAGGGATCACTGATACAATATCGACAGACACAATATCGACCTACCATAATATTGGGACAAAAATATCGATTACACTAAAATTGACATACTATACTTATTTAAACAAGCATTTTCAATGCAATCGGTCTCGCCTTTGGGACCTTATAAGTATTTATCCATGCAGCACATTATCCTGGGTGCTACAACCGCTGGCTCAAATTAAGCAGAGGGAGAGTGGAGCAACAAGGGAGGGACGAGAAGCATGGAGGGAGATGGGAGGGACGAAAGGCCTGGAGGGAGAAGAGAGCAGCAGAGGAAGGACGAGAGGCCTGGAGGGAGAAGAGACCAGCATGGAAGGACGTGAAGCCTGGAGGGAGAGGGGAGCAATGAGGGAGGGACGAGAAGACCACTCCAGTGCAAGAACTTAAAATGGATTCCTGTGCTGCTACAGCCATTCTGACACACAAACTCCATGCACATCCTACTGCATATACATAAGTTACGCACACAAGCATCACCCATGGCCCACGTGGATGGAGCAAAGGACCCTGTTATAGAAAAATGACAGAAGAATTTAAAAACACAAAACAACTCTTTCTGTAAAAAGGCGTGCCCTGCAACTATCATCTGTTCCTACCACCACCTTCCAGTTAACTGACGGTAATCATGCTCAGAAAAGGAGAAGGCACTGATGTGCCCCTCCAGGGGAGCCCCCTCTACCGAGCCATGCAGGGGACCTTTTCTGTCCACCCTCCTGATAAATGCATCGACGCTCCTTGAATATGCTGTTCACCCACTATTCCGACATCTTAACTTACCTCACTAACATGCCCAAATCGGTCTGTGGACTTTGCAGCTCTATGGTTTAGTATGTTGTACTTGTAGGGTATCATGTCACACCCGTATTTTTACGTAGTGTCGCACAAACAAAACACGAGCACATAAAATGAAAACTAACACTGTGAACGGTTCACAAGAAGCAGAGAAGTGGAAAAATACAAAAACATGGGACATTGGAAACAAGGGTTGATTCAAAGTATAATAACATTAACCACTCCAGATATATTGCATACGTTCTCATACCACTAACGAAAGTAAACTTGCATTTGCTTTAAACAAATTAAGGCCTTTATAATTACAGCAAAGTATACTCTGCTTTTGGTTGTTGCAACATCAATTCAAGATCATTGTTTATTTAAGCATGCCCAGAGTTGGACTGATCCGTGGTTTCCTGTGAAAGGGTTAAGAAGCCAATACTCGACACTGGTTCCGTATTTTTGAAGCAGTGCATTATAGAAGATGTCCCCCGGCCCGGAAAGGCAGCAGGTGCACACGCCGTACCTTACCGTTGCAGAAGTTGTTCAGCGAGTTGGAGTTGCATACCGGTGGGAGGTCGGGCAAGCTGTGTTCCATGGCCCCATGCGCCACGGCCGGCTCCGCCAGCGATTCCTGCTGCTCCCTGGCTCTCTCACACAAGGGCCCGGCGAGCCCAATCCGCCAGCATACTTTAAATTGTAAGCAGACCCTTCCCGTCCAGATGGCCCAGCCGCAAAGTACTTCTGTGCTGGCAGAATTGGAAGCCCTGCGAGATACGGCGGCCCCGGCCAGCCTGCCTTTGCAATCTGACTCTGAGCACAGAAAAAGTCGGGCGGCCTGCTGGGGAGGCAAGGTGGTGGGAGACAGACACCAGCTCCAGACTTCCAGAGAGGGGCCTGAGGGCTCGTGCAGCAACAGCACCGCGTCCGCAAGCATATGTGTTTTGGGTAATTTATTTGTCACGCATGCGCAAGATAAAAAACGAGTGCGAATTCACCCAGAAAAACAGGCAACAAACAAGCATTTAAAATGCAATAGGACTTGTATTTACACGAGACCTATTGCATTCCAAATGGAACTGTGGGCGTCCAAGAAGGCACGAACGGGAGTGGGGGGGGTGGTGGTGGCCCGAGAAGTCACGGACTGCAGGAAGAAACAGGTGGAGGCAGGGGAACAAAATAGTTTTTAAAGTAAAGGGGCTGATAGCCATAGAAGGATACAAATCAGAACATGGCCATCAGGAGGAGGGACTAACAAGCCAAAAACCAATCAGAAGGCAGCATTTACAATCTAAGCCAATCCAAAAGATGGGCGGAGAGTGGGCGGAGCTTAAACAAAGCTTCCCCCTATAGTGTATACTGCATGCCTCGCACAGCGATAGCAGCGCATTCGCGCTGCAACGCTAGGCGAGACATAAAAACTACACAAATATCGACAAGAAAATATCGTCATACATTTACATCGATATCACTATTATCAAACCAAAAAATATCGTTAAAAATAATATTGAACATGTTAACAAAACATACAAAATGTCAAAAATATCGATAACAAAAATATAGACACCAATAATATCATTAAAAAAATATATCGAGATGTTACAAATGTTTATAACCATACAAAACGTACCACAAAAGATATAAAATTATTATTTAACACGCACAACATACAAAATAAATCGATCAACACATTTTTAAAGACATTTAAAGATATTATCATAAAAATTAATAAATACTCACAATTATTTACTATCTATAGTATTATACCTAAATAAAAAAACTATTATTTAACATCTAAACGATATAAATCAGATATAATATACTAAACAACTTTAAAAAAATATATATATAACTGAAACTTAATTAGCGTTTTCCATATATGGAAAACAACTACCAAATCAATTAAAACAATACATAACAACCAATGAAATACACATATAATTAGAATTAACCAATGAAAATAAAACAACAATTAATTAAACACTATATAAACACGTAAAATTAAACATTATTTAACACTTCAAAAAAAAAAGAAAATACAAGGAGAAACTCTGCCAGATTGCTGCCTGAACATTGCACTACATTTGAGAAAACTCTGTTTCCAGCTCCACAAAGTAAGTAAAATACGATTTATAAACTAATTCTACTGCAAATCTTCTTAAAGCACTATTTATAGGAACAAAATAATTAATGTATCTTTATTTAATTTATATCTCCTCTATAGATAATTCTGAAGACACTCCAACACCTACAGAACACTGTGAAAAATGTAATTGCAAATAAAGTAAGTATTAAACTGAATTAAATTAAAACAATTTCCAAAAATGTCACACAGAAGTCCAACTCAATCCCAACTGACCCCCTTAAAACACAGTTAAAAAAATAATTAAAATTACTTTTTTTTCAACAGGAATCTGAACAACAAAACTAAAGGCAAACAGTAAAGAAACCCCATCAGCATTGAAAACTACTTCAAATTCAACGCTGTAAGTATAACATTGACAATGTATATATTTCAGACAATAAAACAGTACAGAAATATTTTTATTAATTTTTATATACATTTTTCTTAGCATTTGAACAAAATCACAATGACTGAAGGCGCCCAATTTATAACTTCACAAAAAGGAAATTTTTTATTATGTTATATGGGGCATGTGTACACCCAAGAAAAGCAAACAGGAGACAAAGTGAACTGGAAATGTAGTAAATATTATTCTAGCAAATGTTATGGGAGGGCTGCAACAAAGGAAACAACTGTACTATATGTTAGGGAGCGTAACCACCCCCCTAACGTTGCTGAAATTGAAGTTAGAAATGCTTTAGATGATATAAAAGAAGCTAGAACTAGATCAGAAAAGTCTACAACAGAAATACTTAAAGACATGCTCCCCAAAATCCCACAGCATGCAACTGACCAAATGCCCTCAAAATCGTCACTAAAAAGAACAATAGCTAGAACTAAAAAAGTTACAGCTACCACCACACCTGTCCCCAAAACTTTTGCTGAAGTAGAAATACCACCAGAACTCACAGTTACCCATAATGAAGAACCATTTCTTCTTTATGATAACAAATCTACAGACAAAAGAATAATAATATTTGGAACTGCAACTAATTTACTAAAACTACAAAACTGTGGGGGTCATTACGATGGAGGGCGGACAAGGTCCGCCCGCCACTGTAACGGAATGCGGGACCGTCCGCCAGGGGTGCGGTGGTCCTGCACCGGCGATTAGGATGCCACCACCACCGTGGCGGTGGCATCCTCCATTCCCAGCATTGTGGCGGGCGGTGCTCACAGCACCGCCCGCCACTATGCTGGGAATGCACTGTGTGCATTGTCATGCACAAGGTGACAGGCACCGCGAGGTGCCTGCCACCATGTCCATGCCAATGCAGGGGGGTACCCCCCATGTGCACCCCCCACGCCCCCAATACCCTGGGGGCCCGCAACAGGCCCCCGAAAGTAAACTCCACCTGGTTTTCCATGGCGGGGTCTCCGCCATGTAAAGCCCTGCACCGCTGCCCATGATAATATGGATGGCGGTGTCTAGCAGACACTGCCACCATATCCAGCCCCTTTTCCGCCCGGTCGACTGGTCGACCGGCGAAAAACCGGCGGACGGTCTTGCCGTCCACCTGGGTCCCCACCGCCATACTAATATGGCGGTGGGGAAATGTGAGGCGGGCGGTGGGAAATAGCGGGCAGATCGCCACCGCCATACGGGCGGTGGCGATCCGCCCACTATCGTAATGACCCCCTGTGAGACTTGGATGATGGACGGGACTTTTAAAATATGTCCCAAACCATTTTATCAGTTATATACAATACATGCACTTTATCAAAATACAAATATCCCCTTTCTATATGCTTTATTACCAAACAAGCAAAACTCCACCTATATTGAACTTTTAACTAAAATCAAACAAGAAACCAATAATTACTTTCTCAAAAAAATAACCATTGACTTTGAACAGTCAATGATACAAGCCATACTAAAAACCTAAGCTCACACAGCAATTCAATGTGTTATTATCATTTCAATCAATGTATTTGGAGACACCTCCAAAAATCTACACTAAGGGCCCGATTCCGATCTCGCTCGGAAGGCCCTCCGAGAGTTGTCCGTAGCGTTACCTTCCGACCGACTCATTCCGGGAGCCGATCCATCCAAATTACGAAGTACGATGCGCAAAAGTCTCCTATTCCGAGCGACACGTACGCTCCGATTCCAGCAACATTTTCCGTACGACCCGGCTCCGTAAACGCTGAATGGAGTCGTCCGGAGCCATTTCTGAAGCAATTTACGGCCAGCAAAGTACGATGCGTACTTCCTACGCGCCGAACAGGTCGCCACCTCCAGCACGTCACAGCATCTGGAGAGCTGTATTTCATCGCTGATTCGCGCCACAACACGATCACTGCATACAAGACGAAGCAGCCATGTACCCGATCGCGCATGTCATCCCTATACTCTACGCTTACAGTCGAATCAACAACCGGAACCGACGAGTCCGTCATAGACAGTAAGTCAGACACCTACCACACACAAAAACGTCACGATCCCGCGAAAGGCAACACACCCATGGGGGTGGATGCCTAACACTACCAGCATTGCCCACCCCATAGGGGGTGGATGCCTATCACTACCAGCACTGCCCACCACATAAGGGGTGGATGCCCATCACTCCCAGCATTGCCCACCGCATAGGGGGTGTATGCCTATCACCCCCACCATTGTCCACCCCATAGGGGGTAGATGCCTAACACTACCAGCATTGCCCACCCCATAGGGGGTGGATGCCTAACACTACCAGTATTGCCCACCCCATAGGGGGTGGATGCCCATCACTACCAGCATTGCCCACCCCATAGGGGGTGGATGCCCATCACTCCCAGCATTGCCCACCCCGTAGGGGGTGGATGCCTATTACTCCCACCATTGCCCACCCCATAGGGGGTGGATGCCCAACACTACCAGTATTGCGCACCCCATAGGGGGGGTGGATGCCCATCACTACCAGCATTGCCCACCCCGTAGGGGGTGGATGCCTATTACTCCCACCATTGCCCACCCCATAGGGGGTGGATGCCTAACACTACCAGTATTGCCCACCCCATAGGGGGTGGATTCCCATCACTACCAGCATCGCCCACCCCATAGGGGGTGGATGCAGAACACTACCAGTATTGCCCACCCCATAGGGGGTGTATGCCTATCACTCCCACCATTGTCCACCCCATAGGGGGTAGTTGCCCATCACTAACAGCATTGCCCACCCAATAGGGGGTGGATGCAGAACACTACCAGCACTGCCCACCCCATAGGGGGTGTATGCAGAACACTCCCCCAGTGCTGTCATGCCTAAATTGTGTTTAGTGTGTACAGTGCTTGCAAAATTGACACATTAAGAGATACATTGAACAAACAACCCATATCTGTAGTGACAAAAAGGTGAGTGTTGGGTTCAATCCCCCATCATTTCCAAGCACATTGGGGTAATGGGGGATACCCCCCATCACTGTAGTGACAAAAAGGTGAGTGTTGGGTTCAATCCCCCATCATTTTCAAGCACATAGGGGTAATGGGGGATATCCCCCCATCACTGTAGTGACAAAAAGGTGAGAGTGGGGTTCAATCCCCCAGCATTTTCAAGCACATAGGGGTAATGGGGGATAACCCCCCCCATCACTGTAGTGACCAAAAGGTGAATGTATGTCTCACACACCCAGCATGCCCGACCAATAATGTTATTTTGGGGCCTAAAAACACAAGCAATGTAGTGATAAAGTTGTGGTTGTGTGCCAAACAACAACATAACTGTTGAGGCCAACATTGTTGTGTGTGTCAAATACCCTCAGCCATGTGCAGCCAATCAGTGCTCTTGGGGGCTAACACTGCCAGCAATGTTCAATTGGACAATGTAACATGTGACCATCTAAAATGCATAAACACACATTTTTGTCACAAGCAGACACAATTACAAAGGATTCAATCTGAAACAACATTTTTGATGAGATCCAGTACCACACTGTGGCAGCAAGGTCAAATGAAAAATATAAGTGAAGTGCAGAGTGAAAATGAAGGAGTCCCAGGGCCAGTAGAGCAAAAAACTAAACTAAACATCCACTCAATGCCATTGAAACACTGTCGAAATACATGGGTGAAGATGCACAAAGACAACCAACCAGCCACACACTGCAGAACAAACACAACATCTGTGTGAGTGTTGAAGTGTTACTTGCCTGGCACAGTTCTAGGCCTGGGCGGAAAACTACGCTACGCTCGCGTAGTTTGCGAAGTTTGCGCTACTTCGCACTACGTGAATTGCACGTAGCACAGTGCAAACACGCGTAGCGTAGCGTAGTGCAGCGGTGATTTGTGCTTGCTCGCGGTCCTCAACGTCAAGTTGGCGACCGCGAGCAAGCAAAATGACATCCCGGCGAGACTTTTTCTCGTTCGCGATCAGCAACATCAAGTTGCCGATCGCGAGCGTGGAAAATAAACCTCCCGGCGAGATTCTCAACGCTGGGAGGTCAGGTTTCTCATTGCGAGTGGTCGCGTATGCTCGCGACCGCTCGCGATGAGAAACTACCAGTCCGCGTTGAGAAAGCTGCCGCTCGAGTAAAAATCTACTCGAGCGGCAGTAAAAGACAGCTCGCACTGTGCAAGATGCTGTTTTCAATGATTGCACAGTGCGGACAAGCATCCGGCACTGTGCAATCATTGCGAACACGCACTACGCAGTTCGCGTAGTGCTACGCGTAGCTCGCGTAGTGCGGACTGCACTTTGCGTAGCTTCACGAAGCGTTACTTCGCAAACTACGCCCAGGGTTACACAGTTCACACGATGTGGGTCAGACCTCCACTGAGACATATGCGTGCTGAGTACAATCTGGAAGGATTCCATAATTTGGGATAGTGAATGTGGCCAATTAGGCATTGTTTGATGAGTGGGTGCACAAGAGTCACATGTGGAACAAACCTGGTGGAACACCAAACAAAACATCAAGAGACTGACTCTCTTCTGCAGTACCCTCAAGGCCACATCACTGTGGTGACAGTATCATGTGTGCTGACCCTCTGTCATGCTAAATGAGGATGTGTGCCATACTTTAGAGCCCAATCACTTCTACGCACTGTGTCATGTTCCTTGCAAGAACCACTGTCATCTCACATACCCAAACATTTCTCCCACGGCATGGCCCGTAATGTAAGGCCACATAATAGATAGGGGCCTTGCCAAGAGACAAGTGACATTTGGCCAGTCTAAACACCACACACCTTGATCAGCATCAATGTGCCTCATCTAAGCCTAAATTGACTGGTGGCATTGCACAGGCACCCATGACAGTGTGTATCGCTGGCTGCATGACGAGGAACACATTATTGACCACACATCATTGTGATCAAAATACAAACATGGGTCCATGTACTGTTGTGTATGACCAATGTGTCAATCACTGTATCAGCAAGGTACACACAGCATGCCACATACTAGGACACACACAGTTTATGAATGAACAAGAGGTGCCAGACACACATATGTATGGGACACAAATTCACAGCATCTGTCCACAACAACACATACTCAAACCCTGCAGGGCAACAGGAGTAAACACACTGACAGAAGAATTACATTTTGACAAGTTATTGTACAATGAAGCACACAGGAGACAGCCCATGACAACACACAACTCCACAGACAATCAAAATACATTCATGATGCTCCCACTGCAACAAACATGAGGTGGTTGTGTCACAGCTGTCAGCGCTACATGTGTAGACCAGATTCCTACTTGAGGTGTAGCAAAGCATGGAACAACAATGTAAAAGACAGTCAACATGTGTTGACTATGTGCGTTGCACACAACTCAGGATTCCGACCATTTACAACGTTAACTTCTTTGGCATGTCTGTCACATCAACTCTGCATCTAGCTATAAAATCTGCATCATGTGCAGATCATCACTATTGTCAAAATGAATATGCTGACTGTTTACTGCAGAAGACTTGGAAGATACATGTCTCACCAGAGGGCACAAAATAACTGTGTCAGTAGGCTCCAATGCACAGGTAAATGTGTAAGCTAATCTCCCTGCGCTGTTGACAACCCCAGGGGTGGTTGTGGGATCTGCGTTTAACAAACACAATACACATAGCTAGGCATTACACATGTTGAAACTTGTAAATCCGTTTAGGATGGAGTACATGTGCATAACGTGATATGTATCGGACACATTTGGAATTTTAAGACTGTCTCAGAATAATGAAACACTCAAGGAGACCTACAAAAAAGACATGTTGGCATCAGGCTATAGGGAAGGGTAGAAACTGCTGAGTGTGAGCAGTCATAGACACATTCAAGTGCCAAACTTGCAAAAACAGATGACTGATTAAAAATACGCAGATGTTGCTAGCACAAATGTGACTCGGGGAATTAAAAATGTGTCACATGTGTGTTTGCCCACAGTGCAGGCCCTTGTCTCAACCCAACCAGGAATGTCACCATCATATCTCCATTCTACTGGTGCACCCACATCTCGGACACTCGAAGTCCAATAGGTAGAGAAAGCACTGGACTACTCAGCACACAGAAAGATTCTCAAACAGGAACATCTGCAGGGACTACAGTCTTTGCAGGAAATGGGGTTTGCAGACAGAGATCAATGCTCACATGACACACATCATGGTCTCAAGATATGTCACAGAATTACACACTGCCATGAGGTGATGTCACTACTGTGTAAGGTCAGCTGTGTCAAGATTGGTCTTGGCAGGGGTCTACCATGTCCCAATGAAACTCGGACATGGATCCAACAATTCCAACACACAGAATACTTTGTTTCCATCAGCCTGCGCACATGTGTGTCCCCAAAGTCACCTGCACGTAGGCAAACTCCATGTTTAACAAGTTGCACTGATGAGACAGATGATGTGTTCATCATCAATGCACTATAATGCATGTCCATCATAGACGCTTGTACCGTTGGAAAATTGTACAATGTGTACAAATGTCAGACCAACCTATGTGCAAAAGTGTAAGTCAAAGATGGGATGTTGTCAAAAGCAGGTCACACTCAGGGGCCGATTCCGATTCGGGCCGGAAAACGTACCGACCGACTCGGAGCCGGAATTCATTCCGACCGACACTTACCGGTGCAGCCTGACCCGCAAAGTACGATGAGAAGCGTGCAAAATCCGACTCGTACGGAACACAAGCCGAACGACCGAACCGCGCGGAAAACAGCTATCCGGCCGGAAAACCACGCGAATCGAACCGACCGACACGCACCAGGAAGAATCCCGAACGAAACGTACCCGCGAACTCCGACCCGCCAAGTACGATGCAACGCGTGGAAAACATGACTGAGTCGCACGGAGCCCAAGCCGTACGACCGGCACGCATACAAAACTGCGAGCCGAAGCAACCCAATACACCGCGACCGATGCGTACGCAGCACAGAAAACAGCACAAACACAGCGTGAACGAATCTGAGAAGCTCGCACGAGACAACTGCAGGGTCCGACTCGGTCAGAAGAACGTCTCCTACATGCACAAAAAGTACTAAGGAAAAAACACACAAAAAAAGGCCAAACAAGCAATTACAAAGCCAATAAATACTGGGTGGGGAAACAGGGAACAAAGACACACCCACAACTCCACCCATATAAAGGACACAAATCCCTACCATGCAAATTCAAATTACCTGCCAGCACTCAACACCAACAGACAGCAACCACACACACACTCACAGCTCATCCATCACACAAGCCACACACCAGCAGCACCTCAACAAATAGCACCCTCACATACACCCAGCAAAACACACACTCACACACCCTCACTTGCACACCAACACACACATCACTCACCATCACCACCCATCACCATGCCCCCAAAGAAGAATCAAAAGTTCCTAGATAGTGAATTGGAAGTCCTGGTAGATGAGATCCTCAGGGTAGAGCCACAGCTGTTTGGTACACTGGTCCAACAGAGACCCATGTCGCAGAAAACCAAGATGTGGGAGAGGATTGTTGACAGGGTGAACGCACAATCACCATGTTTGTGCACAAAGGGAGACATCCAGAACAGGTGGTATGACGTGCGCAGGAGGGTCAGGGACCTGTTGAAGAAGGACTACCTCTTGAGCCAACACACCGGCAGTGGCCCTCCTGCCAAACCAGTATACCTCAGGCCCTGGGAGGAGAAGGTGCGGGCCATCCTACCACCAGTGAGCGTATATGGACTAGAAAACATCCCAGAGCCTGGTGAGTACACAACAAATGTACACAATATTGTGCGACAATACACACACATCACTGTCAAGGGGAGAGTCAAACCATGCACCCTTAGCAAATCCACAGCAACCAAAATAGAATCATCCCAAAATGTGTATGTCAGTCAGATAAACACAACACATGCCATCTCATAGTGATATGTAACTGTGTCATCACATGTACAAACACAACTACAACTACAGCTAGG
Organism: Calotriton arnoldi; assembly: GCA_963921515.1. Taxonomy (NCBI): domain Eukaryota; kingdom Metazoa; phylum Chordata; class Amphibia; order Caudata; family Salamandridae; genus Calotriton; species Calotriton arnoldi. The sequence continues at coordinate 300,340 of CAWUFW010013841.1, read as the reverse complement.
CAGTGGCACAAATATAACTAACAAACACATCCAGACATGTAGCCACCACTACAACACCACCTCACAGTGAAGCCCACTGAAAGGAAGGAATCCTGTGTATGCTGGGCAAGTCAGTGTAGCCAATAGCATCATGGGAGTCGTAGTCACAGATATTGCCCACCCTCACAATGCGCACATCAACACCACCATGAACCATGCTCACATCACAGGGAGTGGAAAACAACTGACAAGATGGCTGACACTGGCTACTGCTGTGGGGAGCACAAGGCCCTGCTGGGAACTGGGCACCAACCAACAGCAGGACACCACTGACTGACATCCTGTAAGACAACTTGCACTCCCTGCAATGGAAGCACGTTCCATGGTGGGATATCTGGCTGGGTGGGAAGGAGGACTGACAGCACTGACCATAGTTACCAGCAGCTCCACTCACACACACCCCTAACACAAACTCCACACAACTCACCTGGGAGAATGCATTGCCTCACACTCTAATCAAATATCCCACAAAGAACCACAACCCTGGGTCATGCTGTGTGAAGCACAGGGACACACATGGGACTTGTAGCAAAACTAACCCCAGGATAACACTGTCAGCCATCTTGTCAGCACAGGCACACAACCCCACAGGGAAGCAGAGTCAAAAGGAAGGAAGCATGGGCATGCTGGGAAGGGGGGTTGAGGTAATAGCATGATGGGAGTGGCAGTCACAGATATTGGTCACCCCCACAACTGTCCCATCAACACCACCCTGAACCATGCGCACATCACAGGGAGTGGAAAAGAACTGACAAGATGGCTGACACTGGGTACTGCTGTGGGGAGCACAAGGCCCTGCTGGGAACTGGGCACCACCAACAGCAGGACACCACTCACTGACATCCTGAGAGTCAACCTGAACCCACTGCAAGGGTGGCATGCTTCATGGTGGGATAACTGGGCTGGGGGGAGAAGGAGGGCCGGATGTCAACCAAATACAACCAATGCAGACCATGTACACACCCCAACATTCAAATTGAAATGCTCAAAGTATGCAGGACAATGTGCTACACCAATATCAACCTCTGACTGTGACAACTTAGGACAATGCAATGTACAGGCCCGCATCCAGAGGTACAGTCACAACTGTCAGGTGTGTCAACCATTGATGCCTGCAGAAACATAACATACATTGTGTGTGTCTCCCAAGAACAGGTGATGAATGGGACACAGCAGCAGACGCTGAGGAGTCCCTGTCCCAGGATCCAGGGGAAATGGAGCTCACTGGTGTGGAACAGCCTCTGCCCTCCTCGGATGACGAAGACCTACCTGGCACCTCCGGAGCGAGTCATCATGCAGCACCAGCAGGACCACCAGCTGCACCCCTGCACCCACCCCTCCAACGACTGACAACACACAAACCACCCCTGCCGACACGGACAGACCAAGGACCACCACCACCACCAGCACACGGACCCTTGCCCAACGTGGGGCTATGGACACCAACACCACCAACAACCCCCAAGGGGGCCCAGGGTCACCTGTGCGTGCCACCTCAGGTACTGCACGTGTCGCCAGGGGTGGTGGGAGGAGTGGTAGACATAGGTCGCTGCTCGCAGAGGGGTCTGGACTGCATGATGACCCACAACTGGTACGCATAGCCGATGCGTACCAGACCAGCACCGGAGAGCTCAGCCAGGTAGTGGGGATCCTCAGGGACATACGACAGCAGCAGGCTCCCCATCATGCACGCTTGGACTTACACATGTCCCGCATGGAGTCCAAGTGGGACACACTGCAAGAGATGACGGCGGTGCATAGGGACATATTACAATGCCTCCGCCAGATGAGCAGCAACATGTCAACACCTCCCTGTGTGCCCACAACATCTGGTGCTGAAACAACTGCAACTGCCACAGGGAGGGAGGATGACTCTGGCGGAGAGTCCCCTGCATCGCAGCAGCCTGCACTTGAGGGTCCCCCCCCAAAGAAGAGGGGTCGTCCGAGGAAGGGCAACTGAGAGGCCGATAGCCATGCGCAACCCCCAGGAAGCCAAAACCTGTTCTGGATAATCACCTTTGTGCGCAAATTGTTCACCCTTTTGAATGCAACACAACTCCCCCACATGACATGGGGAGTACAAGTTGGACCAATGTATCAGATGACTGTGGACTTTACTCAGGACATTTCTGCTACCAGGACTTCCAAATCATCTAGGAACTTTGGATTACAATCACAATGTACAGCACCCACCATCCTGTGCACTATACTCACACATGTATGACAATAAACACACTAATACACCGTACCTGCCTCTGTCGTGATTCCAGCGTGGTTTCTGTCATGGAGATAATGACCTGCGAAATTACACTGTGCATGCTAACTGCTACAGCAAGTACAACACAGGCATGTGAGTCATGGCAACGTGACACATATGAGGGAGACACACCACCAGGGCTACACAACATATACACACCAAGGCCACCTGACTCATCGCCTACACTGATGTTGCCAGGAAATACGGTGCAATGCACAGACACAACACCTATTCACAGTCTTTGTCAACTAGCCCACTGGTGCAGTAAGCAAATGTCAGTCAGATGTGTGACCACAGACAACGCACATCACAAAGTGAAGCACAGGTTTATTACACATTTGCAACATGTTGTAACCACTACAGATGCAAGGTAATCCCACCTGGCAGTGGGCACACAGTCAACAAGTGTAGAAGGAAGGAAGTCCATGGGTGTGGCGCACATCACCTGTAGGGACACGACAGCTCCCACCCTGGAAGTTTAATCACGGTGTTGGGGGATCACAGTTGACCAAACTACTCTGAAAGTACCCTGTGAAGGACAGAAATGACACACAGTCAAAAGCACTGAAGAACAGGACAGAACTGCAATACTCATGCCCAATACATGTCACAAGATACCCACCCAGAACCAAGTTAGCATGTCAACACTGTTGGGGAGTACAGACTACCTGTAAGGACACATCGCTACACGCATACAGTCATGTAGCAAATGGCCACACTCAAACAGCACCAGAGCACCACCAACACATATCATGCATACTCACATCATTGACATGACATCTCCGGATACTCACATTCAGCTGACGAAGTTGGTGATGAGCTGTGTGCGGACATCACCATAATCATCATCATCACTGGCATCGTGGTCCAGGCCAGGATCCTCCACAGGTGGTGGATGTTGATCATCGTCATCCAGGATGAGAGGCAACTCCTTCCACACAGCCAGGTTGTGTAGCATGCAGCAGACGATGACAATCTTGCACACCTTTGCTGGGGCATATGGGAGGGCCCCTCCTATCTTGTCCAGGCAGCGGAAGCGGCTCTTCGGGAGACCAAATGTCCGCTCAATGACTCTCCTGGTCCGACCATGTGCCTCATTGTAGCGCATCTGAGCTGGTGTCACAGGGTTCCTGAGGGGCGTCAGCAACCACGGCATGTTGGGGTATCCGGAGTCACCTACATATGGACAATTACACATTAGCTGATTTGGAAAAGAGGGTGGAATACTACATCGCAGAACACACACAATGGTACAAAGTCAGTACACACCGACAAGCCAGGCACGCTGGTTCCGCATCTGTGACATCATCCTCGGGATGCGACTACTCCTCATCACGTAGGCATCGTGTGCAGAACCGGGGAAACGGGCACACACGTGTGAGATGCTCATATCAGCAAGACATACCACCAGTGCATTGACCGAATGGTAATGTTTGTGGTTCCTGTATGCCTGCTCATGTGCCTGTGGTGGTATCAAAGCCACATGTGTCCCATCAATGGAGTCAATGACATGCGGCATCCTCCCCAGGGCATAGAAGTCACTCTTGACATCAGTGAGTTGTTGAGGTCTAGGGAAATAGATGTACTGGTTCAGGTATCTCAACATAGCCTCCAAAACATCGCGGAGCACACGGCTGAACATGGTCTGTGACATCCCACCAGCAGACGCCACAGTGTGTTGAAAGTTACCGGTGGCAAAGAAGTGTAGGGCTGCCATCACCTTCACCTTGGGGGTCAGCGCTGTGGGGTTTGTCCGGCCAGGTTGCAAATGTGGGGCCAAGCGCACCGTCAATTCCTCAATCAGCGGCCTGGTGAAGCGGTACCGTCGGATGCAGTCCCGTTCCACCATGGATGCAAGGTCAGGGAATGGTCTATGGACAGCTGGTGCCTTGCAGTGCATAGGTGAAGAAAGAAAGAATGTCAGTCACCCCACATATGTGGCATTGACCATACTCAATATCACATGATACATCATTATGAGACACAAGTACATGATGTGTGCAGTTCCGTAAGGACATGTATGGCACCTACATGGCCAACATCTAACATCACAGTTAAACAAGTGGCATCAACAAGTCCCATGTTGTGCCATGGGATAACATGAGGCCGTGTCACAGTTCCCATCTACTGCTGCCACGTTCCAAACACACCCCACAGTGACATGTGTGGACAGATGTGCCCCAGGCATCACAGCTCATCGACAGGTAGATTCCCAGGGACCCTGTATTGCCACATGGACACTGGCATGATATGGTGCATCATGAATATACCACAGCAAAACAACCATGACCCCCACAGGTAGTGGTCCCTGTTGCCTCGTCAGGACCGACATGGACGTCTGTGACACACACACGCACAACATCAAAGTTCATGCACAAACAACGTGGATGTGGAGACTGTCTCCCATTGTGCACATGGAATCAGAGACATTGTAAACACAACATGCACACAGACTGTGGAGGACCATCACTATTGTGCCAATGGGTCACCCTGGGACGTACATACCGTCCCACATGGGACTCAGGGGGTATGTGACATGACATACACATACAACACCATGAAATGTGACCATGCCACATGCTCAGGAATGAACAGTTGCACATCACAGTGGTCATGTGCACGACACACCAAGGATCCTGTCCCCATGAACACGTGCACAGCCTGGGAGTGGCTGCCCCGAAGTGACACCCACAGAACAACATGTTCACCTCCATACACGGAATAGGTAATGCAGCCTTACATGCCTTAGGATACAGTGTGGACAGGCTGTGGTGTTGTAGGTGTGCCCCTCACTCCCTGGGAAGTATATGTGGCTGGCATATGTTCACCTGTGACAGGCATGGTGACAAATGCCAGTGACTTGTCCAGGGACGCGTTGAACAGCAATGGACCGATCGGTGTGCCCGGCTGGCCCATTGCATTCAATGTGAGCGGGTACGCGTTGTATGCCTGGTACGCGTTGCACAGCAATGGACCGATCGGTGTGCCCGGCCGGCCCATTGCATCGTATGTGAGCGGGTATGCGTTGTATCGCGGGTACGCGTTGAACAGCAATGGACCGATCGGTGTGCCCGGCCGGCCCATTACATTCAATGTGAGCGGGTACGCGTTGTATGCCTGGTACGCATTGCACAGCAATGGACCGATCGGTGTGCCCGGCCGGCCCATTGCATCGTATGTGAGCGGGTACGCGTTGTATCACGGGTACGCGTTGAACAGCAATGGACCGATCGGTGTGCCCGGCCGGCCCATTGCATTCAATGTGAGCGGGCACGCGTTGTATGCCTGGTACGCGTTGCACAGCAATGGACCGATCGGTGTGCCCGGCCGGCCCATTGCATTCAATGTGAGCGGGTACGCGTTGTATGCCTGGTACGCGTTGCACAGCAATGGACCGATCGGTGTGCCCGGCCGGCCCATTGCATTGTATGTGAGCGGGTACGCGTTGTATGCCTGGTATGCGTTGAACAGCAATGGACCGATCGGTGTGCCCGGCCGGCCCATTGCATTCAATGTGAGCGGGTACGCATTGTATGCCTGGTACGCGTTGCACAGCAATGGACTGATCGGTGTGCCCGGCCGGCCCATTGCATTCAATGTGAGCGGGTACGCGTTGTATGCCTGGTACGCGTTGCACAGCAATGGACCGATCGGTGTGCCCGGCCGGCCCATTGCATTCAATGTGAGCGGGTACGCGTTGTATGCCTGGTACGCGTTGCACAGCAATGGACTGATCGGTGTGCCCGGCCGGCCCATTGCATTCAATGTGAGCGGGTACGCGTTGTATGCCTGGTACGCGTTGCACAGCAATGGACCGATCGGTGTGCCCGGCTGGCCCATTGCATTCAATGTGAGCGGGTATGCGTTGTATGACTGGAACCAGTTGCACAGCAATGGACCAATCGGTGTGCCCGGCCGGCCCATTGCATTCAATGTGAGCGGGTACACGTTGTATCGCGGGTACGCGTTGTACAGCAATGGACCGATCGGTGCGCACACATTGGCTGGGGCCTGGCATGGCAACGGACACGTTTTCGAAGCTCCAACAAGTCTGATGCAGTGAATTCAGTTGGCCAGCCACAACAATGTTGCAAAATCATGGGTGTCATAAAGTTGAAGATTTGAAGGATGCTGTGGGCGTGTATTAGTGCTGCTATACCATGGATTGGTCAGATTTAGAAGATGCAAATGACTTGGACCTATCACTTTGGACACATAGGACAGTATCTGCCTCTGCAGCACACATATAATGCTGGCTGTTCCCCTGAGAGCTCACTTGCCTGCACTACATGCTCCAGGACGACATCTGCCACCAACACTGCTGCTGTTTATGCATCCTCTGGCTCCTGCAATGGCACGTACTGTGGAGAGAGCCCCAGCCTTCAGCCTTGAGGAGAACCAGGCCCTGCTGGACAGCCTCCTTCCACAGTACAGCAAGCTGTATGGGAAACCAGGGGAGCAGGTGAGTGTGCTGTCCACTGCATCACTAATTGTGCATGTTGTCTGACTAGCAGGACTTTCACTGTGCACACCACTGGCTAGCATGCCCACTGAGTAGTTGTCACACCCCAAAGTGTGTAGTTACATGCACTGAACTGGTACAGTGCAGTAACAGTGCATTCCAACTAGGTTTACTTCCCATGTAATGATACCATGTAGTGACTGCTGGCAAACTGTTCATAGCCATTGTTGCACTGCCTGTGTACATCATATGCCCCTGTAATTGAGATATGTATATCCAACTGTGTGATGCATGGATATGTTGCATGTGTAGTAATGGCCTTTTCACTTTGTCATCCTCACAGGTTGATGCCCACCAGAAGCAGGAAATTTGACTGACCATCGCCCGGAAAGTAAGATCCGTGGGGGTCTACAGGCGCAGGATCCGCAACTGCCAAAAGAGGTGGCAGGACCTTCGTGGCTGGACCCGGAGGATCGCAAGGGTCCAGCTGAAGCTGTCGCCTCCTCCCAGGAGGGGCGGACACCGGACCCTGACCCCCCACATGCTCCGGATCCTGGCGGTGGTCTTCCCTGACCTGGATGGGCAGCTGAGGGACAGACAGCAGCAAGGAGGGGGTGAGTCCATGACTGCACTGTGCACTTTGTCTGACATGCTGTGCCCTCCTATGGCCTGGTTAAACTTCCACAGTACATCAGTCATGTGGTCCAGGACCCATGTCCCTCATTTGTTACATGCCCACTTCTCCTCTGATACGCATATGTGTGGCCCTTATAGTCAGGAAACTGTGTCATTTGGGGACTGTGTCATTGCATTTTGCTTTGCTCAAGGTGGGGGACAGCATTTGTTCCCGTGACTATGTTGTGCGATTCATGGGTGGGTCAATTGCCTACACAGTGCCTAAGTTCTGACATGTGATCTGCGTGTAACTTTGATATGTGGTCCACTTGCTGCTCTGACTCACCACATGTCCCTGGGGAATGTGGCACACACCCATGCTGCTGGTGGGAACAATATTTGGGCCTCAGGAGTATGTGTATCCAGTGTGTCACACATGATTAGCCACCTGCCTACTGTCCAGGACTCATCCCTCTTACAGGTGGCGCTGGACAGTCATGCCTACTCCAGTGCATACAATACACTCTGTACTCCCACTCCCGTGTATCATCTGGCATGTGGTGGTCAGTGAAATGTACCCTCAGGTGTCTGCCTCTGTCTCATTGTGCTGTGTCTTCGTTGTCAGGACTACTGGTATGTTCATCGTTTGGGGCTCAGCATGCCATCTGAGATGTGACCATGATAGACGATACTTCTGTGACTTATAGGTGTCTGATCACTTGACTGTGCACACAGGTGTTTGCGACTGTGACTTTCAGGAAGCTGTATTTTCATTCACAGCACACTGTGAGGTGCTCATGTTCAGGGAGTTGTGTTTCATGTCCCCCATATGTCCAGTTGGCATGACGTGGTCAAATAGTAGTACAGATGATGTGGTTTCTGGGGGATGGACATGTGCACTTGTCAGTCACTTAACGTGCATTCCCCATGCCCTCGGATTGTGACACAGTGCAGACTGTTGTTGTCTGGCTGCCATGGCCATGTGACTTGAGACAGTAATGTATGACTTTGCATGCATTCCTGTGTCATGGCATTCAACTTCCTGGGACTGATCCTGCAGGGGAGGTACATGTGCAACATGCACCCCATTGTGGCATTGACTATCCGGACATGGGTGCATTATGGTGTCTGGTGCTGGTATGCATCACATGCATTTCTAATTAGAATCTGGCCATCCCTTTATCCGGACACCTGCACTGACTCAGTGGCAAGAGATGTGATGTGTGCATGTTCACATGCTTCACCGTGTTCCCTGCAATGTCCAACAACTGTGTAGGTGGTGCATGTGTCCACACTGGGGTCTTACCATCAGACAGGCACCAGACAGATGGGTGCAAGGGCAGGAGGGGTGTGAGTCCCATGGTTGACCATCAGACTGACAATTGGCTTCCCCGAATCTGTGCGAGGACTTTAGGCAATGTTCAACTAAGGATGCCAGGGCTTGCTCTGTAATGTGCTGTACTTACTGTGGTGTGTGCGGTCAGTGCAGGTGACTGATGTTTGTCTGTTTCCCTAATTGTTTGCAGATACATCCATGGCCACAGGAGGGGACAGCTCCACGGACCAGGAGGAGCAGCGGAGCCAGACTGGGTCAGCATCGGACGAGTGGTCAGAGGGACCCAGTGGCACGGAGGGCGAGGGAGCCACACCGAGGAGTCCTCAGCACCATCCACCTCAGCTGGGGACCACAGCAGCTCGGAGGATGACTCCCTTGTGGAGGCGGGTCTCAGCAGCCACCAAAGGCCAGCTAGTCTGTCTGGCCCGCCACCACCACCACCACCACCGCCCTCCCATCGGCTCCCATTCCTGAGGTCCGTGGAGGCTCCCGTGCTCGGGAGCGTGTCTCCTTCGTGCCAGGCACCACAGCCCCTGCCCCTGTGTCCCCTGCTGCCCTGAGTGAGGAGTCTGTGTACCTCCTTCGGCAGCTCCATGTAGGGCAGACAGCAATGCTGAGTGTCCTCCATGCACACACCACTCTGTTGACACAGCTGGTGTCGTTCATGGAGGGCATCTCGACGGGTATGTCTGCCCTACAGAGGAGCAATAGGTCCATGGACTCCTTCCTGACGGCAGCAGTGTCCCTCCTCCAACAGTCCCTCACCCCTCCCACCTCTGCCCCATCCACACTTCCTGCCCCCTACCTGTCCAAAGCACATGCACACCTGCACAGTCATCCATACACACAGACACAAGCAGCACAGACACACCCAAGAGTAAGGCAAGACGTGCACACAAGCATCCTCAGGGGACTGATACCACAGAAACAGGTGATGGGGAACACACACACACACAGGCATCCACATTCACTCCGCAGTCCTCCAAATCCTCTCCCTCCAAGACCCCTTCCCTTGCCTCGCCTGCTACCACACATACACAGCAGGTCTTCCTGTGTGACCTCGGCCTCTTCCCCACCATTCCTGCTGACCCAGCACACCAGGGGAAGAGGAAGTCCACCCACACAGAGAGGAGTGCCCATCACCCCCGGACACCCTCCCCCAGGCGCAGGCAGACACAGGAGCCCATTCGGAAGTCCCCCCGGAGCAGGAAGAGCAAGACCCCACCACCACCACCACGCAGCTCCAGCACCCAGTCTCTCTCCTCCATCCCCCAGGCCACCACTGCACAGGTTCTCCCGCCACCTCTTCTCTTACTCCCGCGATAACCTCCTGGCTATCAGATCTTCAATGAACACGGTCTGCTCTCCCCTATCTAACATCCCTATGGGTCCTTTTTGTTGCAGGAATTGTGGCTATAACTCTGAAGTTACCCTGCGACCCCCCCCTAAAAGATCGCTGGCGTCAGGACAGAATATTAAAATGCTCAGTCTTAACTGCCGGTCATTGGTCAAACACTATTTAGATGTTTTCGACCTACTTCAAGATGAGCTTCCGGATGTCCTTTTCCTGACAGAAACTTGGCTGTCAGCCGACACGTTGGTTGAACCGGGTCTGGCACTCCCCACAGGCTATAGCATTTGTACCCTCAATCGAGAATCAAGGGGGCGGGGTGGCAGTTGTTTGTAAATCACACTTTACCTGCACATTGGTTAAGGAGGATGTAGCGGGATGTGAGTGTGGCCGCTTTGGGATCTCTCTCAACTCTAACTTCACCTTGTCGGGACTAATAGTTTATCGCCCGCCGGGCCCCTCCAAGGAGGGGAGGATTGCGCTGGCAGACCTAGTAGGCACTCTGGTCGTGAGGTATGCCAACTTTCTGGTCATTGGTGATTTAAACCTTCACCTTGACAACCCTCACGACTCTGAAGCGGTTAATCTTTCTACGGACCAGAGGCCTGCCAGCTGCGTCAATTGGTCCATGGTCCCACTCACTCTGCGGGCCATTTACTGGACCCAGTTTTCTCTAACCTTCCAGGTCTCTCTGTCTCAACCCCCTCTCCTTTGTGCTGGACGGATCATTATTTGATCTCTATGAAGCTTCCTGGGATGGTGTCAGCTCACCGGCCCCATCAGAATTGCACTTCCGCCGCCCCTGGCATAAATTAATCTTCAACCAGCTCTGCACCTCTCTTTCATCTAGTATGCCCTGCTGGCCAGACGAGCCTAACTTGGCCAGTGATGTCTTTACCGATTGGCTAAGGCTCCCGCTGGATGCTATGGTCCCGGCCAAATGGTCGAAGGGACGTAGCACCAAGTCCAACCCCTGGTATAATGGCAACCTTTCCACCATGCGCAAAGCGTGTAAACGGTTGGAACGGGAATGGAGGCGAGACTTCAATATCACTCTGAAAGGCCATTATCATTCCGCCATAAAAAAATACCACAGAGCTGTTCAGAAAGGAAGGGCTTCCTACTTTTCGGAGGAAATCAGAAATAGCCAGAACCCCAGCAAAAAGATCTTTTCCATCATCTCTAACCTAAAAAACGCTGGGGCACCAAAGGCACCCACAGTCAAGTCGAACGAGTACTGTGAGGACCTAGCCACCTTCTTTATAAACAAAGGTGGAAAACATCTATAAAACCTTCCCTTTGACGGTTTTGGGTAGTGAGTCCGAGGGCCCATCGCCCTCTACCCAAACATTAGCCACCTTTCCTCCCATTACTGATGAAGCACTTACTACACTTTGCGGGAAGGTTAAATCTGGTTCTCCGACTGACCCTATGAAGCCGGAACATCTGAGGAGGCTACTATCTGTTCTACTCACACCACTGGGCCAGATTATTAACCTGTCTCTGGCCAGGGCCATTGTCCCTAGGGCATGGAAGCAGGCCGTTGTCCTGCCTCTTCTAAAGAAGCCTACGTTAGACCCGACTAAACTGGAGAACTTCCGCCCTATCTCCTTGTTGCCGTGGATTTCTAAAATCACCGAAGCGCATGTCAATTCTATTCTGTCTAACTACTTGGAGGAAAATCACATCTTGGATTCCTCCCAGTGTGGCTTCCGTCGTGGCCTTAGTACTGAATCAGCCCTCCTAGCTGTATCTGAACATCTGAGAGCAGCTTTGGATGAGGGACGGACCTCGGCACTGATCCTATTGGATCTGAGTGCCGCTTTGATACGGTCTCGCATCAGATCCTGATTCAAAGACTAAAGGAGGCCGGCATTGTAGGCGCTGCTTTGACCTGGCTTACTTCTTTTCTCTCAGACAGGTCTTTCCAAGTCTCGGCTCCCCCTTTTTCATCTAGGGTGTATTCCATCAAACAGGGGGTCCCACAGGGCTCTGCGCTAAGCCCGACACTTTTTAACTTATATGTTCAGCCGCTGGCTAATCTAGCCAAAAGGAGAGGGCTGACGATTGTGTCATATGCAGATGACACTCAACTTGTAGTCGCCCTCTCCAATGACTGTCAAAACGATGCGGCCATTTTTCAGAGTGGTTTGGCGGATGTAGCAGAGTGGTTGACGGCCAATTGCCTACAGCTCAACGCCAGCAAGACTGAGGTCCTGCTGGTCGGGAAGGATCATGAGCTGTGGAGCGAGCACTGGTGGCCCTCCTCCCTGGGACCTCCCCCCATTCCAAAAAAGGTGGTGAAAAATCTGGGTGTATGGGTTGACTCGGCGCTGAGCTTCCAAGCTCAAACCAAGAAGGTGGCGGCGACGACATGTCTTGGCATTCTGCGTAGTCTTAGACCCATGTTGGGTTTCTTTGACCCCTCCATTCGGCAGACTATTGTGCAAGCATCTGTCCTATCTAGACTGGACTATGCCAGCGTGCTCTATCTTGGGGTCAATAAGACCGAGATCTCAAGACTTCAGAGGGTCCAGAATGTCGCCGCCAGAACTCTCCTTGCCATGCCCAGCCGCTGTCCCACCTCTAGCACCATTCGACGGCTACATTGGCTGCCAATGGAGAGGCGGCTGGTGTTCAAATCTCTCTGCTTTGCTTTTAAGATCTTGAAAGCTTCCACCTCTGGTATAATATCCGGCCTGCTCTCGATCTACACTCCCTCGCGTCATTTGCGCTCTACTGGCAAACATTTTGTTTCTATACCTCGGGTTAAGAGGGCCCGTGCTGGTGGTCGCTCGTTCCGCGTTCTGGCTGCCAAGCTCTGGAACGATCTTCCGTCTCACATCCGGAGTATGGACAACTACTTATCCTTTCGCAAAGCGCTAAAGACCCATCTGTTCCCTCATTAGGTTTCCCCTCTTTTGTCCTACTTGTCTCTCCTGGCCCTTCCTATCTCCTCTTAGGTTGGGATACTCGCAGTTTGAGCCTCTCTTTTGCTATAGCGCCGGGACGCCCCGTAGCTGGGGCAGCTGTGCGCTCTACAAGTTATCTTAACATAACATAACACCCTGCCCCAGGTTCCCCCACACACCGATACCGCATCCCCAGACTGCTTAGGCCCTCCCCCCCTGCCACTTGCTCTTCCACCCCCAACCCAGACGCTCTGCCTGTTAGGGGCACTGTTGTTGTGACCGGGTCCCCCCCTCTGTCCTGCCCACCTCATCTGCCCACCCTTCCACTTCCTTGGAGTCATGCACTGCAGTGGAGTCCACAACCACCACGTCTGACTCGGGCACAGCAGTGGGTACCCAGTCCACTACATCAGTCAAGCCCACTGCAGTGGTTGCGGCACCCACACCAACTGACTTGTGTACCACGGTGGTGCCGGCCCCCCCTGAGTCAGACACCTCCACTGCAGTTGCCGGTGACACTCCTGCACCCACCACCCCTTCACTGCCTCACTCTGCCATCCCCTGATCCTGTCCCTGCGGTGCCTGGCCTGCCCCTTGTATGCCCCTCCAAGGGTGATGTCCCCCAACCGTACCAGTGCAGGCAAGCAATGTGTGACCAGTTGTCACTTCTCACCCCGTTGGTACTGTTATTTTGGACTGGCCATTGGCTTTAGTTTCTTTTGGACTTCCGTTTTTACCCTGACATTTGCTGAATAAAGCCTCTTTTTGTTTACTTTTGGGTTTTCTTTTGATGTACATGATGTGGATGAGTAGCATCCTGCATTTGCAGTTGTAATAGTGTTCACATCAGGACGATGAAGTGTTGCAGTGATGGACTCCATGTGGTCCATGGAACATGTGTCCTGTTGTATTCTGGATCTATGGCATCCTTTGCTACAGTCTGAGGGTGTATTGTTCAGCATTTGACACAGGGATGTCCTTTTTGCATTTGCAAATGAACATCTTTGTCTTACACTGATGCACATCTGGTGGGCTTAGCACTGTTCAATGTTCCTATTTCCCTGACTGTGTGCCCAGCTCCACTGGACATGCAGTTTTGCACATCAATGTCGAAGGACTCATCTGTGCATACAGTGCAACTTGCTTGACACGTGTTTGGTGTGTGTGCAGATGACTGACGTGACACCCCCGTACCCAGGCTGATGTGAGCAGAGCCTTCTGTGTGTTGTGGTTGTTGACTCACTGACGGAGTGTTCTGCTGACATGTTTGGGTCGTGCACAGACAAGGTTTGGCACAGCGGACCTTCCACAGGAGTGTTGTGCCCTCATGGCAGTGTGTAATCTGGTGACATTGCGTGGGCCTGTGTTGTGTAAGCATGTCTGTGCGTGTTCCCTTCCCTTTTCCTACACAGGGTGTGTCCCTAGGTATGTTCCTGTTTGTGATGCTTGCTGAGTTGTTCTGTGTTCATCCAGCATCTTGGACCTGGTTTCTCTGTGATGTGGGTGCATGGCAAACTAATGTTCATGAGGTTGTCATCCCAGGTTGTCTTTGTTGTCAGTGCTGGGGATGTGGGCAAACGCAGATGGGACACATTCAGGATTCCCCTTGGCACTTGTTGTTTACACGAGTAATGTGATTTACAGTTTGTGTTAGCTTACAGTGATTGTGACACGTTGTGTGTGTGACTGCTGCCACTCCTCAGGGTCAGAGCTGCAATGTTGGTAGTTGTGTACGTGTGTTCTTCGTGTGTCACCTTGGCTTCTTCATTGGTGTGTGACTATGGCCAGCATCCCATTGATTGTGGTGGATTTCACATCATGCCCATGTACAGCATACTGTGCTGTGTGTCAGACATTGACAAGTCTTGTTGACTGGCCATGTTTGATGGGTTTCTGCACCTTGGTTCCCACCACCACCCCTGGTATTGTCATGGGTGCATGTGCAATGTCACCAGTCCATGTGAGCTTCACTGCTGCACATTGGTGGAGATCAGGGTGTGTGGTGTTGAGTGTGTGCAAAAGTGAGTTGTTGCACGGCCAGACCCCTACCTCCATATTGGCCTTGGCTGGCAGGCTGTGCTGATTGGTTGGAGCTTGTGTAGGTGTGATGGTAGTTAGTTGCTCAGGACACATGGCTGGGTTTCACAGTGTGAACGACATCTGACATTGTCATAACAGTGGGATTATCATGCAGGCTAGTGTCAGCACAATATGGGGTCCCTGGGGGTAGTGCTGTGGTGGGTCTGTCTCTTGCTGTGTTAGTTGCAGTTCCTACATGCTTGTGTGACATGTGTAATTTGTGCTCCCTCTCATCTAACAATGCCCGATTGCACACATTGGGGATTTGGATCCATGAGTTACTTTTGTGTGGCACTGTATGTGCATCTGTGTAATTGGTATTCAGGCCTCATCATGTGTTGTGTGGTTGCCTGGGGACACTGGCACCCCCCCTCACCTGTTGTGTTTGTTGTGCAGTGCGGGTCTGCCTGTTTGTGCATCTGCACCACTGCATTGGCATATCTTTAGTGTGCTATTGGCTGTATGTTGTTTGGTGGGTTTGACCTGCTGTCCCTGGGACTCCTAGGTCATCAGTCAGCACAATGATCATTGTTTGTGTGTCCCATTGCTGCCATGGTATGTTATTTGTTCACCTCACATCTACAGTCTCCACAGGGTATCTACATTTGTGTGCCCATTGGTGCGAATATGTGGGTCTGCATTATGATGGTCACTTCTGTCATTGTGTCATTGATGGATGTTGACAGTGTCAGCCCCCATGGGTGATGTTTGTCTGCACATGGCCAAAGGTATGTCTTATTTGCACTGCACTGTTTGCCTCACCCAATCTATGTTGCTATGGGACACAAGCACTACTTTGCCACTGATGTGTTTGTTGTTCTGTGACCAGGTATCATCCATGCAGTTTGGAAGTTGCAGCTTTTTCTATGTCAACACTTACCTTTTGGTCACTGTGATGATGGGGGCTTAGACCCCATTGCCACAATGTTCAAAAGGTGCTTCAGCTATGGACCCCACACTTACCTTTTGGTCACTGTGATGATGGGGGCTTAGACCCCATTGCCACAATGTGCAAAATGTGCTTCAGCTATGGACCCCACACTTACCTTTTGGTCACTGTGATGATGGGGGCTTAGACCCCATTGCCACAATGTGCAAAATTTGCTTCAGCTATGGACCCCACACTTACCTTTTGGTCACTGTGATGATGGGGGATTAGACCCCATTGCCACAATGTTCAAAAGGTGCTTCAGCTATGGACCCCACACTTACCTTTTGGTCACTGTGATGATGGGGGCTTAGACCCCATTGCCACAATGTGCAAAATTTGCTTCAGCTATGGACCCCACACTTACCTTTTGGCCACTGTGATGATGGGGGCTTAGACCCCATTGCCACAGTGGTCATGGTCTGCTTGCATTGTGGGGGCCACACACATTTATGTGTGACACATGTGATAGGGGGTCACATTGTATGTTCAAAGTCATGTTCAGTGTTGTAGGCATTTGACACAGTCTACACACGCTTGTCATGGTGTTGGGGGGGATGTCTTTTTGTTGCATTCCTTATGTTGGTGTGTGCTTGTTGTGTCATGCATTAGCCATCCTGTGAGTGGGGGTGTTGGTGGTGGTAGGCATCCTGCCCCCCATGGGTAGAGGTGGTAGTAGTGACAGGCATCTGGCACCCCCTGAGTAGGGGTGGTAGTGGTGGTGGGCATCCAGCCCCCCATGGGTAGAGGTGGTAGTAGTGACAGGCATCCAGCCCCCCATGGGTAGAGGTGGTAGTAGTGGTAGGCATCTGGCACCCCCTGAGTAGGGGTGGTAGTGGTGGTGGGCATTCAGCCCCCATGGGTTGAGGTGGTAGTAGTGACAGGCATCTGGCACCCCCTGAGTAGGGGTGGTAGTGGTGGTGGGCATATAGCCCCCCATGGGTAGAGGTGGTAGTAGTGACAGGCATCTGGCACCCCCTGAGTAGGGGTGGTAGTGGTGGTGGGCATCCAGCCCCCCATGGGTAGAGGTGGTAGTAGTGGTAGGCATCTGGCACCCCCTGAGTAGGGGTGGTAGTGGTGGTGGGCATCCAGCCCCCCACGGGTAGAGGTGGTAGTAGTGACAGGCATCTGGTACCCCCTGAGTAGGGGTGGTAGTGGTGGTGGGCATCCAGCCCCCAGGGGTAGAGGTGGTAGTAGTGACAGGCATCTGGCACCCCTGAGTAGGGGTGGTAGTGGTAGTGGGCATCCAGCCCCCAGGGGTAGAGGTGGTAGTAGTGACAGGCATCTGGCACCCCCTGAGTAGGGGTGGTAGTGGTGGTGGGCATCCAGCCCCCCATGGGTAGAGGTGGTAGTAGTGACAGGCATCTATCACCCCCTGGGTAGGGGTGGTGGTAGTGGTAGGCATCTGGTACCCCCTGAGTACGGGTGGTATTGGTGGTAGGCATCCAGCCCCCATGGGTAGAGGTGGTAGTAGTGACAGGCATCCAGCCCCCCATGGGTAGAGGTTGTAGTAGTGGTAGGCATCTGGCACCCCCTGAGTAGGGGTGGTAGTGGTGGTGGGCATCCAGCCCCCCATGGGTAGAGGTGGTAGTAGTGGTAGGCATCTGGCACCCCCTGAGTAGGGGTGGTAGTGGTGGTGGGCATCCAGCCCCCCAGGGGTAGAGGTGGTAGTAGTGACAGGCATCCAGCCCCCCAGGGGTAGAGGTGGTAGTAGTGACAGGCATCTGGCACCCCCTGAGTAGGGGTGGTAGTGGTGGTGGGCATCCAGCCCCCCATGGGTAGAGGTGGTAGTAGTGACAGGCATCTGGCACCCCCTGAGTAGGGGTGGTAGTGGTGGTGGGCATCCAGCCCCCCATGGGTAGAGGTGGTAGTAGTGGTAGTCATCTGGCACCCCCTGAGTAGGGGTGGTAGTGGTGGTGGGCATCCAGCCCCCCATGGGTAGAGGTGGTAGTAGTGACAGGCATCTGGCACCCCCTGAGTAGGGGTGGTAGTGGTGGTGGGCATCCAGCCCCCCATGGGTAGAGGTGGTAGTAGTGGTAGGCATCTGGCACCCCCTGAGTAGGGGTGGTAGTGGTGGTGGGCATCCAGGCCCCAGTGTGTATATGTGGCATTGGTGATGGCCATCCCGCCCCTATGGTGCTGCTGTTGCTGGTGTAAGTAATTTCTGCATCCCTCTGTGTGTGTGTGTGATATGTCGGGTACGTGTAGTTTGTTTTTGTGGTTGGTGTCTGACTTACCTTCTGCGCCGTACGCGTCCGTGCCTGTTCCGGTAATAGATGTAGAATATTGGTAGGATCGGCACGATGGGATTCATGGTTGGTTCGTCTCGTTCGTCTTTCTCTTTGCTTCGCCTCGTCCTAGTCGCTGGCGTGTTCGTCTCGTAGCCGTGGATCGTCTTGTGGCGCGAATCGGAGCTTATGTGCGCCTCTCCCGGATGCTTTGACGTGCCGTGCGTAGCGACAGGTTCGGCGCGTACGGAAAGCGCATCGTACTTGTCCGGCCGAACGGGGCTGCATTTTGGCTTCCGTGCGACTCGATTCTGCGTTTCCGGATCCGCCTCGGTCGGAGAACAGGACCTGTATTGGGTGAGTACGACTGGGTCGGGATTTGGGCAGTTGTGCGCATCGTACTTGCTCTCTCGGACGTACGTGCGAATCGGTCGGGAAACAGGCATTCGCCTGGCTTTTTTCCCGGCCGAATGGTATTAGGTGCGCCTCCGACCGGGATCGGAATCGACCCCTCAGTGTCCAAAACATTGTGGATCATGACAACCTGCAATTGCTGTCAATGATGACTCTGATACATACTGTAATAGTACACATATACCATGGACCACATGCAGTCCCTCACATCGCTAAAACATCATTTTCACTAAACAAGATTTCAACAGCAATTTCATTATGACTCATTAACAAAATTAGGTACACAAAATGCAAATTTCCAAAAGAAAAGGTAATGCTTTATTCAGCCTTTGAAAAAAATATTCTGAACATGAAGAACAATATGGCCAATGGCCAGTCCATTTTAATTGAGTCCTTTAGGGGGGAAACCTAATGCTTCGGACTCCCTCGCTTGCCTGCACTGCTACAACTAGGGGACATCTCCCCTTGGAGGGGCATCTTTAGGGGCATGCCCGGCACTGCAGGGACAGGATTAGGGTATACCAGTATGGGTTATGGGAGGGATGGGGGCTACTGGAGTGTCGGGTTCCACTGCAGTGGACAGGTCTGATTGAGGGGGTGGTTGATCCACTGCAGTGGACAGGTCTGATTGAGGGGTCGGTTATCCACTGCAGTGGACAGGTCTGATTGAGGGGGCGGGGCTCCACTGCAGTGGACAGGTCTGATCGAGGGGGCGTGGGCTCCACTGCAGTGGTCAGGTCTAATTGCGGGGGTGGGGCTCCACTGCAGTGTCTGGAATTGACAGAAGGTGTGGTGTTGTGGGAGGTAAAGTGCTTGTGGTAGGGGGGAGGGCCTTATCATCTTTGGCATGGTGTAATTGTGTGTGGGTGAAACTGGGATGGTTTGTGATGTGTGAACTTTGGGAGGGGTGGCCTGGGCTCAGGATGAAGTTGGTTTTGTGGTGGGAGTGTGGGATGGTGGTGGGGTTTTTGATATCTTTGTTCTGGGTATGTACGGGTGGGGGCCTCAGTCTTCCTACTCTTAGGGGAGGGTGTGCGGGCAGGGGTGGATCTCCTCTCTGTGCTGGGTGATTTCCTCCTCCCCTTGCGAGTCTGGTTTGATGTATCAGTGGGGAAGAGGCCAAGGTCACAAAGGAAGACCCTCTGGGAAGGGGGGGTTGCAGGAGAGTCAAGGGTAGGGGTTTTGGAGGGAGAGGTAGCTGAAGAATGCCTAGTGGTTGTGGATGGGTGTGCATGTTTTTTGGCCCTATCCCCTGTGTGTATGATGTCAGGCCCCTGAGTGTGCGTGCGTGTTTTTTTGGACTTTGTTTTAGGTGGCTGTGTGCTGCTTGTGTCTGTTGGGGTGTGTGCATGTGCCTGTTTGAGTGTGCTTTGGTCAGGTAGGTTAGTGGGGACTGTGGATGGGGCAGAGGTAGGAGGGGTGAGGGACTGCTGTAGGAGGGACTCTGCTGCCATCAGTGAGGAGGCCATGGACTGACTTATCCGCTGTAGGGCAGACATGTTTGATGACATGCCCTCCATGTATGACACCAATTGGGTCAAAAGACTGGTGGGTGCATGGAGGACACTCAGCATGGATGTCTGCCCCACACGTATCTGTTTGAGCAAATCCACAGACTCCAAACTCAGGGCAGCAAGGGTGACAGATGCAGGGGGTGCGGTGCCTGGCCTGAAGGAGACATGCTCCCCAGCATGGGGGGTCCACGGACACTTGGAATGGGAGCAGCTGTGAGGGTGGAGATGGTGGTGGTGGCAGGGGCAGACTCTGATGTTGTGGCCTCTGCTCTGGTAACACCCACCACCACAAGGGAGTCATCACTGGAGCTTGATTGGTCCTCTGCAGATGTCGATGTTTCAGACTGGCCCTCAGTGTGGCTCCCCTCACCCTCCATGCCATTAGGTCCCTCCTCCTCCTCCCATGTGGACCCAGTCTGGCTAGCCGCTTCCTCTTGTTCCATGGAACTGTCTCCTCCAGTAGCCGTAGATGATGCTGTGAACAAGGATGAGAAACAGATTCACATCAGTCATCTGCATAGACTTGACACATGAGTTTAAGCACAGCACATCACAGAGCAAGCCTTTGCATTACGTTAATGTCACTTATTATAATCATTGCACATATGTGAACATGGCACTTGTCAGTCTGCCAGTGAACCATGGTTCCCAAAAACATGATGGCAATGGAACCATCAGTTAGATGTATTTCAAAGACCACTAAACACATGTCCAACAAAGCACTAATTTGCCTGTTGTCTGATCTGTAATACTCCTGACTGTCATGTGTCGTTACGAACATGTCTCAGCTCATGCAAGGGAGTCTGGACGTGACAGAGCAAATGAGATGGACAAATTGATAAGTTGACATGTTTAACATAATGCCATCCCCAGTCATCATGATGGGCTTATGTCTTGAACGTCAATGCTATAATGGTCTACATGCAGGACAACAGACAAGTACAAATACTGCACCCTCACAAAATTTCATGTGGCATACTATGCCACTGACCTGTGTGGCTAAACAGTCTGTACTGACTATTGTTACAGGGGCAATGAATCACAACGTGAAAGTCAGCACTGTGTCACAATCATGTAATCCCTTTTAAAGCAACATCTGTAGTGGTCAAGTATACATGTCCCCTTCGTGCTACACCCAATTTGAAGACTCTGACAAGCTCACGTTGTTCTACTTAGACATTGGAGTATATGAATTAACACATCCGTCTACATGAACTTTCCAATTGCTCTCAGGAAGAAAGTAATGCAGCATACACATACATGTTGAAGCCACCATTATGCAGAGTCAAGGGATGACACACACATGTTCTGTCCTGTGAATGTGAGCCACCTTCCAGACATTAGATGTCTGTGCACATTACCTATATTTACTACCTGTGTATCATGAAAGTCATGCCTGTACACACTGACACAGAGTCAGACACATGATTATCAAATTTACAATGGTGGAAGTGTTGCCTGGCACACCAAAATCTGATGTAACAGTGTCTCAGATGGCCTGAGTTGGCATACCTGTCCTTGGTCCATGTGAAACACGTGATTACACATTTTGAACACTTATCCATTTCATTTGTCTGAGGCATCAACATTGGTATCACCTACTGCACAGGTGTGTAGCATATTTTTCACGAACCTGTGTTTACCTAGATCACCATTTCGAACATATATGTATGTTCCACACAGAGTACAGGGCACATTTCAGTCAATGTGCTGACACATGTGAGACAATTACATCACTCATGATGGACAACTCAATGCACCTGTTGTATATGGTGCTGATCACATTAACCTAGGACTACAGCAAATACGCAGGGCCTAACTGACGATAATGGGGCATCATTACATTTAGCCACAGAATTGGTGTCTCAGCAGACAGACGACCTGTGAGAGGGTTACCAAATCAAATCAAATCAAATCAGGGACATTTGTACAGCGCACATATCACTCGGAAGTCTCATGGCGCTTGCGGACGGCTCTGATAGAGTACTCGTTTAGTTGTCGAATAGCCATGATTTCAACTTTTTGCGAAAGCAATTGTGATCTGGGATAGTACGTAGATTCAAGGGAAGTTTGTTCCAGGAGACAGGAGCACAATAGGAGAAAGACCTTCCTCCGTTTCTTGCAGTGCGGATTTTGAGAGGGGTAAGAAGGGATCCATTGCTCGATCTTAGCGATCTGCAAGGCTGGTACCAACGTAGTTTTTAGACCAGTAGCCCGGGCCTTTTCCGTACATGCTTTTATGTGTGAGACAGAGAGTCTTAAATAGGATTCTCTGTCTGACTGGGAGCCAATGAAGAGATCTCAGACAGGGGGCAGACGAGGATCTTGACGGAAGATTCAGAACCAGTCTGGTCGCAGTGTTCTGCAAAATCTGGAGTTTTGTAAGAAGGTCTTCGTTGATTGAGGACAACAGGGCATTTCCAAGGTCCATGCAATTTATTATCAGTCCCTGGACTAGCGGTTTCCTGGTCTCTATCGGAATCCATTTGAAAACCTTTCGTAGATTACGCATCACTCCAAAACATGAGCCAATTATGTGGTTGGTCTGATTTTTCATTGACAATTGGCTGTCCATATGAAAACCTAAATTCCGTACCATCGGTTTAGGTGTTGGACAAGGGCCAAGGTTCGGGGGCCACCAGGCTGAGGGAGTGCAACATGCATGTCAAACATAGTTCAGTAACATGGCACATACTCACCCCCTCCTTGCTGCTGTCTGGCCTTCAACTGCCTATCCAGGTCAGGGAAGACCACCGTCAGTACCCGGAGCATGTGGGGGGGTCAGGGTCCGTCGTCCACCCCTTTTGCGAGGAGGTGACAGCTTCAGCTGGACTCTTGCAATCCTCCGGGTCCAGCCACGGAGGTCCTGCCACCTCTTCTGGCAGTGGCGGATGCAGCGTTTGAAGACCCCCACAGATCTTACAGCCCGGACGATGGTCTGCCAAATTTCCTGCTTCTGATGGGCATAGACCTGTAAGGATGACATAGTGACACACCATTACTACACATGCTACATGTTTATTCATCACACACTTGGACATATAGGTCATGGTTAGAAGGGCAGATAATGTATAAAGGTTGCGAAAGTATCATCAGGGGCAGTTGTCCTGTGTGCAAGGCTGCCTCAACAACATGAGAATGGTGCATGAAAGTCAATCCCACAAAATACACTTTTACATCACTACCTGTCCAGAACATTAATCTACACACTGTAAGACTTACAATAACTATGTGTGCATACTTGCCCTTGGGGTTCACAATGCTAGTAGTGCCTGTTTTGAAAAATGCTCATTTGAAAAGGCAGTGTAATCAACACTCACCTGCTCCCCTGGTTTTCCATACAGCTCGCTGTACTGTGGAAGGAGGCTGTCCAGCAGGGCCTGGTTCTCCTCCTCTGTGAAAGCTGGTGCCCTCTCCACAGTACATGCCATTGTAGATCCCAGAGGATGCAGAGACAGCAGCAGTGGTAGGAAGAGATGTTGTGAAATAGCATGCAGTGCAGGCAAGTGAAGTCTCTTGGGAACAGACAGACTTATATCTGTGCAGCAGAGGCGGATTCTGTTCCATGCGTCCAAAGCGATAGGTCCTAGTCGTTCGCAATATCCGAATTGGGCCAATCCATGACATTGCACGCATCTGACACGCCTACCGCGTCGTTCAAATATTCCGCATCATAACACTATTGAGTTTGATACATTGTAGTTGTAAACCAACAGAACAGGTTTGCACGTGATTCGTACACGAGGCGAAACCGCGTCTGTCTCCATGACGACCAATAGCCAATGTGTGCGTCCGCCTCTGTTCGGATGTGTACAACGCGTCTTTTGAATATTCACCCGCGTCTGTCCCCATGACGACCAATAGCCAATGAGTGCGTCCGCCTCTGTTCGGATGTGTACAACCCGTCTTTTGAATACTCACCCGCGTCTGTCCCCATGACGACCAATAGCCAATGTATGCGTCCGCCTCTGTTCGGATGTGTCCAACCGTCTCTTGAAAAATCACCAGCGTCTGTCCCCATGACGACCAATAGCCAATGTGTGCATCCGCCTCTGTTCGGATGTGTACAACGCGTCTCTTGAAACATCACCCACGTTGTTGGAACCGGGTTTACCGAGTCCGCCACGGTAGCATGGCGCGAAGCGGGAAAGCACGCGAAGGCAATGTGTAAGGCAGTTGTGCAGCAAACTCTTACTTTGACTCAGAAATGCGAACGCAATAACATGACACCACACCAGGCTTGTGTATTTAAAATCAAGATCTTTTATATATAAATCAAGTTGGCATCAGATGAGGCAGATTAATTCAGATCTACATTCAAATTCATTGCATTACTCAACTGGTGCACATTTTAAATAAAGCATCATAGCTCATCAACATTGTAGGCCACTAAGAGGCCGCAGGAATTATCTCCTAAACGTAGCACTTAATAATGATCTCAAGGTACGTTAATAAAACATGGGCCTAAACATGCAGTTCACTTTAGCATATTCAATTACTTAAAAGAAGGCTTTTCACGTTACATTTAAATAGGCCTGCATTAATCTAGGCGCGCCCACATTCAGTACAGTGGGCGTCGCAATTCCAGTACACCTGTAACATAAAACACTTCAACTCTTGGCGGTGTACACTTCAGCTCAATTCAATTAAACACTTTCCCCCTGTAGTAAAGACTTAGCAGTTAAAAGCATGGCCTAGGCAGTAATTACAATAGGCATCTGCAATAAATTAATAAATACTGTAGGGAACCCCTCAACATGTCCTGTATCCTGGGGCTTCTATGACCCTTAGGGGTTAACTCCAGGCTAGGCCCACTCCTCTCCGGGGCCTCGCCTCATGGGGAAAGGTACACTGTTAATTTAGGGGTTAATGGTGGCCCCCGGCCCCAGTTGCGTTTTTGTGGGCCCTAGGGGCCTCCTGGGCTCACCTGGTGCTTGTTCGTTGGTCGCGCTTCTCCAGCGACTGGCAATCCCCAGGCCCGGCCCGTGTTCTGGAGGGTGGGGCCCGGTCGGGGTACCTCGGCCTTGAGGCCGGACTGACGGGACGTTGCGGGGCCGGTATCACCTTCCTCCGGCCCCCGGGATCAGGGAATTCGCTTTCGGCACGTTGCGGGGGCCGGGATCACCCTCCTCCGGCCCCCGGGATTAGGTGAGTGAGGTTTCGCAGGCTCAGGGACTTCAGGATGGGGAGCGGGAGCCAGCAGTCCTCTCCGGCCGGCTCCCCGTCTCCCTCTGCACGGCCGGGGCTCTTCCTGGGCCTCCGTCGGCGCTGGGGGCGTGACCGGAGCCGGCGCTCAATCGCTGCACGGCCTTCCTGGGGGCGCGGCGGGCGTCCCCGGCTGCTTGGCGACGGCGTCGGCGGGGCCTGGAGGCCTCGCTGGTCGCGCTAGGCCGCGACGGCGGCGGTGGTGATTTCTTCGGCCGCGACGGCGGCGGGGGTGATTTCTTCGGCAGCGACGGCGGCGGTGGCGATTTCTTCGGCCGCGACGGCGGTGGAGGGGCCCTGGGCCCGGTGGCAATAATTTGGGGATATTTGTAGAGGCTTCGGTGAGGGTGCGGACGGCGCACCTCACCACATATACTTGAGGGGCTTCCCTCACCTCGGCGCTCCCTTCCGTGAGGGCGCGACGGCGCACCTCACCACACGGCACTTCTCCTCAGGCGGCGGCGGCCGCGGCGGTGATCTCCTCACAAGGTCAGTGACCTGAGGGGAGGCAGAGCGCAGGGCGCACCAGCAGCCTGTGGGCAAGGCTGACTGGAAAAGTACTTGGGGGCAGCCCAGCAGCAGGCAGAAATGAATAGGGGGTGAAGGTCTAGCGCTTCAGGGTACGGCGCTTTACCTGGTGATCCCCAGTTGGGCAGTTTAGGCTTCAGGCCTTGCTGGACGGTCAGGCCTTCTCAAATTAAGGTGTCTGGCGACTGCTCCAGCTTGGTTGCTTCTTAGGCGCTTCTTGTTAGGAGTTTCTTGTCAGAAGTTCCTTATTATAAGTTTCTTGTCAAAGTTTCTTGTCAGAAGTTTCTTCTTATGAGGGGGGATGAGTTGGTGGTCTGGGAGTGCTTGATGTTCCTCCCCGCACGCTGAAGGTGGTTCCCTGGGTCCCCTCACACTGGGCAAGGTCAGTGGGTGGTGGGCGTTCCTCAGCTATCTTACTACAGCAGGGCCTCAGCCCTGTCAGCAGCAGTAGTGTAGGTCTCCCCCTAGGCCCTAAAGCCTATACTCCGGCGGAGGTTCTCCCAGGATCAGTGGTGCCTCATCAACTGACTAGAAAGTTTTCCCTCCAAGCCTTTTATACCCCTAGGTCAGGTGACTCTCCCAAAGGCGGCAAAACATAACTCCTCCCACAGCCCGGAAGGTTCTGGAACCTTCTACATGCCTGGCTATGTGGCCCAGAGGCGGGGACGGAATGGATACTGTATCCCTATGTCCCAGCCTGACCCTGGCTACTAGTGTGTATGCGTGTAAGGCCCCTCTGCAGTAGCAGGGGCCGGTGGCAGCCATCTTGAGTGAGAGAGAGCACCTGCACCTCAGCACTGGCTAGCAGTGGCAAGGTGCCCAGAGACCTAGGTCCAGTAAAAATATGGTGGCAAAAATGAGGCGCAAAAGGGAAAAAAACAGGGAAAGACCACCCTAGGGCTGACAGGTCTAACACGCGTCCCCCCCAGCCGAAAGAGGGGAGAGCTTCCCAACCTCTAGGGAGTTCTCGTCGCTAAGGCAGAAAAACCCGGAGAGACCGTCAGCGTTGGCGTGGTCTACACCGGGTCGATGTTCCACCCGAAAGTCCATCCCCTGGAGGGAAATGGACCACGTCAACAATTTGGGGTTTTCGCCTCTCATCTGCATGAGCCAGCGAAGGGGTCTGTGGTCGGTCTGGATCAGGAAGTGACAACCAAAAAGGTATGGCCTCAACTTCTTTACAGCCCAAACCACGGCAAAGGCTTCTCGTTCGATGGTACTCCATCGCTGTTCCCGGGGAGTAGTCTTCGGGAAATGAAGGCCACTGGCTGGTCTTGGTCATCGTCATTCAGCTGCGAGAGCACAGCTCCTATGCCATGCGCAGAAGCGTCTGACTGCACGATAAATTCCCGTCCAAAGTCTGGAGTCCTGAGCACCGGTGCGGTGCACATTGCACGTTTGAGGGTCTCAAAGGCTTCCTGGCAGGCAGCCGTCCAGATGACTCTGCGTGGCTGCTTCTTTGAAGTCAATTCCGTCAATGGGCCCACGATGGTTCCATATCCCTTGACGAACCAGCGGTAATATCCCGTGAGGCCGAGAAAAGCCCGGACCTCTGTTTGGGTCTTCGGGGGCTCCCAGGCCAAGATGGTCTCAATCTTGGCTTGGAGGGGTTGCACCTTACCTCCGCCCACCAGATGTCCCAGGCACACGACAGATCCCTGTCCAATCTGGCACTTGCTGGCCTTGATGGTTAGACCAGCCCGTTGCAAAGCCTGTAGCACCTCCTGGAGATGCTCCAGATGGTCCTCCCAGCTGCTACTGAAGACAGCTATGTCATCCAGGTAGGCAGCAGAGGAGGCCTCTAGGCCAGACAGCACCTGGTTCACCAACCGCTGGAAAGTGGCTGGAGCATTTTTCAACCCGAAGGGCATCACCCGAAATTGAAAGTGGCCCTCGGGGGTGGAGAACGCAGTCTTCTCCCTTGCTCCTTCCGCCATGGCTATCTGCCAATAGCCTGACTTCAAATCAATGGTACTCAAATACCGGGCTGCTCCCAGCCGGTCAATGAGCTCATCCGCCCGAGGGATCGGGTGAGCGTCGGTCTTTGTGACTGAGTTGAGTCCACGGTAATCCACACAGAACCGAAGTTCTGGTGTGGTGCCCGGTGGGGCCGCTTTCGGCACCAACACCACCGGACTAGCCCAAGGGCTACGGGAAGGCTCAATCACCCCCAGTTCTAGCATCTTGGTAACCTCACCCTGGATACTAGCCTTGACTTTATCGGACAGCCGGTAAGACTTGGTTTTCACTGGCGGACTGTCCCCTGTGTCCACATCATGGGTACACAGGTGCGTGATCCCAGGCGTGAGGGAGAACAACGAGGCGTACTGCCCCAAGACCTGGCGGCAGTCCCTCTGTTGCTCTGGGGTCAAGGATGGGGCGAGGACCACTCCCTCTACCGAACCATCCTTCTCATGGGCCGCCAGAAGGTCTGGAAGAGGCTCACTCTCCTCCTCCTCACTTCCATCTGTTATCATTAGGAGAGTGAGTTCTGAACGCTCCTGGTGGGGCTTCAGGCGGTTGACGTGGAACACCCTGTGGGGTTGACGTGGGGTCTTCACATCGACGACATATGTGGTCTGGCCTCTCCTTTCCAAGATCTCAAACGGCCCAGTCCACCGGTCCTGGAGGGCGCTAAGCTCTCCTGGCTCCATGACCCACACCTTCTGTCCAGCGTCTAACTCTACCGTCCGCGCGTTCCGGTCATACCATTTCTTCATGACGGCTTGACTTGCCTCTAGGTTGTCCGAGGCCTCCTTCCACAGCTTGGCCACTTGGCTGCGGAATGCCAGCATATAGCTGACCACATCACAGGGAAGCTTCAAGGAAGACTTCTCCCACCCCTCCTTGACAAGACTGAGGGGCCCCCGAACGGGGTGGCCATAGAGCAGCTCAAAGGGGCTGAAACCGACCCCCTTCTGCGGCACCTCTCGGTAGGAGAAGAGCAGACAGGGTAAGAGGACGTCCCACTTCCTTCTCAAGTTCTCGGGTAGGCTCCTGATCATCCCCTTCAAGGTTTTGTTAAAGCGCTCCACGAGCCCGTTCATCTGGGGGTGGTAAGGAGTGGAGAACCGGTAGGTCACTCCACACTCCTTCCACATGGCCTGCATGTAGGCCGACATGAAATTTGTGCCCCTATCTGACACCACGACCTTGGGGAATCCCACTCGGGTAAAAATCCCCATCAGGGCCCGCGCCACCACCGGTGCAGTGATGGTCCTCAGAGGGATTGCCTCTGGGTACCGGGTGGCGTGGTCTACCAGCACCAAAATGAACCTATGTCCTGCAGAAGTCGGCGGGTCCAATGGCCCGACAATGTCAATTCCTACCCGCTCAAAAGGGGTATCGACAACTGGGAGAGGTTCCAGAGGGACCTTCACTTTAGTCCCTGTCTTGCCGCTCGCTTGGCAAGTGGTGCAAGTCTTGCAAAAAGTGTCAGAAGTGACGCGCATCCTGGGCCAGTAAAAATGTGGGACCAGAGGCGCAAACGTCTTGTCTTGGCCCAGGTGTCCTGCTAGTGGTATTTCGTGTGCCAACTCTAGCAGAAAGGCTCGGTAGCATTGGGGGACCACCACGGCCCTTGATGACCCATGCACCGGAGCCTTAGGCTCACTGTAGAGGAGACCATCCTCCCAGTAGACATGGTAGTTACCAGTCTCGGGTCCAGCTGCTTGGGCTTCGGCCTGTTGCCGCATGCCTTCAAGCGTAGGGCACTCCTTCTGCGCCCAGCAAAATTCCTCCCGGGTAGGCCCTCCTTCCACCTGCCACTCTGCAGGGGTCGGCAGGTCCCCCACGGGAACACCAACCACCTCAGCGGACTCCGGGGTCACTTCCGCGGGCTCCCCATCCATCTCACCGGGTATCTCCTCCTGGACATCTCCTCGTCCAGCAGTGGGCTGGGCCATTATTTCAGGCTCCAACCCCAGCTGAGTTCCTTGTCGGGCAGCCATGGACCGCGTGACGACGCAAGTCCATCCTGGTAATCCCAACATCTCAGCATGGGCATTGAACTCTACCTCCCTCCAGGCAGTATGTTCCAAGTCGTTGCCCAGCAGACAGTCAACTGGCATGGCAGGGCTCACCGCAACCTTCAACAGACCTGATACTCCTCACACTCAAAGGGAACTTGGGCCATGGGGTAATGACCCAGGCTATTATCAGCCATAACAACCGGGTGGAATTCCTCAGGAATCACCTGCTCTGGGGACACCAGCTGACGTCTCACCATCGTCATGCTGGCACCTGTGTCCCTCAGAGCCTCCACCTCCTCCCCGTTCACCAGGACCCTCTGCCGATACTTGGCAGTGTTCGCGGGTACCTGAACCCGTGGGATGATCTCTCTATCCCCCAGGGAAACTAAGGTCAAGCCTGTCCACTCACCTCCCCTACCTAGGGACAACTCCTCCCCAAGCGCTACACTGGCCACCCGGGGCTCTTACCTCCTGTGGGGGCTGGGGTTCTCTTGCGACACTGGGGATCCCCCTTGTAATGTCCAACCTCCCTGCACTCGTAGCACCGGACAGTTCTGGGCTGCTGACTCCTGTCAGGATAAGTGGGTTTCTGGGATCCAGATTGGGATGGGGAACCTACCCCTCTCCCAGGCGGTCTATTTTGGGGGCCTTTAAAGAACTCCCTCTTTTTATCTCCCCCTCTTTCTTCTGGGGGAGCCCCTGTCCACCTTTCGGGGGTCCGCCCCGGCTCCCTTGTGGGACACCCGAGTGCTGACCCACGTGTCTGCCTCCTCTGCAAGCTCCCTAGGATTGGTCAGCTTGCGGTCCACCAAGTACTGGCGCAGCTCCGGAAAACATTTCTCTAGGAGGTGCTCTCTCAAGAACAGGTCATACAGCCCTTTGTAATTGTCAACGTTGCTGCCACGCACCCAACCCTCCAATGCCTTCCGGGCATAATCAAAAAAATCTACCCAGTTTTGTGTGTGAAGCTTGGGGCTGTTGCGGAACTTTTGGCGGTACTTCTCTGGGGTGAGGCCAAACTTCTTGAGCAGGGCCTCCTTCATGATAGGGTAGTTAGTCTGCTCCCCCTTATCCAAAGTTAAAAGTGTGTCCCTTACTAGTGGAGATATGTACCTATAAAGACCTCCCCCCCAGTAGCTCTCAGGAACTCTATGGGCCACCAGAGCCACCTCGTACGCCGCCAACCACTTGTCGATGTCATCACCTACACTAAAACTGGCCATCACCTCTCTTGGTAAATAGAATTTGGGCTCCTGTGGAACCCCAGCAGGTACGCTGCCACCATTCACTTTGCCCTGCATCTCCATCTGCAAGGTTCGGAGCTCTAGATCCTTCAGGCTAAGCTCATGTACAAGCTTTCTTTCCTCCATGGCTAGCCTTGCCTGTTCTCGCTCCCTTCCCATCCTAGCAAGTTCTAATGTTAATTGCCTCTGCTCCCTTCTGTCCTCAAATTCCTCTGCCGACAAACTCCCCCCTGACGCACTACTGCCTGCCCTGGAACGTCTTCCTGGCAACACATTCTCGCTAACATCAATGCGCAGTAGGTCCAGTTCTCCTGGGTTGTCTGCCTCCCCCTGCTCCTCGTCCCCTCTTCTCTCCGGGTGGGCCATTACCCATGCCCTCAAAGCTTTCTGAAGCACCTCCTTCCTGGCGCCTCGCTTGATGGCCACCCCCCTCTCTAGGCAGAACTCCTTGAGCTGTGTCACCGTATACCTTTCTAGGTTGGCTAACTCAAACTCCATCCTCCTAGGTGGGGTCCCAGACAATTTAAGGAAAGGGTTCTAGACTGTAGGTAGCAGGTCTAATGCAGGAATGTACACAATCGGCAATTACAAAAGAATTCCTAGCACTTGCATTACAATAGGTGTCTAATTGCGGCGCACACTGAGTCACTGTAGGGTGCTGCACAAACACCAGTCCTTATCCCACCGCTGAACACCAAATGTTGGAACCGGGTTTACCGAGTCCACCACGGTAGCATGGCGCGAAGCGGGAAAGCACACTCTTACTTTGACTCAGAAATGCGAACGCAATAACATGACACCACACCAGGCTTGTGTATTTAAAATCAAGATCTTTTATATATAAATCAAGTTGGCATCAGATGAGGCAGATTAATTCAGATCTACATTCAAATTCATTGCATTACTCAACTGGTGCACATTTTAAATAAAGCATCATAGCTCATCAACATTGTAGGCCACTAAGAGGCCGCAGGAATTATCTCCTAAACGTAGCACTTAATAATGATCTCAAGGTACGTTAATAAAACATGGGCCTAAACATGCAGTTCACTTTAGCATATTCAATTACTTAAAAGAAGGCTTTTCACGTTACATTTAAATAGGCCTGCATTAATCTAGGCGCGCCCACATTCAGTACAGTGCGCATCGCAATTCCAGTACACCTGTAACATAAAACACTTCAACTCTTGGCGGTGTAAACTTCAGCTCAATTCAATTAAACACTTTCCCCCTGTAGTAAAGACTTAGCAGTTAAAAGCTTGGCCTAGGCAGTAATTACAATAGGCATCTGCAATAAATTAATAAATACTGTAGGGAACCCCTCAACATGTCCTGTATCCTGGGGCTTCTATGACCCTTAGGGGTTAACTCCAGGCTAGGCCCACTCCTCTCCGGGGCCTCGCCTCATGGGGAAAGGTACACTGTTAATTTTAGGGGTTAATGGTGGCCCCCGGCCCCCAGTTGCGTTTTTGTGGGCCCTAGGGGCCTCCTGGGCTCACCTGGTGCTTGTTCGTTGGTCGCGCTTCTCCAGCGACTGGCAATCCCCAGGCCCGGCCCGTGTTCTGGAGGGCGGGGCCCGGTCGGGTACCTCGGCCTTCAGGCCGGACTGAAGGGACGTTGCGGGGGCCGGTATCACCTTCCTCCGGCCCCCGGGATCAGGGAACTCGCTTTCGGCACGTTGCGGGGGCCGGGATCACCCTCCTCCGGCCCCCGGGATTAGGTGAGTGAGGTTTCGCGGGCTCAGGGACTTCAGGATGGGGAGCGGGAGCCAGCAGTCCTCTCCGGCCGGCTCCCCGTCTCCCTCTGCACGGCCGGGGCTCTTCCTGGGCCTCCGTCGGCGCTGGGGGCGTGACCGGAGCCGGCGCCCAATCGCTGCGCGGCCTTCCTGGGGGCGCGGCGGGCGTCCCCGGCTGCTTGGCGACGGCGTCGGCGGGGCCTGGAGGCCTCGCTGGTCGCGCTAGGCCGCGACGGCGGCGGTGGTGATTTCTTCGGCCGCGGCGGGGGTGATTTCTTCGGCAGCGACGGCGGCGGTGGCGATTTCTTCGACGGCGGTGGAGGGGCCCTGGGCCCGGTGGCAATAATTTGGGGATATTTGTAGAGGCTTCGGTGAGGGCGCGGACGGCGCACCTCACCACATATACTTGAGGGGCTTCCCTCACCTCGGCGCTCCCTTCCGTGAGGGCGCGACGGCGCACCTCACCACACGGCACTTCTCCTCAGGCGGCGGCGGCCGCAGCGGTGATCTCCTCACAAGGTCAGTGACCTGAGGGGAGGCAGAGCGCAGGGCGCACCAGCAGCCTGTGGGCAAGGCTGACTGGAAAAGTACTTGGGGGCAGCCCAGCAGCAGACAGAAATGAATAGGGGGTGAAGGTCTAGCGCTTCAGGGTACGGCGCTTTACCTGGTGATCCCCAGTTGGGCAGTTTAGGCTTCAGGCCTTGCTGGACGGTCAGGCCTTCTCAAATTAAGGTGTCTGGCGACTGCTCCAGCTTGGTTGCTTCTTAGGCGCTTCTTGTTAGGAGTTTCTTGTCAGAAGTTCCTTATTATAAGTTTCTTGTCAAAGTTTCTTGTCAGAAGTTTCTTCTTATGAGGGGGGGGATGAGTTGGTGGTCTGGGAGTGCTTGATGTTCCTCCCCGCACGCTGAAGGTGGTTCCCTGGGTCCTCTCACACTGGGCAAGGTCAGTGGGTGGTGGGCGTTCCTCAGCTATCTTACTACAGCAGGGCCTCAGCCCTGTCAGCAGCAGTAGTGTAGGTCTCCCCCCTAGGCCCTAAAGCCTATACTCCGGCGGAGGTTCTCCCAGGATCAGTGGTGCCTCATCAACTGACTAGAAAGTTTTCCCTCCAAGACTTTTATACCCCTAGGTCAGGTGACTCTCCCAAAGGCGGCAAAACATAACTCCTCCCACAGCCCGGAAGGTTCTGGAACCTTCTACATGCCTGGCTATGTGGCCCAGAGGCGGGGACGGAATGGATACTGTATCCCTATGTCCCAGCCTGACCCTGGCTACTAGTGTGTATGCGTTTAAGGCCCCTCTGCAGTAGCAGGGGCCGGTGGCAGCCATCTTGAGTGAGAGAGAGCACCTGCACCTCAGCACTGGCTAGCAGTGGCAAGGTGCCCAGAGACCTAGGTCCAGTAAAAATATGGTGGCAAAAATGAGGCGCAATAGGGAAAAAAAACAGGGAAAGACCACCCTAGGGCTGACAGGTCTAACACGCGTCCCCCCCAGCCGAAAGAGGGGAGAGCTTCCCAACCTCTAGGGAGTTCTCGTCGCTAAGGCAGAAAAACCCGGAGAGACCGTCAGCGTTGGCGTGGTCTACACCGGGTCGATGTTCCACCCGAAAGTCCATCCCCTGGAGGGAAATGGACCACATCAACAATTTGGGGTTTTCGCCTCTCATCTGCATGAGCCAGCGAAGGGGTCTGTGGTCGGTCTGGATCAGGAGGTGACAACCAAAAAGGTATGGCCTCAACTTCTTTACAGCCCAAACCACGGCAAAGGCTTCTCGTTCGATGGTACTCCATCGCTGTTCCCGGGGGAGTAGTCTTCGGGAAATGAAGGCCACTGGCTGGTCTTGGTCATCGTCATTCAGCTGCGAGAGCACAGCTCCTATGCCATGCGCAGAAGCGTCTGACTGCACGATAAATTCCCGTCCAAAGTCTGGAGTCCTGAGCACCGGTGCGGTGCACATTGCACGTTTGAGGGTCTCAAAGGCTTCCTGGCAGGCAGCCGTCCAGATGACTCTGCGTGGCTGCTTCTTTGAAGTCAAGTCCGTCAATGGGCCCACGATGGTTCCATATCCCTTGACGAACCAGCGGTAATATCCCGTGAGGCCGAGAAAAGCCCGGACCTCTGTTTGGGTCTTGGGGGGCTCCCAGGCCAAGATGGTCTCAATCTTGGCTTGGAGGGGTTGCACCTTACCTCCGCCCACCAGATGTCCCAGGTACACGACAGATCCCTGTCCAATCTGGCACTTGCTGTCCTTGATGGTTAGACCAGCCCGTTGCAAAGCCTGTAGCACCTCCTGGAGATGCTCCAGATGGTCCACCCATCTGCTACTGAAGACAGCTATGTCATCCAGGTAGGCAGCAGAGAAGGCCTCTAGGCCAGACAGCACCTGGTTCACCAACCGCTGGAAAGTGGCTGGAGCATTTTTCAACCCGAAGGGCATCACCCGAAATTGAAAGTGGCCCTCGGGGGTGGAGAACGCAGTCTTCTCCCTTGCTCCTTCCGCCATGGCTATCTGCCAATAGCCTGACGTCAAATCAATGGTACTCAAATACCGGGCTGCTCCCAGCCGGTCAATGAGCTCATCCGCCCGAGGGATCGGGTGAGCGTCGGTCTTTGTGACTGAGTTGAGTCCACGGTAATCCACACAGAACCGAAGTTCTGGTGTGGTGCCCGGTGGGGCCGCTTTCGGCACCAACACCACCGGACTAGCCCAAGGGCTACGGGAAGGCTCAATCACCCCCAGTTCTAGCATCTTGGTAACCTCACCCTGGATACTAGCCTTGACTTTATCGGACAGCCGGTAAGACTTGGTTTTCACTGGCGGACTGTCCCCTGTGTCCACATCATGGGTACACAGGTGCGTGATCCCAGGCGTGAGGGAGAACAACGAGGCGTACTGCCCCAAGACCTGGCGGCAGTCCCTCTGTTGCTCTGGGGTCAAGGATGGGGCGAGGACCACTCCCTCTACCGAACCATCCTTCTCATGGGCCGCCAGAAGGTCTGGAAGAGGCTCACTCTCCTCCTCCTCACTTCCATCTGTTATCATTAGGAGAGTGAGTTCTGAACGCTCCTGGTGGGGCTTCAGGCGGTTGACGTGGAACACCCTGTGGGGTTGACGTGGGGTCTTCACATCGACGACATATGTGGTCTGGCCTCTCCTTTCCAAGATCTCAAACGGCCCAGTCCACCGGTCCTGGAGGGCGCTAAGCTCTCCTGGCTCCATGACCCACACCTTCTGTCCAGCGTCTAACTCTACCGTCCGCGCGTTCCGGTCATACCATTTCTTCATGACGGCTTGACTTGCCTCTAGGTTGTCCGAGGCCTCCTTCCACAGCTTGGCCACTTGGCTGCGGAATGCCAGCATATAGCTGACCACATCACGGGGAAGCTTCGAGGAAGACTTCTCCCACCCCTCCTTGACAAGACTGAGGGGCCCCCGAACGGGGTGGCCATAGAGCAGCTCAAAGGGGCTGAAACCGACCCCCTTCTGCTGCACCTCTCGGTAGGAGAAGAGCAGACAGGGTAAGAGGACGTCCCACTTCCTTCTCAAGTCCTCGGGTAGGCTCCTGATCATCCCCTTCAAGGTTCTGTTAAAGCGCTCCACGAGCCCGTTCATCTGGGGGTGGTAAGGAGTGGAGAACCGGTAGGTCACTCCACACTCCTTCCACATGGCCTGCATGTAGGCCGACATGAAATTCGTGCCCCTATCTGACACCACGACCTTGGGGAATCCCACTCGGGTAAAAATCCCCATCAGGGCCCGCGCCACCACCGGTGCAGTGATGGTCCTCAGAGGGATTGCCTCTGGGTACCGGGTGGCGTGGTCTACCAGCACCAAAATGAACCTATGTCCTGCAGAAGTCGGCGGGTCCAATGGCCCGACAATGTCAATTCCTACCCGCTCAAAAGGGGTATCGACAACTGGGAGAGGTTCCAGAGGGACCTTCACTTTAGTCCCTGTCTTGCCGCTCGCTTGGCAAGTGGTGCAAGTCTTGCAAAAAGTGTCAGAAGTGACGCGCATCCTGGGCCAGTAAAAATGTGGGACCAGACGCGCAAACGTCTTGTCTTGGCCCAGGTGTCCTGCTAGTGGTATTTCGTGTGCCAACTCTAGCAGAAAGGCTCGGTAGCATTGGGGGACCACCACGGCCCTTGATGACCCATGCACCGGAGCCTTAGGCTCACTGTAGAGGAGACCATCCTCCCAGTAGACATGGTAGTTACCAGTCTCGGGTCCAGCTGCTTGGGCTTCGGCCTGTTGCCGCATGCCTTCAAGCATAGGGCACTCCTTCTGCGCCCAGCAAAATTCCTCCCGGGTAGGCCCTCCTTCCACCTGCCACTCTGCAGGGGTCGGCAGGTCCCCCACGGGAACACCAACCACCTCAGCGGACTCCGGGGTCACCTCCGCGGGCTCCCCATCCATCTCACCGGGTATCTCCTCCTGGACATCTCCTCGTCCAGCAGTGGGCTGGGCCATTATTTCAGGCTCCAACCCCAGCTGAGTTCCTTGTCGGGCAGCCATGACCGCGTGACGACGCAAGTCCATCCTGGTAATCCCAACATCTCAGCATGGGCATTGAACTCTACCTCCCTCCAGGCAGTATGTTCCAAGTCGTTGCCCAGCAGACAGTCAACTTGCATGGCAGGGCTCACCGCAACCTTCAACAGACCTGATACTCCTCACACTCAAAGGGAACTTGGGCCACGGGGTAATGACCCAGGCTATTATCAGCCATAACAACCGGGTGGAATTCCTCAGGAATCACCTGCTCTGGGGACACCAGCTGACGTCTCACCATAGTCATGCTGGCACCTGTGTCCCTCAGAGCCTCCACCTCCTCCCCGTTCACCAGGACCCTCTGCCGATACTTGGCAGTGTTCGCGGGTACCTGAACCCGTGGGATGATCTCTCTATCCCCCAGGGAAACTAAGGTCAAGCCTGTCCACTCACCTCCCCTACCTAGGGACAACTCCTCCCCAAGCGCTACACTGGCCACCCGGGGCTCTTACCTCCTGTGGGGGCTGGGGTTCTCTTGCGACACTGGGGATCCCCCTTGTAATGTCCAACCTCCCCGCACTCGTAGCACCGGACAGTTCTGGGCTGCTGACTCCTGTCAGGATAAGTGGGTTTCTGGGATCCAGATTGGGATGGGGAACCTACCCCTCTCCCAGGCGGTCTATTTTGGGGGCCTTTAAAGAACTCCCTCTTTTTATCTCCCCCTCTTTCTTCTGGGGGAGCCCCTGTCCACCTTTCGGGGGTCCGCCCCGGCTCCCTTGTGGGACACCCGAGTGCTGACCCACGTGTCTGCCTCCTCTGCAAGCTCCCTAGGATTGGTCAGCTTGCGGTCCACCAAGTACTGGCGCAGCTCCGGAAAACATTTCTCTAGGAGGTGCTCTCTCAAGAACAGGTCATACAGCCCTTTGTAATTGTCAACGTTGCTGCCACGCACCCAACCCTCCAATGCCTTCCGGGCATAATCAAAAAAATCTACCCAGTTTTGTGTGTGAAGCTTGTGGCTGTTGCGGAACTTTTGGCGGTACTTCTCTGGGGTGAGGCCAAACTTCTTGAGCAGGGCCTCCTTCATGATAGGGTAGTTAGTCTGCTCCCCCTTATCCAAAGTTAAAAGTGTGTCCCTTACTAGTGGAGGTATGTACCTATAAAGACCTCCCCCCCAGTAGCTCTCAGGAACTCTATGGGCCACCAGAGCCACCTCGTATGCCACCAACCACTTGTCGATGTCATCACCTACACTAAAACTGGCCATCACCTCTTTTGGTAAATAGAATTTGGGCTCCTGTGGAACCCCAGCAGGTACGCTGCCACCATTCACTTTGCCCTGCATCTCCATCTGCAAGGTTCGGAGCTCTAGATCCTTCAGGCTAAGCTCATGTACAAGCTTTCTTTCCTCCATGGCTAGCCTTGCCTGTTCTCGCTCCCTTCCCATCCTAGCAAGTTCTAATGTTAATTGCCTCTGCTCCCTTCTGTCCTCAAATTCCTCTGCCGACAAACTCCCCCCTGACGCACTACTGCCTGCCCTGGAACGTCTTCCTGGCAACACATTCTCGCTAACATCAATGCGCAGTAGGTCCAGTTCTCCTGGGTTGTCTGCCTCCCCTGCTCCTCGTCCCCTCTTCCCTCCGGGTGGGCCATTACCCATGCCCTCAAAGCTTTCTGAAGCACCTCCTTCCTGGCGCCTCGCTTGATGGCCACCCCCCTCTCTAGGCAGAACTCCTTGAGCTGTGTCACCGTATACCTTTCTAGGTTGGCTAACTCAAACTCCATCCTCCTAGGTGGGGTCCCAGACAATTTAAGGAAAGGGTTCTAGACTGTAGGTAGCAGGTCTAACGCAGGAATGTACACAATCGGCAATTACAAAAGAATTCCTAGCACTTGCATTACAATAGGTGTCTAATTGCGGCGCACACTGAGTCACTGTAGGGTGCTGCACAAACACCAGTCCTTATCCCACCGCTGAACACCAAATGTTGGAACCGGGTTTACCGAGTCCGCTACGGTAGCATGGCGCGAAGCGGGAAAGCACACTCTTACTTTGACTCAGAAATGCGAACGCAATAACATGACACCACACCAGGCTTGTGTATTTAAAATCAAGATCTTTTATATATAAATCAAGTTGGCATCAGATGAGGCAGATTAATTCAGATCTACATTCAAATTCATTGCATTACTCAACTGGTGCACATTTTAAATAAAGCATCATAGCTCATCAACATTGTAGGCCACTAAGAGGCCGCAGGAATTATCTCCTAAACGTAGCACTTAATAATGATCTCAAGGTACGTTAATAAAACATGGGCCTAAACATGCAGTTCACTTTAGCATATTCAATTACTTAAAAGAAGGCTTTTCACGTTACATTTAAATAGGCCTGCATTAATCTAGGCGCGCCCACATTCAGTACAGTGCGCGTCGCAATTCCAGTACACCTGTAACATAAAACACTTCAACTCTTGGCGGTGTACACTTCAGCTCAATTCAATTAAACACTTTCCCCCTGTAGTAAAGACTTAGCAGTTAAAAGCATGGCCTAGGCAGTAATTACAATAGGCATCTGCAATAAATTAATAAATACTGTAGGGAACCCCTCAACATGTCCTGTATCCTGGGGCTTCTATGACCCTTAGGGGTTAACTCCAGGCTAGGCCCACTCCTCTCCGGGGCCTCGCCTCATGGGGAAAGGTACACTGTTAATTTAGGGGTTAATGGTGGCCCCCGGCCCCCAGTTGCGTTTTTGTGGGCCCTAGGGGCCTCCTGGGCTCACCTGGTGCTTGTTCGTTGGTCGCGCTTCTCCAGCGACTGGCAATCCCCAGGCCCGGCCCGTGTTCTGGAGGGCGGGGCCCGGTCAGGGTACCTCGGCCTTCAGGCCGGACTGACGGGACGTTGCGGGGGCCGGTATCACCTTCCTCCGGCCCCCGGGATCAGGGAACTCGCTTTTGGCTCGTTGCGGGGGCCGGGATCACCCTCCTCCGTCCCCCGGGATTAGGTGAGTGAGGTTTTGCGGGCTCAGGGACTTAAGGATGGGGAGCGGGAGCCAGCAGTCCTCTCCGGCAGGCTCCCCGTCTCCCTCTGCACGGCCGGGGCTCTTCCTGTGCCTCCGTCGGCACTGGGGGCGTGACCGGAGCCGGCGCCCAATCGCTGCGCGGCCTTCCTGGGGGCGCGGCCGGCGTCCCCGGCTGCTTGGCGACGGCGGGGCCTGGAGGCCTCGCTGGTCGCGCTAGGCCGCGACTGCGGCGGTGGTGATTTCTTCGGCCGCGATGGCGGCGGGGGTGATTTCTTCGGCCGCGACGGCGGCGGGGGTGATTTCTTCGGCGGCGGCGGTGGCGATTTCTTCGACGGCGGCGGAGGGGCCCTGGGCCCGGTGGCAATAATTTGGGGATATTTGTAGAGGCTTCGGTGAGGGCGCGGATGGCGCACCTCACCACATATACTTGAGGGGCATCCCTCACCTCGGCGCTCCCTTCGGAGAGAGCGCGACGGCGTACCTCACCACACGGCACTTCTCCTCAGGCGGCGGCGGCCGCGGCGGTGATCTCCTCACAAGGTCAGTGACCTGAGGGGAGGCAGAACGCAGGGCGCACCAGCAGCCTGTGGGCAGGGCTGACTGGAAAAGTTCTTGGGGGCAGCCCAGCAGCAGGCAGAAATGAATAGGGGGTGAAGGTCTAGCGCTTCAGGGTACGGCGCTTTACCTGGTGATCCCCAGTTGGGCAGTTTAGGCTTCAGGCCTTGCTGGACGGTCAGGCCTTCTCAAATTAAGGTGTCTGGCGACTGCTCCAGCTTGGTTGCTTCTTAGGCGCTTCTTGTTAGGAGTTTCTTGTCAGAAGTTCCTTATTATAAGTTTATTGTCAAAGTTTCTTGTCAGAAGTTTCTTCTTATGAGGGGGGGGATGAGTTGGTGGTCTGGGAGTGCTTGATGTTCCTCCCTGCACGCTGAAGGTGGTTCCCTGGGTCCCCCCACACTGGGCAAGGTCAGTGGGTGGTGGGCGTTCCTCAGCTATCTTACTACAGCAGGGCCTCAGCCCTGTCAGCAGCAGTAGTGTAGGTCTCCCCCCTAGGCCCTAAAGCCTATACTCCGGCGGAGGTTCTCCCAGGATCAGTGGTGCCTCATCAACTGACTAGAAAGTTTTCCCTCCAAGCCTTTTATACCCCTAGGTCAGGTGACTCTCCCAAAGGCGGCAAAACATAACTCCTCCCACAGCCCGGAAGGTTCTGGAACCTTCTACATGCCTGGCTATGTGGCCCAGAGGCGGGGACGGAATGGATACTGTATCCCTATGTCCCAGCCTGACCCTGGCTACTAGTGTGTATGCGTGTAAGGCCCCTCTGCAGTAGCCGGGGCCGGTGGCAGCCATCTTGAGTGAGAGAGAGCACCTGCACCTCAGCACTGGCTAGCAGTGGCAAGGTGCCCAGAGACCTAGGTCCAGTAAAAATATGGTGGCAAAAATGAGGCGCAATAGGGAAAAAAACCAGGGAAAGACCACCCTAGGGCTGACAGGTCTAACACGCGTCTGTCCCCATGACGACCAATAGCCAATGTGTGCGTCCGCCTCTGTTCGGATGTGTAAAACGCGTCTCTTGAAAAATCACTCGCATCTGTCCCCATGATGACCAATAGCCAATGTGTGCGTCCGCCTCTGTTCGGATGTGTCCAACGCGTCTTTTGAAAAATCACCCACATCTGTCACCATTACAGTCAACAGCCAAAGGATGCCAACAACACGTTTTGCTTGAGGCTCAGGTGCCCTACACTATTCAATCAGCATGTAAGACAGGATATCAAAACATCAAGTTCTGCTGTTTTACATGTGTGGGTACAGTGAGTCACATGTCATATTGGACAGAGCACTTCATAGCTCACACTCCCATGATGAGCCAACCTTCATGTGCACCAAATACATTGTTTGTGAGGAACATCACAACTGTGAGTGACCACTTCACAGATCACCCTCCTAGGCCTGGACACAGTTCCAGGGTACCATTGTGTTATCACAGGTTACATACACCCATAATAATGGCTTTAATGGACTGTGTGTTCGAATGTACATTGTGTGAAGTTATTTTGAGTGAATCCCCAGTATCTGAGGCTTGGACAACGCACACACTCCATTGTTGATGTTGTTGATGATATTGACTTGAGACATCAATTTGTGTTTGGCATGTGAGTTGCTGTTGTATCTTTGTGTCACAGACATACCTGTATGTTTGTTTAACAAAATGTGATGCACATCATGAGGGTTTATGTATGTGATGGTACATGTATGTCAGACCTTACATCATGAAATTGTCCAGGTGGCATTACATGATCCCTGTGTGTGTACCTTTCCACCATGTGTCAGTTGTTACTAACATCTATCTTTGATAGTTGGTTAGGTGTGTGTTTAGTGTGTAATGTTTGATTAAATGGACTGTGACAGACACCATTGATTATTCACAGCACAGCCTTGCAATTGTGCAGAAACCATTATGAATTTGAATGTTGTGTGAGGGTCACATAGCTGGCCTTTGTGTCAATGCTCAACATTATACACCTGACTTCATTGAGTCTTGCTTTGATGTAGCATATGATAGTTTGCATGTCACTTACCACATTTGCAAGTTTATTGAGAAATATTTTATTTGTTACCTATGTACCGCAGGAGATCAGCTGTCCACAGACCCTTCCCCGACCTAGAGACCATGGTAGAACGTGACTGCATCAGACGTTACCGCTTCACCAGACCACTCATTGAGGAGTTGGCAGAGCAGTTGGCACCACATTTGCAGCCTGGACGCCCATATCCTACTGCGCTGACCCCCAAGGTGAAGGTGATGGCAGCCCTACATTTCTTTGCCACGGGAACCTTCCAGTATACTGTGGCTACTGCTGGTGGGATGTCACAGACAATGTTTAGCCATGTGCTTCAAGATTTATTGGAGGCAATGTTACATTTCCTGAACTCGTACATCAAGTTCCCAACACCAGGACAATTTGCCGACATCAAGAGTGACTTTTATGCTTTGGGCAGAATGCCACATGTCATTGGCTCCATTGATGGTACACATGTGGCTTTGGTCCCACCACATGCCAATGAACAAACATACATGAATCGTAAACATTACCACTCTATAAATGCCCTGGTGGTATGTCTGACTGACATGACAATCTCACATGTCTGTGCACGTTTCCCCGGATCAGCACACGACGCCTACATTTTGAGAAACAGTAGGACCCACAGATGATGTCTCAGCTGCCAAATCAGCATGCCTGGCTTGTTGGTGGATAATGTTGTCTGTTTATGTTGTGTGTTGCTTGTATGTCAGGTTGTACCCTGTTTTCAGACACATGAAGTCTTTTCTGTTTTAATGTAGGAGACTCTGGATACCCCAACATGCCATGGTTGCTGACCCCACTCAGGAACCCTGTCACCTCTGCTGAGTTTTGTTTTAATGAGGCACATGGGCGGACCAGGCGAGTAATTGAGCGGACATTTGGGCTACTGAAAAGCAGATTTCGCTGCTTGGACCGTACAGGAGGAGCCCTCCAATATGCACCAGCTAAGGTGTGTAAGATCATCATCGTGTGTTGCATGCTACACAACATGGCAGTGAGGAATGAGCTACCTCTCATTCAAGATGACGGGGACCAGCAGCCTCCAGCAGGGGAGGATCCAGCCCTGGGGCATGTTGCGAGTGATGATGAGGAGGAGGAGGATGTTCGGAGACAGCTCATCAACAACTTTTTCTCATGATTGTAAGTATGCAATGATGAGTTGAAAAAGCACTTTCTTTGCATGATATGTGTCTCGTACAATATCTGTGTATACGTGTGGGTGCATGCTACTTAACATGATCCTTGGAGTTGTTTGGTGTCCATTGAGTTAGTATGTCCACCAGTACAGTGTTGACATGACTCCTCGCTAGTGTTCACAAAATAAACATTTTAAGTATGAAATGTCTCTTGGAGATGTATGCATAAACTTTTGTATTTCAAGACTGTT
The DNA here is from genome assembly GCA_963921515.1 of Calotriton arnoldi. Classification (NCBI taxonomy): domain Eukaryota; kingdom Metazoa; phylum Chordata; class Amphibia; order Caudata; family Salamandridae; genus Calotriton; species Calotriton arnoldi. The sequence goes on along the minus strand of CAWUFW010013841.1, from coordinate 256,036 downwards.
CTATGTCTCTCCTTCACAGGGTTCTTTGGCTGTTGTATGGAGACATGTGACCTCCCAGACACACAAAGCAGTTACAGTGTGCAGCTTTTCTTGGGATCAGGAATCTGTGCCATACACTCAATTCTGACCTTTTTCAAACTTCTTGTTTAAATTGTGCTTATTGTCACAGTGTGATTTGATTGTATTTGTTGTGGAGGCAATATGTTGTGCCTGTGTAATGAACCTGTGCTCCACATTGAGGTGTGCCTCGTCTGTATACACACATCCAACATTCATTTACATACTGTATATGTGCCCTGATGGTCAGTTTGTCTAACAATGATTAGTGTTTGTGCATTGAAATGTGGTTTCAGTTTATAACAGTGGAAGCAATGAGGATGTATGCCATGTACTATTTGTGTTGACCTTGGTGTGTGTATCTCTTATATGTGTCATGTTACATTTACTCACAAAACAGTAGGTAAATAGCTGTACTTTTTTCCAGCCCAAGCATTTTTTTACAGGACATCATCTCTATATTACAAACAGTGTTTCATTCACAACAGAAGCAAGTATACTGTGAATAAAGATTTATTGCAGTGCATGTGTGAAATTTAACAAGAAAGTGATAGTGCTGTACCAATTTTTGAAATCCAAAGTTCACAGAGGAGTTGTTGGTGGTAGTAGATGAAATTTTCAGAGCTAAGTCCACAGTCATTTGAGTCATTGATCCAACTTAGACCCTCCATTCCATGTGGGGGAGTTCAGTGACAGTCAACAAAGTGAACGCTTCGCACACAATGGAGGATATCAGGAGCAGGTTGTCACTTCCTGGGGGGATGCATAGCCATCTGTCTCTCATTTGTCCTTCTTCGGACGACCCTTCTTACGTTTTTCTGGGGGACCCTCAGGTGCAGGCTGCCGCAGTTCAGGGGACTCTCCGCCAGAGTCCTCATCCCTCCCTGTGGAAGTTGCAGATGTAGTAGCAACAGATGTGGTGGGCACACAGGGAGGTGGGGTCATGTTGTCAGCAATCCGGCGGAGGCAGGTAAGTATGTCCCTGTGCACCGCAGTCTGGTCATCAATTTTATCCATTTTGGACTCCATTCTGGACATGTGTGAGTCCATTCTGGACATGTGTGAGTCCATTTTGGCATAATGGGCAGCCTGCTGCTGTTGCATGTCCTTGAGGATCCCAACTACCTGGCCAAAGTCTCCGGTGCATTCTCGATATGCATATAGAATGTGTGCCAACTATGGGTCTGCTTGGTCTTCAGCACCAGCTGCCTCATGGGACCTCTCCCCACGGCCCCTCACACTACCCCTACCCACACGGGCAGGACCTGTTGTTGCAGGCTCAGACAACACTGAGCCTCCTTCATCGTTGACACTGGTGTTGTTGTCCGCCAACTCCAGAGTGCCCTGTGTTGCAGTGCTCTCAGTGTTTTCTTGCCTTGGTGTGTCCGTGTTGGTAGAGGTCATCTGGGGGTTGACAGATGTTGCGGGAGTGGTCACAGGAGGTGCTGTTGTTCGGGCTGCTGGTGTCTCATGTTGAGCCACACCGGAGGGGCCAGGTAGTTCATCGTCATCCGTTGAGGGCTGAGAGACATCCACACCGAAGAGCTCAGGGTCACCCAGAGTCTGGGACTGGGATTGCTGTTCTGTTCCTGCAGTGTCCCCAGCAGGCCCTGTGGGAAGATGAGAGAAACAATGTTTGTTGTGTTTTTGCACAGTTCATCGTATCATACACTTTACATTTGCTATTGTACATTATGATGAGGGTTGGTACATTGAATAGTCCTGTATAGTCACAGACCCAGGCCTATTTTTTCTGCTAACATTGTGATTTTAACCAGATGTGTTTTGCTGAGCATGTCCAGCTCTGTGCATCAATGGGCATGTTTTGATCATTTGACTGTACATAGGCATTGACTGGCAAGTGACACCCTGTGCATGACACAGGTGTGTTGGTATTTCCCACATCTGTGCTTTTCCAATGATATAAGTACTCTTCCACTTACGACATGTTTCAAGATTTGTGCATGGGTGCTGGCGTTTGTGCATGTCGTTTGCAGTCAAATTGGTGTGGCTACCTACACACTCACAGTCCGGAATGTATGTGGCATTTGGTTTAAGGTATTTTGATGAATGTGTTCCTAGTTCTTATCTCATTGCACACATGTGATTAGCTGTCAGTAGCAAATGGTTTGACTGCTTTGCTTTGTGCCTGATCACATCATGTATATTGTCCTTGTCCTCTATGGACAGATGAGTTAACCAGGGCTGCTTTCCTGCTTTTTCAGGCTCAGAGCTGTGAGGTACAGAGGTTTGTGTGCTTGGGTTATGCTGCTGGAAGTTGTACCCCTACTCCCACCCAGTCCAGCTTACTCTTCGTGGACAAAGTATCAATGACAGTGAGGGGAGTGTAGTGGCGAGGATGCTGAAAACGCTGCATGATGTAGGAGTTGAATGCAAATCCTAACAGTGCATTCTGTACATGACACCATGCAACAGTGTCAGCCATCTTGTTGTGGCCCTTCCATTCACTCTCAGGTATCCCTTGTCACTGATGGATATGTTGCTTTGTGTGTGGGTAGTGATGTGTGCTATGACTGCAACTCACACCATGTCCTGTACTCCACACACCTTCCCAGCAAGGCCAGGGAGCAGACCTGGGACAAAGCATCCCCAGACAGTGAGTGGAAATGTACAGTGAAGATGGCTGAGAGTGGGAACTGGTGTGAGAGGGCCAGGGCCTAGTTGTGACTTGTAGCCAATTCATACCTAAGGCCCATGTGTCAGCCATCTTGTCAGTACTTTTCCACTCCCTGTGAGATGAGCATGGTTCAAGGTGGGATTGTTGGGCCATGTGGGAGGAGAACTGTTGGCTGTGACTATAACTCCCATCATGCTTTCAGCTATACCCACCGTCCCAGCAAACCCAAACTTCCTTCCTGTGACTGCTTTCCTGGTAGTGAATGTGTGCAAACCAAACCAAATAAACATAAACTTGAAACTTGTGCAAACAAGATGGCTGCTGCATGTGACTGGTGTTTGGATCACATTGCCTTTCTGTGGGCTGGTGCTAAGGGGTCTATTAGGATGTCGTGCGGATCGCCACCGCCCGGCCAGCGGTGGCGGGCGGTGGCGATCCGCACACCATCACAACACAATTTACCCCCGCCATATTACTTTGGCGGGGGGTACCGCGGCGGACGGAAAGTCCGTCCGCCGCTTTTCCACCGGTAGGCAATCGGGACGGGTGGAAATGGCCCATAATATGGTGGCGGTGCCTTGCAGACACCGCCATCCATATTTGCATGTGGCATTTTCAATGCCTTTCCATGGCGGAAAGTTCGCCATAGAAAGGCATGCGGTTTTCGCATCGGGGGCCCGTTGCGGGCCCCCAGGGGGGTGGGGGGCTGCACTTGGGGGGTACCTATGGTACCTCCCAACATTGGCATGGACAAGGTGGCAGACACCGCGCGGTGCCTGTCACGTTGTGCATGCCAATGCACAACATGCATATATTGCATTGTGCCGGGTGCTGCTTACAGCACTGCCCGCCGCAATGCAATATATGCGGGATGCCCCCGCCACCGTGGCATCTTAATTGCCATTGCAGGACCGCCGCACCTCTTGCGGGTGGTCCCGTTTGCCGTTGCGGTGGCGGGCGGACACGGTCCGCCCGCCATCGTAATAGACCCCTAAGTTAGTACATTTTTGTGAATGGTGAGCTTTCCACTTACATTGCAGGTATGTTGTTAGTAAACATCTATTTTTGAACACATATCCCAGCATGGACTTGTGCTCCCCACACCAGAGCCCAGTGTGAGGCATCTTGGGAGTAGATTTTCCTTGACTCTCAAGGAGAGCATAGTCCCAGGTGTGTTGTTTGGTGTTGGTGGGAGGGGTGTGTGTGTGACAGGGCCTGCTGGTAGATGTAGTCAGAGGTAGCACTCCTCCTCCCCCCAGACCAAATAGGCTACCATGATCCATGCTTCCATGACAGTGAGTCAAACTGTACGTTCAAGATGTCTGACAGTGTGGCCTGGTGTTTGTTTGAGCACAACTCCCAACAGGGCCTTGTGCTTCACACACCAGAGCCCAGAGTCAGCCATCTTGCCAGTACTTTTCCACTACTTGTGAGATGAGCATGGTTCAAGGTGGGATTGTTGGACCATGTGGGAGGAGGACTGTTGACTGTGACTACGACTTCCATCATGCTTTCAGCTACACCCACCTTCCCAGCCATCCCAGCCTTCCTTCCTGTGACTCAGCTTCCCTGTGAGTGAGTGAAAAAGTGCTGTCTTTTAGTAAGTTGTTACATATCATGAAATAGTTACATATTACTCTGAGATTGCAGGTATTTTGTTTGTCTAACTGGCTTACAAGTCACAGGCTCATTTGCTTAATGTTGTTATGGCTTTGGTGACACTGATTTGTATCGCTGTGTCCTTGACAGTGATGTCTGTGGCTGTGTATTTGCTATCAATATTTTCTATTTGAGTCTGTACTCACCAAGCTCTGGTACTCCTGATATTCCATGTACACCCTCCGGTGGAAGGATGGCCTGCACTTTCTCCTCCCAGGTAGTGAAGTGCACAGGTGTTGCAGGAGGGCCACCGCTAGTCCGCTGACTCAGTTCGTGCTCTTTGTTGATGAGCTTCTTGACCCTCCTTCGCACATCATAGTACCTGTTCCTGATATCGTCCATTGTGCGCAGGCACGGTGCTTGAGCGTTCACCTTGTTGACAATCCTCTCCCACATCTTGGTTTTCTGGGACAGGGGGGTCTGTTGGACCAAGGTGGCAAATAAATGTGGCTCTACTCTGAGAATTTCATCTACCACGACTTCCAACTCACTGTCTGAGAACTTTTGATTCTTCGTTGAGGGCATGGTGATGGGTGGTGGTGGAGATGGATGTGTGGGTGGGTGTGAAGGTGAGGGTGTGTGTTTGTGAGTGTGGTATTTGACAGGTTCTGGTGGTGTACAGGTTGTGTGGTGGGTTGGTTTTGAGTGTATGTATCAGTGAAGTGTAGTGGTGGTATCTGCTGGCAGGTCTGTTGAATTTGCAAAGGATCATGGTAAGGATTTTGGCCCTTTATATAGGAGGAGTTGTGGGTGTGTCTTCATTTTTTTTTTTGCCGTTGACAATGCTTGTTTGGACATTTTCTGTCTGTTTCTGTTGTATTTTGTTGGGCATGACGGAAACGTTCCGTTGACCGCAACGGATGCTTTTTCATGTATTTGCGGGGTAGTCCGAGTCTGTCCCATTCACGCAACGCTATGTTGCAGCGTTCGCGTACAAGTCGGTCGCTTCGGGCTCTTTTCCGGAGATTTCGCTCGGCTGGATTGATTCCCGTCCGTGTAGGTCGTCCGTATTGTGCTCCGCGCGAGTCGTTTGTATTTGACACGCGTTGGATCGTACTACGTAGGTCGGACTGCGCGCGTACATGTCGGTCGGAAGCCATTCCTGGTTTGTGTCGGTCGGGAGGATTTCCGAGCGGGATCGGAATCGACCCCTAAGTATTGAATATGCAACAAATAGCTCCTTCGCATATCAAATTAAAAAACTAATAGCACTGGCATACGTCCCAATTACTGACGTAGCCGAACAATCAAATTTATTAATTTAAATTACATACTAACAACAAAATGAACAAAAACTAAGGGGTCGATTACGATGGCGGGCGGACAAAGTCCGCCCGCCATCGCAGTGGTAAAAGGGCCGCCCGCCATAGGTGCGGCAGTCCCGCTATACGAATTAGGATGCGCCCGCCACACTGGCGGGCACATCCCGTATTTTTACATTGAGGCGGGCGGTGCTGCAAGCAGCACCCGCCGCAATGTAAAAATACATGTTGTGCATCTGCATGTACAATGTGGCAGGCACCGTGCGGTGCCTGCCACCTTGTACATGCAGATGCAGGGGGGTACCATAGGTACCCCCCATGTGCACCCCCCACCCCCCCAACACTCTGGGGGCCTGCAACGGGGCCCAAAAGGCATTCTCCGCCTGTCTTCTTGCGGCGGGATCTCCGCCTCAGAAGACAGGCATCGTAATGCCTACGGCAGTGCCTGCACGGCACCGCGGCCATTGGCCCATTGTACCGTGTCCCGCAAGGCGGGCGGAAAAGGACCGCCTTGCAAGACCATGGTGGACGGTATTTCCGTCTGCCGCGGTACCATTCCCATTCCCACCGCCATCCTGATTTGGCAGTGGGAATATTCAGGTGGATGGCGGGCGGATCGCCCCCGCCGGGACGGCGGTGACTACCGCCGGTGGGGGCGATCCGCCCGCCATCGTGATCGGCCCCTAAGTCCCCTACTTGACTATTTTGAAGATACCTGGGTGGGAAGGCTACACAGATCTGCACACAGAAGGCAACCTAAATACCACATTCCATGGTGGAATGTATATAACAGTACCCAAAACAAAGAAGCTAAAACTAATAATGCTGTAGAAGGATGGCATAACGCCTTCCAAGCAACAACAGGCAGAACTCCACCAACTCTACATAAACTATTACTATCTATCCAAAAAGAACAAAGCTACCAACAACTAAGAATGGAGCAGTCTGTAACACAAATAGGCCCAAAACTTACCAAACAAACTAAACAAATGTTTGAGTGCTTACAATACAAAGTAAGACTAGACCCACCAACTAAAGGGCTAGAATACCTTGAAACAATAGCCAAATCCCTACTTTAACTAAAAATACTTCAATATACCTAAAAACTCAGAACCAAAAACTAAACATAAAAATAAATAAAATCCTTATAATTCCAAAAATATAATTATTTTGTCAATTTTATTAATTAATATACAAAAAATATATTGACATAATTATTATATTTTATAAAATATAAAACACAATAACAATGTAATTTTTAACATTTCCCTCCCACAATAAATGATTCAAAATAACTTACTGTTTCCGTAGCTGAAGAAAACGAAATCCCAACTGCCATAAATAAATCCACGGTTTCGATAATCCCAATATCCAAAAAAATGGAAAAATCCAACTGTTTAAAAAGTAATCCACCGGCAATAACTCCACAAACGATAAACCCTAAAAATCCCGAAAAACTTATTTAAAAAAAGAAACGCTCCAGGAAAACTCGAAAAATTAAGGAAGTGTAAAATAATTATTAGTTGTCTAAAACTAATACACACTTCCTTAAATAAAAAAAACGCAATCTTCTCCCAACCGCCACGTTCCAATAGACCAAAACCTGTAATGAAAAAAAACAATCCCACCCACACAAATATACACATACATTATAACATAATAGAAATAAATATAATACTAACACCATAATTTAAACATATTTTCACATATTTATTTAACTCTAACACCGACCGATTAACAAACTGACGACATTTCACTAACACATAACTAAAACATACAACTCACCAAAACTTTAAAAACCTAACACTACACACACTACCTAATACTTAACTACCCTCAAATTAATCCAAAATTAAAGTTTAAATAAAGAAAATTAAACTTACCTTACTCAATGCGACGCAGCTTCTAACCGCGAGCTTCTCCCCTTGCAAATGACCTAAAACAAAACCAACGGTTACAAAATACAAGTTAGAAATAAATATGGCTGCTTTAAATACTAAAGATTTATCTATTTCTTTATTAAACTGATAGTACATTATAAATACATTGTTATAAAGTTTTGGAAAAATACTACAAAATATTACTTATGTTAAAAAATAATGTACATTTTTTTTTCTAATGTAAAATTATAATAATAAATATTATTAAACATTTAATAATTATTATTATAATTCTAAAAATATAAATTTCATATCCAATGTATATTAAAAATATGTACTATCTTGAAGAAATGTTAAAAAACTGTATAGATGTTATAAAAAATGTTTGTATTAAAAAATGACATGTACTAATTAATATTATTTATATTTCAAATATAAATAATATTACTTAAAATATAACATTCTATGTTAAACAAAATGTGAAAATATTGTAAAAAGCGTGAATAATAACAATGTGTTAAAACATATATGTTAATAATAATTTAAGCTATATGTAATAATGTAATCAATGTTTAGAATAAAATTAATAATGTATCACTGTTATTGAAAAATATTTTTGGGGAAAAAATGTTTAAAAAGCAATGTAAAACTACATAATGTTTTTAAAAAAAATACATAAATGTAATAAAAAGTTTAATACTGTTTAAAATTAAGTTTGCAAAAATATATATAAATGTATACATATGTGCAAAATATATAATATGTGAAAATTAAAATTTGTCTTTTTTTTCTATGTCTAACAATATATAATAAATACACTCAATAAAATAAAATGCTATTTCTTTTTATTTATTAATGTTTGAAAATAAATAAAGATATCAATAAAATAATAACATGTTTCATGATTTTTTGTCATTTTTTCAAACCTTGTATATGTATTAAAATATTTATATTACATCAATATATTTTATAAATTATATTATTATAATAAATATGTGTAAATATATTATATTTGTTAATACAAACTATATTATTATTTTTAAACATTCCCACTATACACTACATTAATTCTGAAAAATTGCTGTTCTGTTAACAGATATAATTTACTATTCCCACACCAATTTATATTAAAACTAGTAAGAGGCTGGACACTAAACTTATATAATTTACTATTCCCACTCAAAACTATATTAACTCTGGGAAGGTGCTTGACCGTAAACATATATAATTTACTATTCCCACTCCAAACTACATTAATTCTATGAAGGTGCTGGACATTAAACATATATAATGTACTATTCCCACTCCAAACTATATTAATTCAAGGAAGGTGCTGGACACTAAACATATATAATTTACTATTCTCACTACAATTAATGTTAAGTCAGGGAAGGTGCTGGACAGTGAACAAATATAACTTACTATTCCAACTCCAAATTATATTAACTCAGGGAAGGTGCTGGACACTAAGGGGCCGATTCCGATCTCGGCCGGTAAGGCACCGAATCGGATTCGGCTTTACCGGATCCGATTCGGAGGCCTCTTTTCCGACCGATTTGTGCATGCGTCCGGGCGAGCGAGTACGATGCGAGCGTACGCGAAATTGCCGACCGACACGTTCGCTGGTCCGAACCGCTCCAACCGACTCGCACAGGCACACGACTCGCACCGCGCAATGGAGACGTTCCCCGACCGAGCAAGTACGATGCGCGCCTCGAGCAGTCCGTCCGACTCGCGCCGTCCGGCTCCAAAGAGCAGTCGGAGCTGGACTTCGGGGGTCCGTGTCGGACCCCCCTGCACGCGTAGCAGCGTGAGTCGCACACAGGGGTGACCCATGGGTCCCCCCTACACGTGCATGTACGGCGCGAGTCGCATCGACGCGCACCCGCTGTAGGGGGTGCCCTTGTTTGCAACGTACCCATTGAGTCAATGGGAGCCAGTGTACGCGTTGTACAACCGGCTCCCATTGACTTCAATGGAAGTCCGACCGAATCGAGTCCGATAGCATGCGTACGCATCGTACTCGTTCGGTCGGGCTGCTAGAGTCCGATTCGGTCAGAAATCTCTCCGGGTCCGGCTCGGTCGGAGAGATTTCCTGCCCGAATCGGAATCGTCCCCCTTGGGGGCCGATTCTGATGCGGGTTGGAAAAGCTTCCCGACCGAATCGGTTGGGAAATGGTGTCCGTCCCACTCGGATCGGGAAAGTCCGACCGGCGGAGTAGGATGCATCCGGATGCTTCCAGATACGATTTGGTTGAACTCCCATTGACTTCAATGGGAACATTTGTTCCTAACCGCATCAGAATTGGGCCCTCGGTCGGGAAGACACGTTCCCGATCCGATTTGGAAGGAGCAAATGCCGTTAGGAGGCCTTCCTAACCGCATCAGAATCAGGCCCTCGGTCGGGAAGCTTTTCCAACCCGCATCAGAATCGGGCCCTCAACATATATAATTTACTATTCCCTCTCCAAACTATATAAACTCTGGGAAGGTGCTGGACACTAAACATATATAATTTACTATTCCCACTCCAAACTATATAAACTCTGGGAAGGTGCTGGACACTAAACATATATAATTTACTATTCCCACTCCAAACTATATTAATTCTGGGAAGGTGCTGGACACTAAACATATATAATTTACTATTCCCACTCCAATTAATGTTAAGTCAGGGAAGATGCTGGACAGTAAACAAATATAATTTACTATTCCCACTCCAAACTATGGTGGTGATTACGATGGCGTAACGTTCGCCACCGCCGGGCCGGCGGTGGCGACTGTTACACCATCGTAACGTGATTTACCCACTGCCATATTAAGATGGCGGTGGGTATCGCAACGGACGGAAAGTGTGTCTGCCGCTTTTCCGCCAGTTGGCAATCATTACGATTGCCGGCCAGGCGGAGCTGGGGCACTATATGGTGGCGGTGCCTAGCAGGCACCGCCATCCATATCATGATGTTTGCTTTTCACGGCCTTTCCATGGGGGCGTTGCCGCCATGGAAAGGCTGGTGGGGATTTGCTTTGGGGGCCCGTTGTGGGCCCCCGGGGAGGTGGGGGGGAGTAGGGGGGTGCACTTGGGGGTTACCCATGGTACCCCCCTACATGTCCATGCACATGGTGGCAGGCACCGCGCGGTGCCTGCTACGCTGTGCATGGAAATGCATGACATGGCATTTTCCTATTGCGGCGGATGGTGCAGCCAGCAGCACCCGCCGCAATGTTGAAATGCCAGAGGCGACTGCTGCGGTTGCAGTCGCATCATAATTTGGGTGGTGGGCATGGCTGGCGGGCGGTCCCGTTACCACTAGGATGGCGGGGGGACTAAAGTCCGCCCACCATCCTAATCCCCCCTATATTAACTCAGGAAAGGTGCTGGACACTAAACATATATAATTACTATTCCCACTCCAAACTATATTAACTCAGGGAAGGTGCTGGACACTAAGGGGTCGATTCCGATCTCGGCCGGAAGCGCACCTAACAGTATTCGTCCGGAAAAAATACAAGCCGAACGCGTGTTTCCCGACCGATTCGAACACTCGTCCGAACGAACAAGTACGATGCGCATAACAGCCCAGATTCCGAGCGAGCCGTACTCACCAATTCCAGCTCCTGTTCCCCGCCCGAGCCGGATCCGTAAACGCCGATTCGAGTCGCACGGAAGCAAATACACAGCACCTTCCGGCCAGACGAGTACGATGCGCCTTCCGTACGCGCCGAACCCGTCGCTACATCCGGCACGTCTGAGCATCCGGGAGAGCTGTACATAAGCTCCGATTCGCGCCACAAGACGATCCACGGTGACGAGACGGACAAGCCAGCGACGAGTACGAGTCGAAGCCACGAGAAACCCGAACAAGACGACCCAACCATGAATCCCATCGCGCATGTCCTACCAATACTCTACATCTATTACCGGGACCGGTACGGACGCGTACAGCGCAGACGGTAAGTCAAACACCCACAACACAAACAAACGACACGTACCCGAAATATGTCACACACACATAGGGATGCACAAATGACGTACACTAGCAACAGCAGAACCATAGGGGCGGGATGGCTATCACCAATGCCATACACACCAATAGGGGGATGGATGCCTACCACTAATACCATCCCCACTCATAGGGGGATGGATGCCTGCCACTACTACCATCCCCACTCATAGGGGGATGGATGCCTACCACTAATACCATTCCCACTCATAGGGGGATGGATGCCTACCACTACTACCATCCCCACTCATAGGGGGATGGATGCCTACCACTACCACCACCCCTACTCATAGGGGGATGGATGCCTGCCACTAATACCCTCCCCACCCATAGGGGGATGGATGCCTGCCACTACTACCATCCCCACTCATAGGGGGATGGATGCCTACCACTACACCACCCCTACTCAGGGGGGCCTGGATGCCTGTCACTACTACCCTCCACACCCATAGGGGGATGGATGCCTGCCACTACTACCATCCCCACTCATAGGGGGGTGGATGCCTACCACTACCACCATCCCTACTCAGGGGGCCTGGATGCCTGTCACTACTACCCTCCCCACCCATAGGGGGATGGATGCCTACCACTACTACCATCCCCACTCATAGGGGATGGATGCCTACCACTACCACCACCCCTACTCAGGGGGCCTGGATGTCTGTCACTACTACCCTCCCCACTCATAGGGGGATGGATGCCTACCACTACTACCACCCCTACTCTTGGGGGCCTGGATGCCTGTCACTACTACCCTCCCCACTCATAGGGGGATGGATGCCTGCCACTAATACCATCCCCACTCATAGGGGGATGGATGCCTACCACTAATACCATCCCCACTCATAGGGGGATGGATGCCTGCCACTACCACCACCCCTACTCAGGGGGGCCTGGATGCCTGTCACTACTACCCTCCCCACCCATAGGGGGATGGATGCCTGCCACTACTACCATCCCCACTCATAGGGGGATGGATGCCTACCACTACCACCACCCCTACTCATAGGACGGGTAATGCATGACACAACCAGCATACTCCAACATAAGGAATGTCTGAAAAATACATCCCCCCAACACCATGACAAGCGTGTGTAGTCTGTGTCAAATGCCTACAACACTGAACAGGACATTGAACATACAATGTGAGCCCCTATCACATGTGTCACACATAAATGTGTGTGGCCTCCACAATGCAAGCAGACCATGACCACTGTGGCAATGGGGTCTAAAGCCCCATCACCACAGTGACCAAAATGTAAGTGTGGGGTCCATAGCTGAAGCACATTTTGAACAGTGTGGCAATGGGGTCTAACGCCCCATCATCACAGTGACCAAAAGGTAAGTGTGGGGTCCATAGCTGAAGCACATTTTGAACATTGTGGCAATGGGGTCTAAAGCCCCATCATCACAGTGACCAAAAGGTAAGTGTGGGGTCCATAGCTGAAGCACATTTTGAACATTGTGGCAATGGGGTCTAAAGCCCCATCATCACAGTGACCAAAAGGTAAGTGTTGGGTCCATAGCTGAAGCACATTTTGAACATTGTGGCAATGGGGTCTAAAGCCCCATCACCACAGTGAGCAAAAGGTAAGTGTGGGGTCCATAGCTGAAGCACATTTTGAACAGTGTGGCAATGGGGTCTAAAGCCCCATCATCACAGTGACCAAAAGGTAAGTGTGGGGTCCATAGCTGAAGCACATTTTGAACATTGTGGCAATGGGGTCTAAAGCCCCATCATCACAGTGACCAAAAGGTAAGTGTGGGGTCCATAGCTGAAGCACATTTTGAACATTGTGGCAATGGGGTCTAAAGCCCCATCACCACAGTGACCAAAAGGTAAGTGTGGGGTCCATAGCTGAAGCACATTTTGAACAGTGTGGCAATGGGGTCTAAAGCCCCATCATCACAGTGACCAAAAGGTACGTGTGGGGTCCATAGCTGAAGCACATTTTGAACATTGTGGCAATGGGGTCTAAAGCCCCATCACCACAGTGACAAAAATGTAAGTGTTGTCATGGGAAAAGCTGCAAATGCCAAACTGCATGGATGATTCCTGGTCACACAACAACAAACACATCAGTGGCATAGTAGTGCTTGTGTCCCATAGCAACATAGATTGGGTGAGGCAAACAGTGCAGTGGCAATGAAACATTGCTTTGGCCATGTGCAGACAAACATCACCCATGGGGGCTCACATTGTCAACATTCACGAATAACACAATGACAGAAGTGACCATCATAATGCAGACCCACACATCTGCACCAATGGACACACAAATGTAGATATCCTGTGGAGACTGTAGATGTCAGGTGAACAAATACCATTCCATGGCAGCAATAGGACATACAAACCATGATCATTGTGCTGACTGATGACCTAGGAGTCCCAAGGACAGCAGGGGAAACCCACCAAACAACATACAGCCAATGGCACACTAAAGAAATGCCAATGCAGTGGTGCAAATGCACAAACACAAACAGGCAGACTCACACTGCATATCAAACACAACAGGTGATGGGGGGGTGTGCCAGTGTCCCCAGGCAACCACACAACACATGAGGAGGCCTGAATCCCTTTTACACAGATGTCAATACAGTGCCACACAAAAGTAACTCATGGATCGGATTCCCCTATGTGGGCAATCAGGCATTGTTAGATCAGAGGGAGCCCTAATTACAAATGTCACACAAGCTTGTAGGAACAGCAACTAACACAGCAAGAGACAGACCCACCACAGCACTACCCCCAGGGACCCCACATTGTGGTGACACTGGCCTGCATGATAATCCCACTGTGATGGCAAAGGTAGATGTTGTACACACTGTGAACCACAGTCATGTGTCCTGAGCAACTAACTACCATCACACCTACACAAGCACAAATAGATCAGCACGGCCTGTCAGCCAAGGCCAACATGGAGGTAGGGGTCTAGCCGTGCAACAACTTGCATTTGCACACACTCAACACCACACACCTTGACCTCCACCAGTGTGCAGCAGTGAAGCTCACATGGACTGGTGACATTGCACATGCACCCATGACAATCCCAGGGGTGGTGGGGGGAACTAAGGTGGAGATACCCATCACACATGGCCAGTCAACAAGACTTGTGAATGTCTGACACACTGCACAGTACGCTGTACATGGGCATGACGTCAAATCCACACCAACCAATGGGATCCCGGCCACAGTCACACACCAATGAAGAAGCCAAGGTCACCCACAAAGAACACACATAGACAACTTCCAACATTGCAGCTCTGACCCTGAGGAGTGGCAGCAGGCACACACACAACGTGTCACAATCACTGAAAGCTAACACAAACTGTAAATTACATGACTTGTGTAACCAACAAGTGCCAAGGGGAATCCTGACTGTGTCTCATCTGCGTTTGCCCACAAACTCAGCCCTGACAGCAAACACACCTATGGATGACACCCTGATCACCAGTAATGTGCCATGCACCCACATCACAGAGAACCCAGGGCAAAGATTTGGGGGGAACATTGCTCAACTCAGCAAGCATCACAAACAGGAACATCACTAGGGACCCCAGCCTGCATAGCAAAATGGAAGTGAACACATACAGACATGCTCACACAACACACACCTTGGGCTCAGGCAATGTCACGGAATTACACACTGCCATGAGGGGACTCCACTCCTGTGTACGGAAAGCTGTGCCATACGTTGTCTCTGCAGGGCTCAATCATGTCAGCAGAACACTTGGTCACTCAGTCAACAATTAGCACAAAATGAAGGCTCTCGTCACATCAGCCTGGTCATGGCAGTGTCACCGAAATCATCTGCACCAATCAAATACACATGTATAGCAAGTTGCACTGATACCACAGATGAGTCCTTCCCCATTGATGCCCAAACTTGCATGTCCAGTGGAGATGGTCACACGGTCAGGGAAATAGACAAATTGAACAATGGCAAGCACATCTGATGTGCAGGGGTGTAAGCCACAGATGTGATATTGCAAAAACATGTAGGGAATCCCATTGGCAAATATGAAAAACATGACACCCTCATATTGCTGCAAAGGATGACATGGCCACACCCCAGGATAGGACACATTCACCCTGGACCACATGGGGTCCTGCACAGTAACACTTCATTTACCTGATAGCAAAAATCACCATCACTGCAGCAAGGGCATGTTTAGCATCCTCAACATCATGTACATCTGAAGCAAAACCACTGGAGAACTGAAAGGAGCTTTATTCAGCATAAGTGATTTTAAAATAGAAAGTCCAGACAAAACCCAAAGGCCAATGGCCAGTCCATGACTGAAGTCCAAACAGGGTGACAGTGGCAGATGTCACCCTTTGCTTTCCTGCACTGCTACTAACCAGGGACACTCCCCTCGGAGGGGCATACGGGGGTCAGGTCAGGCACCGCAGGGACAGGATCAGGGCTCACCAGAAGGAGGCAGGGAAGGGGTGGCTGGTGGTGGAGAGTCACTGACAACTGCAGTGGAGGTGTCTGACATGGTGTGTGCCGGCACAACTGGGGGGCATGAGTCAGATGGTGTGGGTGCCGGCCCAACTCCAGTGGGCTGGCCAGATGGAGTGGACAGGTTCCCCACTGCAGTGCCCAAGTCAGACGGGGTGGTAGTGGACTCCACTGCAGTGCCCATCTCTGGGGGAGTAGAATGGGGTTCAGGTAAGGTGGGCAGGACAGAGGGGAGGACACGGTCTCCACACCAGTGGCACAAACATGTGCAGCGGGTGGTGTGGGGCTGGAAGAGCAAGTGGTAGGTGGAGAAGGCCGCATCATTTTGGGGATGGTGTATCTGTGGGTGGGGGAACCTGGGACAGGGTGTGGTGGGGGAACCTGTGTTGTGGGTGACTGAGGGATGGAGGAAGGAGACTGTGTGGTTGACCTGCAGGGCGGTGGCGGGGTCTTGCTCTTCCGGGACCGGGGGACTTGCGGGTGGGGGCCTCAGTCTGTCTGCACCTGGGGAGGGTGTCCGGGGGCGAGGGGCACTCCCTCTGTGTGGGTGGACTTCCTCTTCCCCTGTATGCTGGATCAGCGGGATCGGAGGGGAAGAGGCCGAGGTCACAGAGGAAGAGCTGCTTTGTAGGTGGGGTTGCAGGTGAGGCAAGGGAAGGGGTCTTGGAGGGAGAGGATTTTGAGGACTGCGGAGTGACTGTGGATGCCTGTGTGTGTGTCTGTTCCTCATCCCCTGTGGGTGTGGTATCAGTCCCCTGAGGATGCTTGTGTGCACGTTTTGCCCTTGTTTTGTGTGTTTCTGTGCTGCTCGTGTCTGTGTGTTTGGGTGATTGTGCAGGTGTGCATGTGCTTGGGACAGGTAGGGTGCCAGGAAGTGTGGATGGGGCAGAGGTAGGAGGGGTGATGGACTGTTGGAGTAGGGACACTGCTGCCGTCAGGGAGGAGTCCATGGACCTATTGCTCCTCTGTAGGGCAGACATGCCCGTCGAGATGCCCTCCATGAACGACACCAGCTGTGTCAACAGAGTGGTGTGTGCATGAAGGACACTCAGCATTGCTGTCTGCCCTACATGGAGCTGCCGAAGTAGGTACATAGACTCCTCACTCAGGGCAGCAGGGGACACAGGGGGTGCGGTGCCTGGCACGAAGGAGACACGCTCCCGGACACGGGAGCCTCCACGGACCTCTGGAATGGGAGCCAATGGGAGGGCGGTGGTGGTGGTGGCGGGGCCAGACATACTAGCTGGGGTGTGGTGGCTGCTGACACCCGCCTCCACAAGGGAGTCATCCTCCGAGCTGCTGTGGTCCTCAGCTGAGGTGGATGGTGCTGAGGACTCCTCGGTGTGGCTCCCCTCGCCCTCCGTGCCACTGGGTCCCTCCGACCACTCATCGCCTGCTGATCCAGTCTGGCTCTGCAGCTCCTCCTGGTCCGTGGAGCTGTCCCCTCCTGTGGCCGTGGATGTATCTGCAAACAATTAGGGAAACAGACAAACATCAGTCACCTGCACTGACCGCACACACTACAGTAAGTACAGCACATTACAGAGCAAGCCCTGGCATCCTCAGTTGAACATTGCCAAAAGTCCTCACACAGATTAGGAGAAGCCAATTGTCAGTCTGATGGTCAACCATGGCACTCACACCCCTCCTGCCCTTGCACCCATCTGTCTGGTGCCTGTTGGATGGTAATACCCCAGTGTGGACACATGCACCACCTACACAGTTGTTGGACATTGCAGAGAACACGGTGAAGTATGTGAACATGCACACATCACATCTCTTGCCACTGAGTTAGTACAGGTGTCTGGATAAAGGGATGGCCAGAGTCTAATTAGAAATGCATGTGATGCATACCAGCACCAGACACCATGATGCACCCATGTCCGGATAGTCAATGCCACAATGGGGTGCATGTTGCACATGTCACTCCCCTGCAGGATCACTCTTAGGAAGTTAAATGCCATGGCACAGGCATGCCTGCAAAGTCATACATCACTGTCTCCAGTCACATGGGCATGGCAGCCAGCCAACAACAGTCTGCACTGTGTCACAATCCTAGGTAATGGGGAATGCAAGTTATGTAGCTGACAAGTGCACATGTCCATCCCCCACAGACCACATCATCTGAACTCTTATTTGTCCACGTCATGCCAATTGGACATATGGGAGACATGAAACACAACTCTATGAACCTGAGCACCTCACAGTCTGCTGTGAATGAAAAACAGCTGCCTGAAGTTCACAGTCGCATACACCTGTGTGCACAGTCAAGTGATCAAACACCTATAAGTCACAGAAGTATCGTCTCTCATGGTCACATCTCAGATGGCATGCTGAGCCCTAAACGATAAACATCCCAGTAGTCCTGACAACGAAGCCACAGCACAATGACACAGAGGCAGACACCTGAGGGAACATTTCACTGATCACAACATGTCAGCTGATACACAGGAGTGGGAGTACAGAGTGTATTGTACGCCCTGGACTAGGCATGACTGTCCTGCTCCACCTGAAAGAGGGATGAGCCCTGGACAGTAGGCAGGTGGCTAAGCATGTGTGACACACTTGATATACATACTCCTGAGGCCCAAACATTGTTCCCACCCGCAGCATGGGTGTGTGCCAAATACCCCAGGGACATGTGGTGATTCAGATCAGCAAGTGGAACACATATCAAAGTTACACCCAGATTACATGTCAGAACTTAGGCATTGTGTAAGCAATTGACCCACCCATGAATCCCACAACAAAGTCACGGGAACAAATGCTGTCCCCCACCTAGAGCGAAGCAAAATGCAAGGACACAGTACCCAAGTGACACAATTTCCTGACTGTAAGGGCCACACATATGCGTATCAGATGAGGAGTGGGCATGTCACAATTGAGGGACATGGGTCCTGGACCACAAGACTGATGTTCTGTGGAAGTTTAACCAGGCCACAGGAGGGCACATAGCATGTCAGACAAAGTTCACAGTGCAGTCATGGACTCACCCCCTCCTTGCTGCTGTCTGGCCTTCAGCTGCCCATCCAGGTCAGGGAAGACCACCGCCAGGATCCTGAGCATGTGTGGGGTCAGGGTCTGGTGTCCGCCCCTCCTGCGAGGAGGCGACAGCTTCAGCTGGACCCTTGCGATCCTCCGGGTCCAGCCCCAAAGGTCCTGCCACCTCTTCTGGCAGTTGCGGATCCGGCGCTTGTAGACCCCCACGGATCTTACTGCCCGGGCGATGGTCAGCCAGATTTCCTGCTTCTGGTGGGCATCAACCTGTGAGGATGACAAAGTGAAAATGCCATTACTACACATGCAACATATACGTGCATCACACAGTTGGATATACATGTCTCAATCACAGAGGCATATGATGTACACAGGCAGTGCAACGATGGCTATGAACAATTTGCCAGCAGTTACTACATGGTATCATTGTCTGGGAAGTAAAACCTTGTTGGAATGCACTGTTACTGCACTGTACCTGTTCAGTGCATGTAACTACACACTTTGGGGGGTGAGAACTACTCAGTGAGCATGCTAGCCAGTGGTGTGCACACTGTAAGTCTTGCTAGTCAGACAACATGCACAATTATTAAGGCAGTGGACAGCACACTCATCTGCTCCCCTGGTTTCCAATACAGCTTGCTGTACTGTGGAAGGAGGCTGTCCAGCAGGGCCTGGTTCTCCTCAAGGCTGAAGGCTGGGGCTCTCTCCACAGTACGTGCCATTGCAGTAGCCAGAGGATGCAGAGACAGCAGCAGTGTTGGTGGCAGATGTCGTCCTGGAGCATGTAGTGCAGGCAAGTGAGCTCTCAGGGGAACAGCCACCATTATATGTGTGCTGCAGAGGCAGATACTGTCCCATGTGTCCAAAGTGATAGGTCCAAGTCGTTTGCATCTTCTGAATCTGGCCAATCCATGGAATTGCACCACTTATACACGCCCACAGCATCCTTCAAAAGTTATTCATGACACCCATGAATTTGCAACATTGTTGTGGCTGGCCAACTGAATTCACTGCATCAGACTCATTACAGCTTCGAAAACGCGTCCGTTGCCATGCCAGGCCCTAGCCAATGCATGCGCACCGTCCGGACCATTGCTGTACAACGCGTATTTAAAAAACAACGCGTACATGCTCACATCAAATGCAATGTCCAATGCGTGCGCACCGATCGGTCCATTGCTGTACAACGCGTACCCGCTCACAACAGATGCAATGGCCAGTGTGTGCACACCGATCGGTCCATTTCTGTACAACGCGTACCCGCTCACAACAGATTCAATGGCCAGTGCGTGCACACCGATCGGTCCATTGCTGTACAACGCGTACCCGCTCACAACAGATTCAATGGCCAGTGCGTGCACACCGATCGGTCCATTGCTGTACAACTCGTATTCCGGGAAACAACGCGTACCCGCTCACAACAGATTCAATGGCCAGAGAGTGCACACCGATCGGTCCATTGCTGTACGACGCGTCCCTGTACAGGTCACTCGCATATGTCACCATGCTTGTCACTGGTGAACGTATGCCAGCCACATATACTTGCCAGGGACTCAGGGGCACACCTACAACACCACAGCCTGTCCACACTGAATCCTAAGGCATGTAAGGCTGCATTACCTTTTCTGTGTATGGGGTCAACATGTGGTTTTTGGGGTGGCACTTGGGGGCAGCCACTCCCAGGCTGTGCACGTGTTCATGGGGACAGGATCCTTTGTGTGTTGTGCACATGACCACCGTGATGTGCAACTGTTCATTTCAGAGCATGTGGCATGGTCACATTTCCAGGTTGTGTATGTGTATGACATGTCACATACCCCCAGAGTCCCATGTGGGAAGGTATGTACGTCACAGGGTGACCCATTGCCACAATAGTGATGGCCCTCCACAGTCTGTGTGCATGTTGTGTTTCCGATGTCTCTGATTCCATGTGCACAATGGGAGACAGTCTCCACATCCACATTGTTTGTGCATGGACTTTGATGTTGTGCGTGTGTGTGTCACAGACGTCCATGTCTGTCCTGCGGAGGCAACAGGGGCCACTACCTGTGGGAGTCATGTTTGTTTTTCTGACGTGTACATGATACGCCATGTCATGCCAGTGTCCATGTGGCAAGACAGGGTCCCTGGGAATCTACCTGTCAATGAGCTGTGATGCCTGTGGCGCATCTGTCCAGACATGTCACTGTGGTGTGTGTTTGGAACGTGACAACAGTAAATGGGTACTGTGACACAGCCTAATGGTTTGCATAGCACAACCTGGAACCTGTTGTCAACACATGTTGAACTGAGATGTTAGATGATGACAATGTAGGTGCCATATATGTCCATACAGAACGGCACACACATCAAGTACTTGTGTCTCGTAATGATGTATCATGTGATATTGAGTATGGTGAATGGCACATATGTGGGGTGACTGACAATCTTTCTTTCTTCACCTATGCACTGCAGGGCACCAGCTGTCCATAGACCATTCCCTGACCTAGCAACGATGGTGGAACGTGACAGCATCCGACGGTACCGCTTCACCAGGCAGCTGATTGAGGATTTGGCAGTGCACTTGGCCCCACATTTGCAACCTGGCCGGCCGTACCCTACAGTGCTGACCCCCAAGGTGAAGGTGATGGCAGCCCTACACTTCTTTGCCACCGGTACCTTTCAACACACTGTGGCGACTGCTGGTGGGATGTCACAGACTATGTTCAGCCGTGTGCTACGCGATGTTTTGGAGGCAATGTTGAGATGCCTGAACCAGTACATCTATTTCCCTAAACGTCAACAACTCACTGATGTCAAGAGTGACTTCTATGCCCTGGGGAGGATGCCACATGTCATTGGCTCCATTGATGGGACACATGTGGCTTTGGTACCACCACAGGCACATGAGCAGGCATACAGGAACAGGAAACATTATCATTCGCTCAATGCTCTGGTGGTATGTCTTGCAGATATGAGCATCTCACTTGTGTGTGCTCGTTTCCCTGGTTCGGCACACGATGCCTACGTGAAGAGGAGTAGTCGCATCCCGAGGATGATGTCACAGATGCAGAACCAGCGTGCCTGGATTGTCGGTGTGTACTGACTTTGTACCATTGTGTGTGTTTGCTATGTTGTATTCTGCCCTCTTTTCCAACTCAGCTAATGTGCAATTGTCTGTCTGTAGGTGACTCCGGATACCCCAACATGCCGTGGTTGCTGACACCCCTCAGGAACCCTGTGACACCAGCCCAGATGCGCTACAATGAGGCACATGGTCGGACCAGGAGAGTGATCGAGCGGACATTTGGTCTCCTGAAGAGCCGCTTCCGCTGCCTGGACAAGACAGGAGGGGCCCTCCCATATGCCCCAGCAAAGGTGTGCAAGATTGTCATTGTCTGCTGCATGCTACACAACCTGGCAGTGCGGAAGGAGTTGCCTCTCATCCTGGATGACGATGACCAACATCCGCCACCTGTGGAGGATCCTGGCCTGGGCCACGATGCCAGTGATGATGATGATGATGATGGTGATGTCCGCACACAGCTCATCACCAACTTCTTCAGCTGAATGTGAGTATCCAGAGATGTCATGTCAATGATGTGAGTTTGCATGATATGTGTTGGTGGTGCTCTGGTGCTGTTTGAGTGTGGCCATGTGCTACTTGACTGGAAGCGTGCAGCGATGTGTCCTTACAGGTAGTCTGTACTCCCCAACAGTGTTGACATGCTAACTTGGTTTTCTGTGAGTATCTTGTGACATGTATTGGGCATGAGTATTGCAGTTCTGTCCTGTTCTTCAGTGCTTTTGACTGTGTGTCATGTCTGTCCTTCACAGGGTACTTTCAGAGTTGTTTGGTGAACTGTGATCCCCCGACACCATGATTCAACTTCCAGGGTGGAAGCAGTTGTTTCCCTACAGGTGATGTGCCACACACCCCTGGACTTTATTTCTTCTACACTTGATGACTGTGTGGCCACTGCCAAGTAGGATTACCTTGCATCTGTAGTGGAAACAACATGTTGCAAATGTGTAATAAACCTGTGCTTCACTTTGGGATGTGCGTTGTCTGTGGTCACACATCTGACTGACATGTGCTTACTGCACCTGTGGGCTAGTTAACACAGACTGTGAATAGGTGTGGTGTCTGTGCATTCCACTGTATTTCCTGGCAACATCAGTGTAGGCGATGAGTCTGATGGCCCTGGTGTGTATGAGTTGTGTAGCCCTAGTGGTGTGTCTCCCTCATATGTGTCACGTCGCCATGACTCACATGACGGTGTTGAACTTGCTGTAGCAGTTAGCATGCACAGTGTCATTTAGCAGATCACCATCTCCATGACAGAAACCACGTTGGAATCACAACAGAGGCAAGTATGGTGTATTAGTGAGTTTATTTCCATACATGTGTGAGGATAGTGCACAGGATGGTGGGTGCTGTACATTGGGATTGGAATCCAAAGTTCCCAGATGAGTTGGAAGTCTTGGTAGCAGAAATGTCCTGAGTAAAGTCCACAGTCATCTGATACATTGGGCCAACTTAAGCTCCCCATGTCATGTGGGAGAGTTGTGTTGCATTCGACAGGGTGAACAGTTTGCACACAAAGGAGAATTTCCAGAACAGGTGTTGGGTTCCTGCGGGATGTACATGGCCATCGGCCTCTCAGTTTTCCTTCGTCGGATGACCCCTCTTCTTCCGGGGTGGACCCTCACGTGCAGGCTGCTGCGGTGCAGAGGACTCTCCGCCAGAGTCATCCTCCCTCCCTGTGGCAGTTGCAGTTGTTGCAGCACCAGATGTTGTGGGCACACAGGGAGGTGTGGCCATGTTGGTGCTAATCTGGCGGAGGCATGTCAATATGTCCCTATGCACCGCTGTCAGTTCTTCCAATGTGTCCCACTTGGACCCCATGCCAGACATGTGTGTCTCCACACGGGACATGTGTGTCTCCACACGGGACATGTGTGAGTCCAAGCGGGCATAATGTTCAGCCTGCTGCTGTTGAATGTCCTTGAGGATCCCCACTACCTGGCTGACCTCTCCGGTGCTATTCTGGTACGCCTCAGCAATGCGTGCCAGTTGTGGGTCATCATGCAGTCCAGGCCCCTCTGCAAACAGCGACCTATGTCTACCATCCCTCCCACCACCCCTGGCAACACGTGCGGGACCTGTGGTGGCACGCACAGGTGACCGTAGGCCCACTTGGGGGTTGTTACTGGGATCGTTGTCCGTTGCTCCACATTGGGCCGGGGTCCCTGTGCTGTTGTCATCGGAGGTCCTTGGTCTGTCCGTGTTGGCAGGGGTGGTCTGTGTGTTGGCAGTTGTTGGAGGGGTGGGTGCAGGGGGTGCAGATGTTGGTCCTGCTGGTGCTGCATGATGACTCACACCGGAGGGGCCAGGTAGGTCTTCACCATCCGAGGAGTGCAGAGGCTGTTCCACACCAGTGAGCTCAGTGTCCCCCGGAGCCTGGGACAGGGACTCCTCATCGTCTGCTGCTGTGTCCCCATCATCACCTGTTTTTGGAAGAGACACACAATGTATGTTATGTTTCTACGGGCATCAATGGTTCACACACCTGACAGTTGTGACTGTACCTCTGGATGCGGGGCTGTACATTGCATTATCCTCAGTTGTCACAGTCAGAGGTTGATATTGGTGTAGCACATTGTCCTGCCAACCTGAAGCTTTTCAATGTAAATGTTGAGGTGTGTGCATGGCCAGCATTGGTGGTATTTGGTGGACATCCGGCTATCCTTCTCCCCCCAGCCCAGTTATCCCACCATGAAGCATGCCACCCTTGCAGTGTGTGCAGGTTGACTCTCAGGATGTCAGTCAGTGGTGTCCTGCTGTTGGTTGTTGCACAGTTCCCAGCAGGGCCTTGTGCTCCCCACAGCTGAGGCCAGTGTCAGACATCTTTGAAGTGGCTTTTCACTGCCTGTGAGGTGTGCATGCTTCAGTGTGAGCTTGCTGGGCCATGTGGGTGGGGGATGTTGAGCTGTGACTACCACTCCCATCATGCTATTCCCTACACCCCACCTTCCCAGCATGCCCATTCTTCCTTCCTTTTGACTCTGCTTGCCTGTGGGGTAGTGTGCCTGTGCTGACAGGATGGCTGACAGTGTTGTCCTGGTGTTTGTTTGGCTACAAGTCCCAAGAGTGTCCCTGTGCTTCACACAGCATAACCCAGGGTGGTGGTTCTTTGTGGGATATTTAATTGGAGTGTGAGGCATTGCATTCTCCCAGGTGAGTTGTGTGGAGTTTGTGTTAAGGGGGTGTGTAAGAAAAGCTGCTTGTAACTATGGTCAGAGCTGTCAGTCCTCCTTCCCACCCAGCCAGATATCCCACCATGGAACGTGCTTCCATTGCAGGGAGTGCAAGTTGGCTTTCAGGATGTCAGTCAGTGGTGTCCTGCTGTTGGTTGGTTCACAGTTCCCAGCAGGGCCTTGTGCTCCCCACAGCAGTACCCAGTGTCAGCCATCTTGTCAGTTGTTTTCCACTCCCTGTGATGTGAGCATGGTTCAGAGTGGTGTTGATGGGCCAATTGTGAGGGTGACCAATATCTGTGACTACAACTCCCATCATGCTATTGCCTACACCCCCCTTCCCAGCATGCCCATTCTTCCTTCCTTTTGAGTGGACTTCACTGTGTGTGAGTGTGACAGCAATGGCAAGATGGCTGACAGTGGTGTCCTGCTGTTGGTTGGTGCCCAGTTCCCAGCAGGGGCTTGTGCTCCCCACAGCAGTACCCAGTGTCAGCCATCTTGTCAGTTGTTTTCCACTCCCTGTGATGTGAGCATGGTTCAGAGTGGTGTTGATGGGCCAATTGTGAGGGCGACCAATATCTGTGACTACAACTCCCATCATGCTATTGGCTACACTGACTTCACCAGCATACACAGAATTCCTTCCTTTCAGTGTGCTTCCCTGTGAGGTGGTGTTCTAGTGGTGGCAAAATGTCTAACTGTGTTTGTTGGTTATATTTGTGCCACTGCCTTGCTGTATTTGTAGTTAGGTTTGTACATATCATGACACAGTTACATATCACTATGAGATGGCATGTATTGTGTTTATCTGACTGACAGACAAATCTTGGGGTGATTATCTTTTGATTGCTATGGATTTGCTAAGGGTGCATGGTTTGACTATCCCCTTGACAGTGATGTGTGTGTATTGTCACACAATATTGTGTATATTAGTTGTGTACTCACCAGGCTCTGGGATGTTTGATAGTCCATATACGCTCACTGTTGGTAGGATGGCCCGCACCTTCTCCTCCCAGGGCCTGAGGTATAGTGGTTTGGCAGGAGGGCCACTGCTGGTGCGCTAACTCACGATGTAATCCTTCTGTAGTAGGTCCCTGACCCTCCTGCGCACATCATACCACCTGTTCTGGATGTCTTCCTTTGTGCGCAAACATGGTGATTGTGCGTTGACCCTGTCGATGATCCTCTCCCACATCTTGGGGGCCGATTCCGATTCGGGCCGGAAATCTCTCCGACCGAGCCGGACCCGGAGAGATATCCGACCGAATCGGACCCGTGCAGCCCGACCGAACGAGTACGATGCGCACGTATGCCATCGGACTCGAGTCGGTCGGACTCCCATTGAAGTCAATGGGAGCCTGTCGTACAACGCGTACGCGGGCTCCCATTGACTCAATGGGTGCGATGCGGACAAGGGCGCCCTCTACAGCGTGTACACGGCGAAGCGATTCGCGCCGTACACGCACAGGTAGGGGGGACCCATGGGTCCCCCCTGTGTGCGACTCGCGAGGCTACACGTACAGGGGGGTCCGACACAGACCCCCAAAGTACGGCTCCAACAGCTTTTTTGAGCCGGAGTGCGCGGCTAGGTCGGACTGCTCGCGTTGCGCATCGTACTTACCCTGCCGGGGAATGTCTCCATTGCGCGGTGCGAGTCGGTCGGTACGGTTAGAGCCGGGATCAAGTCGGTCGGAGCGGTCGGGACGCCCGGACGAGTCGGTCGGCGATTTCGCATCGTACTCGCTCGTCCGGACGCGCGTACGGATCGGTCGGGAAATAGGGCTCCGAATCGGATCCGGTTAAGCCGAATCCGATTCGGAGCCCTACCGGCCGAGATCGGAATCGGCCCCTTGGTTTTCTGCGACATGGGGGTCTGTTGGACCAATGTACCAAACAACTGTGGCTCTACCCTGAGGATCTCATCTACCAGGACTTCCAATTCACTGTCTAGGAACTTTGGATTCTTCTTTGGGGGCATGGTGATGGGTGGTGGTGGGGATTGATGTGTGTGTGAGTGTGCAAGTGAGGGTGTGTGAGTGTAGGTTTTGCTGGGTGTATGTGAGGGTGCTATTTGTTGAGGTGCTAATGGTGTGTGGCTTGTGTGATGGATGAGCTGTGAGTGTGTCTGTGGTTGCTGTGTGATGGTGTTCTGTGCTGGCAGGTCAGTTGAATTTGCAAAGGATCATGGTAGGGATTTGTGGCCTTTATATAGGTGGAGTTGGGGGTGTGTCCTTGTTCCATGTTTTTTTTCCCTGTATTTATTGACTTTGTCATTGCTTGTTTGGCCCTTTTTTTTGTATTTTTTCCTTTGTATTTTTTGTGCATGTAGGAGACGTTCTTCTGACCGAGTAGGACGCTGCAGTTGTCTCGTGCGAGCTTCTCCGAGTCGTTCACGCTGTGTTTCTGCTAGGTTGATTGTGCGGCGTACGCGTCGGTCGCCGAGTATTGGCTTCCTTCGGCTGGCTTTTGTATGTGTGTCGGTCGTTCGGCTTGAGCTCCGTGCGACTCGGTCTGGTTTTCCACGCATTGCATCGTACTGCGCGGGTCGGAGTTCGCGGGTACATTTCGTTCGGGTTCATGCCTGGTGCATGTCGGTCGGTCCTATTCGCGTGGTTTCCCGGCCAGATAGCTTGTTTCCGTCTGGTTCGGTCATTCGGCTTGTGTTCCGTACGAGTCGGTCGTGATTCACATGCATTTCATCGTACTACCCAGGTTGGGCAGCGCCGATACGTGTCGGTCGGACTATATTCCCGTACCGAGTCGGTCGGTACGTTTTCCGGCCCGAATCAGAATCGGCCCCTAAACATATATAATTTACTATTCCCACTCCGAACTATATAAACTCTGGGAAGGTGCTGGACACTAAACATATATAATTTATGATTCACACTCCAAACTATATTAATTCTGGGAAGGTGCTGGACACTAAACATATATAATTTACTATTCCCACTCCAATTAATGTTAAGTCAGGGAAGGTGCTGGACAGTGAACAAATATAATTTACTATTCCCACTCCAAACTATATTAACTCAGGGAAGGTGCTGGACACTAAACATATATAATTTACTATTCCCACTCCAAACTATATAAACTCTGGGAAGGTGCTGGACACTAAGGGGCCGATTCCGATCTCGGCCGGTAGGGCTCCGAATCGGATTCGGCTTTACCGGATCCGATTCGGAGCCCTGTTTCCCGACCGAACCGTACGCGGGTCCGGCCGAGCGAGTACGATGCGAAATCTCCGACCGACTCGTCCGGGCGTCCCGACCGCTCCGACCGACTCGATCCCGGCTCGAACCGCTCCGACCGACTCGCTCGGACTCGACTCGCACCGCGCAATGGAGACGTTTCCCGGCCGGGTAAGTACGATGCGCGCCGCGAGCAGTCCGACCGAGCCGCGCACTCCGGCTCGTAAGAGCTGTCGGAGCCGTACTTTGGGGGTCCGTGTCGGACCCCCTGTACGCGTAGCCGCGCGAGTCGCACACAGGGGGGACCCATGGGTCCCCCCTACCTGTGCGTGTACGGCGCGACTCGCTTCGCCGCGTACCCGCTGTAGGGGGCGCCTTGTCCGACTCGCACCCATTGAGTCAATGGGAGCCCGCGTACGCGTTGTACGACCGGCTCCCATTGACATCAATGGGAGTCCGACCGACTCGAGTCCGATAACATACGGACGCATCGTACTCGTTCGGTCGGACTGCACGGGTCCGATTCGGTCGGAAATCTCTCCGGGTCCGGCTCGGTCGGAGAAATTTCCGGCCCGAATCGGAATCGACCCCTAAACATATATAATTTACTATTCCCACTCCAAACTATATTAACTCAGGGAAGGTGCTGGACGCTAAACATATATAATTTACTATTCCCACTCCAAACTATATTAATTCTGGGAAGGTGCTGGACACTAAAAATATATAATTTACTATTCCCACTCCAATTAATGTTAGGTCAGGGAAGGTGCTGGACAGTGAACAAATATAATTTACTATTCCCACTCCAAACTATATTAACTCAGGGAAGGTGCTGGACACTAAACATATATAATTTACTGTTACCACTCCAAACTATATAAACTCGGGGAGGATGCTGGGGACTAAGCATATATAATGTACTATTCCCACTCCAAACTATTGTAATTCTGGGAAGGTGCTGGACACTAAACATATATAATGTACTATTCCCACTCCAATTAATGTTAAGTCAGGGAAGGTGCTGGACAGTAAACAAATATAATTTACTATTCCCACTCCAAACTATATTAACTCAGGGAAGGTGCTGGACACTAACCATATATAATTTACTATTCCCACTCCAAACTATATTAACTCAGGGAAGGTGGTAGACACTAAACATATATAATTTACTATTCCCACTCCAAACTATATTAACTCAGGGAAGGTGCTGGACACTAAACATATATAATTTACTATTCCCACTCCAAACTATATAAACTCTGAGAAGGTTCTGGACACTAAACATATATAATTTACTATTCCCACTCCAATTAATATGAAGTCAGGGAAGGTGCTGGACTGTAAACATATATAATTTACTATTCCCACTCCAATTAATGTTAAGTCAGGAAAGGTGCTGGACAGTAAACTAATATAATTTACTATTCCCACTCCAAACTATATTAACTCAGGGAAGGTGCTGGACACTAACCATATATAATTTACTATTCCCACTCCAAACTATATTAACTCAGGGAAGGTGGTAGACACTAAACATATATAATTTACTATTCCCACTCCAAACTATATTAACTCAGGGAAGGTGCTGGACACTAAACATATATAATTTACTATTCCCACTCCAAACTATATAAACTCTGAGAAGGTTCTGGACACTAAACATATATAATTTACTATTCCCACTCCAAACTATATAAACTCTGGGAAGGTGCTGGACACTAAACATATATAATTTACTATTCCCACTCCAATTAATATGAAGTCAGGGAAGGTGCTGGACTGTAAACATATATAATTTACTATTCCCACTCCAATTAATGTTAAGTCAGGAAAGGTGCTGGACAGTAAACTAATATAATTTACTATTCCCACTCAAAACTACATTAAATCAGGGAAGGTGCTGGACACTAAACATATATAATTTTCTATTCCCATTCCAAACTATATTAACTCAGGGAAGGTGCTGGACACTAAACATACATAATTTACTATTCCCACTCCAAACTATATTAAGTCAGTGAAGGTGCTGGACACTAAACGTATATAATTTAACCCCTTCCGTGCTCGCGTCGGCCAACGGCCATCGCGAGCACTACCTCCCCAGTGCTGCGAACGACCGTTGGCCGACGCAGCCCCGCCCACTCCGTGGAACGCCCGCACCGCGGCGGAATTGCTGCTGCGGTAAACGGGTTAATATTCCCAATTAAAATTACTTAAATTCTTAATATGTGTTACTCAGTATTAACTGAATAAATATTATTCTTAAATATAAAAAATTCATAAAACTCATTTTTTAAATACTGTACCAAAATATTTAAAAATATTAAAATATACAAAATATTTTTAATAATTTCAAAAAATTTAAAATATTTTTCTTAGTATATTAATAACATAAATATAATTTTGTTTCATAAATTTTAAATGTATTACATTTTAAAAAAAATATTCTAAACAAATTTAGGTACATAATCCAGTAACAATAGAAACTAACTCTTATGATTAAAAAATGAACAATTGCAAAAATACTAAATACAAATTTAAATATTTTTTTTCCTTATTTTAAAAATGTAATGAAAATTATCCCCTATTAACACTACATCTCAATCTGATAATATTTATTTTAAATTTTAAATAAAACAAATTGCAATTTGTAATTTTGTTTTACATTTTTAAAAAACCCACCTTAATTACCTAAAAACACAACATCCCACTACTAAATAATTTTTTAAAACACTCCCCACCCTTAACCCCTAAAGCCCCACATGCCGCTCTTAAAAATGTAATTCAAAATTAATTTTTAAAATTTTAACTTTTATTATAAAATATTTAAAATTTATTTTACACATTTTTTAAAACACTCCCCACCCTTATCCCCTATAAATCCAACATCCCGCTCCTAAAAATAATATTACAATTCAAAATTTTTATAACATAAATTAACTATTCTTAAAACATTAACAAACATATAACATAATAATAAAAAAGTAAACCAATATATTTACATGACGATATTTTAACAAACGACATTTCTCACAACTATATTTTTAACAACACCCTAAATCGATATAATGAACATCGATATATTAAACATCGATATTTATTACTATCGATATTTGATAAACGATAAAATTACACTTCGATATTAAAAAATCGATATTATGTCCACTTACCGTGAAAAAAGACTGTGGAGATTTTTTACTGCCTGGCCTTGGCAATCTCTTTAAAAGCACTAAACATTAAATTAAACGGCCCATCGATTCTGCCCTTGGTACAAGTGGTACGTGCAAAGATTCTGCCAACAATTGCCTATGGCAGCGAAGCACAGAGAGGAAGAGATGCAAAAACACTTGACATCACAGTTACAGCTTCATATAGGGTCATTTTTGGTCTGCCCAAATATACCTCACCTGCGCAAATCAGGCTAGAGTTTGGTATACAGAAACAGTCCTTGGCAAGACAAGGGGTGTATATTATTACCTGGGACAATGTGTGGAAATCCGCACAAGGAACTTTAAATGAATATCTGTGGAAGGAGCTACAACAACAAACCGCCTCACCCGCTGCCAAATACCAAATACCTCAAAAGCAGCCTGCACAATATGGGTTTGAACCGGCTCTGGGATACTCCGACAAATACCATCACATTTAAAAAATTGGTCTGGAAGACGGTCAAATATCTCTCATGGATTGAGGACAAGTCATCTCTCTCGAAAAGGGCACACTGATGGATGACCCTGAACACCTACATGGCGCCAGCTGCTCAAAATTATTTTGATCGGGGCTATGCTAAAGCCACAAAAATCAAGTTCTTGGAGCACAGACTTGTTCTGTTACCCTGTATACAGCACTTTCCGCACTGGCTAAAGGAAAAAGCGGGCTCTACCTGCCGCCTATGCGGCTCAGCAACAGAAGATCTGCTGCACCTGCTATGTACATGTAAAGAACTTTCACAAGAACGGAAACAACTGTTAAAATGCCATTTCAATCAGCGAGGGGTACATACTAGGGGACAAGCAGTGTTGGCATGTTTTGCATCTAATGATCCACAACTGAACTGCTGCCTAGTGAAGTTCCTGAGGTTAGTTGAAAAGAAAATGCCAGTTCAAAAGTTATAAACCATTTTAGACGCCGCAAACAAGTGCAATGTTAGTACGGAGGATCGAAGAGGAAGCTCCCTTTTATTTACTCAAATCTTGGCACTAATGCACTTTACCAAAGTCAAAAGTACTTTTTTGAACTATGAAATTATTGTATATAGAACTGTTTTAACTTGACGTTATATTGTATTGCAACGGTTTTAATTAACTATGCAAATAAACTAAACTTGAAACTTGAAACGCTGCCAGGACTTGTAAAACATTACACAGACGAAATGATGAAAGAAGCAGACAAGGGCACTACTCAGGCTTTGGTGCTCCTTGATCTATCTGCTGCTTTCAACACAGTCAACCATGAACTCTTGGTGGACCGTGTCAGGGACGCGGGGATCTAGGGATCTGCTCTCAAATGGCTCACGTCCTTTCTAGATGGCTGCTCCCAATTGGTTCGTCTTTCCCAATCCACAAAGTTAAATTGATCTGCGGTGTGGCACAGAGATCTTCCCTGTCCCTGCACCTGTTCAATTTGTACCTTCTTCCACTAATTCAGTCTCTGGGTGAAAAAAATGTGTGCACTTTCAATTATGCAGATGATTTGCAACTAATCTTTACCATCGACAATACTCCTGACTCCAGCTTGAATTTCCAGACAACTATGTTACATATACGTAACTGGATGAATAGCAACCACTTAAAATTTAACCCAGACAAAACAGAACTTGTCTTAGTTGGTGGCTCTTGAAATCCTTGGAACTCGAATTTCTGGTCTGCTGAGTTGGGAACGCCACCCATACCTCAACTTCAGCAAAGAGCCTTGGTCTCACAATTGATAGTGACCTCTCTTTGAAGTCCCAGATAGTCTCCACCTGCTTTTCTAAGCTTCAGAAGATCAGGAATATTTGTAGATTCCTTACTTTTGAAGCTCCCATTCAGGTCGTTCTATTTAGGGTCATCCCTCACATTGATTATGCGAATTCACTCTAATTAGGCCTCCCGATGTATTTAACAAGAAGATTGCAGTTGGTGCAAAACCAGGCAGCTAGACTGATTTATCATCAGCCGAGATGGCACCACATCACTCCCCTAATGAGGAAGCTACACTGGCTTCAAGTAATACAACGCTATACATTTAATATTGGATGCCTTATCTTTAAATCTCTTCACTGCACATGCCCGGAATCCGTCTCCACCCCCACCCAGAGGTATGTCCCCGCCGAGAACTTGGGGTCATCCCACCTTAAACTCCTGGTTATCCCCACCTTTAAACGGAAGAGATTAGGTGGATCTAGACTTGCTGTTTTGCTCCCTCATTTTTGGAATTCTCTCCCCTTTAACATCAGCTCCTCAACAAGTTACCCTCAATTTAGGAGACTCCTAAAAACTTGGGGCCTCATTAGGATGGCGGGCGGACTTTTATCTGCCCGCCACCCTAGCAGTGCTGGGACTGGCCGCCAGATGTGCGGCAGTCCCGCACCACTGATTAGGATGCGACCGCCACCCTGGCGGTCGCATCCTGCATCTTTGACATTGCGGAGCGCAGCACCCGCCGCAATGCTGTCCCTGTACAGGGCACTGCTGCGGGAGAGCTCTGGCTTCAGTGCCTACAATTACAGATTGAAGTGAATTGGAGCTGACTTAGCACGGCTGAGCCTCCTTGCATATGGACTTGGAACACCAGGAACCCATTTTTTATTACGTGTTGGAACCGTAGGAATCCGTCTATACATCTATCATGCAGTATCCCTGCTAGATATTCGTCTTTGAGCTGGTCTCAATAAATATTTCTGATTGTTCTACTTATTTATTTGGATTATTCGTACCAAGGTGGTTTCTCTTTTGTGTCCCACATATACATCTGGTAGCCCTGATGAAGGTGTGATCCACATTGGGTTAGACACCGAAACGCGCGTTGGCGCTGAACGACCTCGTGCTTCCGGACCTAGCTTCTATTTTTAATCAAGAGAATGCACGAGAGCCCCCTTCTTTTGCTAATATCTACCCTTTGTATAGGATCCTTTATCACTTTATAATTGTATGGATCTATTTGTTGCTAAAATGTTGATGACTGGTTTGAATGTTTGAGTGTGTATGAAATTTTGAATGATTGTTGGTATTGAATGCGTTTATGTGGGACCGTATTTATATTTATATTTATATGTTGAGTGTGTAATATTATATATATGTCTCTAATTTTGTTTTTGTGAATTCTGACTAATTATATGAATGTTACCAATGAAAATAAAAATTTATATATATCTTTTGTAAGATTCTGTTTTGTTAGCCCAGCTTTGTTTGAATTATTGAGTGACCCTAACGGGCACATGTTATATTATTCTTAGACAGGTTGATTTCTTTATATTGTTGTAGTTGCTTTCCCCTGTCCAACCTGTCTATTATCAATCTTCAGGGGCCCCCTTCTTAGTGGCCTTTGTGAATAGGGCCTGGAATTTTTCACAGTCATACACTAAGGGCCCGATTCCGATCTCTTTCGGAAAGCAAACTGAACGACTTGTGTCTGCAATACTTTCCATACGACTCATGTCAGGGGAGTCCGACCAAGCAAGTACAATGCATTTGAATGCATCCGGATACGATTCGGTCGGACTCCCATTGACTTCAATGGGAGCCTGTGTACCAAACGCGTACACAGGCTCCCATTGACAAAAGGGGTGGTTGGGGATCATCGTGCACCCTGTGGCGGGTACCACTTGGTGCCTGCCACACTGTGCATGGCCTGAAAGGGGGGACTCATGGGTACACCCACGGGCATGATTTGAAGGGCCCTGGGTGAAGGGGGGCCTGCTATGGACCCCAAAGACCGATTCCGGCAGCCTTTTTTGATCCGGGCAAAACAAATAGTAAAGGCTGTCCGAATCATTCATCGTATTTGCTCACTTGGAAAACCTACTCCATAGAGCTGTACAGTTCGGCCCCGGAGGGCCCTATCTCTCCGTATGCCTTCCAGAACCAATTCGGTCAGTGCTAAGGGTTTCCAGGCATCATACTTGGTCATTCGGAATTGGGAAGGAGTCAGTCGGAAACAAGGGCTCCGGATCGGTTTAGGTAAAACCAAATCCGATTCGGAGCCCTTCCGACCGAGATCGGAATCGGGCCCTAAGCCTACTTGAATAATTCCTGATTACTTGCGTTCCTGCAACAGGAAATGTGTCCTAGCATTTTGAGCTGCACAATTATCTCTGGTTGGTCAAATGACTACTTACATTTTCCAAGTTTCTTTACAGATCAAATAAACCATGGAATGCTGTCCAGCGTACTTACAAGTGGTTGGGATTAATTCAAGCGTTTGTATCCATCACTTTGGGTTCACTGTAAATGGCGAAGGCGTACCCAGATAAAGGACTCGCAGCTCACTATTAATTAAGACTGAAGATGCTCCTAACTGATGAGGTCTCATAGCCTGGAACATATTCTAGAGTTGCCTATGTTAATATTCAATGGGAGTATGACCTCGCAGTTCTGAATAGGCTGCCCCTTTATGGGTATGGCTAAAACTAATATATATATATGATTTATCGGTGTCTGCGATGGCACAGCAAGCAACTAGACAATGGAATTAAATGCTGACCAACCATCACATCTCATTGTGTTGTTCTGAACAAGCCAATAGCCATTCAATGATAATATTTCATTATAAAAATATAAATTACATCAAACGTCAGCAAAGTCATAGTGATACACCCAAATGTTACATTCCCTGACCTTTCTAAACATCTGAAGTTCACGAGAAAATGGCAGTCTCTATATTTATGCTTTGTTATCATTTGGGTTTTTGCCACTTTCTTTTCACTTGGCTCTGAGTGTAGAACTGAGCCTCTGATTACATCAGCTACAAATAGCATTTTATTTTTTAAGTAGAATTACACAATATTATCAGAATATTTGTTTTAACCCTCAGATGGGCCTTTCCACGTACTTATCTGACAATAAAATGCTTACATATTTTTCTGTCAATCTGTGGTCTGATACATTTTCTCACAAACTGATTCAACATTAGCCTCATTGTGTGCATGTTTTGTATTGCAACATCATAAATGGGGTTTCTGGTTTATGTATAGAATTTATATTTCATTCTCCATATATATATTTACTTATGCCATACCCTAATCATCCTGCTGAAAACAATTTGAGTACTAGTCATAATGGTAAATATACACATATATATTTGTTCAAATGTGTATTTACTATTACACCTAGGTGCAACTCTTCGCTTTTTTGCTATTTAATATTTACGAGTGTACGTTATGGGTGTAACTCACTACTTTTTTGCTATTTTGGTATTTACAAGTGAAGAGTTACACCTAAGTATAAACTTGCATGTCTCCACCCTCTCAGATCTAGGGGTGGAGCCTTCCAATAAACAAATGTATGAGTTGAAAGTTACTACTAGAGATCTGACTATGGGAAAGTATAGAGAACTGTTCTAACTTTTCTTTTAATGTATAAAATAAATGTCAATTAATTGAAAGTAATACTTGTTAACATGGAACTAAAAAAAATGTTAAAGCACATTAACTAAATGCAAGATATAATTAAAGGGGCAATCAATAATTCATGAATGTAAATATATTTTACTGTATACATATTAATTTTCAAACAATACTTTAAAAGAAAATTACCCACCCATGCTAATTGTTTTCTTTTTCTTTACTATTTAGTACTTTTGAAAGTGATGTATTTAATTAATTTAATTTAAATGTCCAACATGAAACTGTTATTTTTTTATGAATTTTCTGATTACATTTTAAAATAGGAAATGAATGAATCAATAACTATATATAATATTTACTACCACAAAATTATCTATCTTATTTAATTGAAATGTCAAACTAATTAAATGTGGTTAATTGTAGTTCCTACGGTGTTATTTTAGTTCCCCATCTCTATTATGTTCTATATAACTGTTTTGCAGTATCCATGGTTGGACATATGTGGTGCTTGACTTTTTCCAAGACTGGGCTGGATTATAGTTACACCTGTCTTGGCACCTTTAGAAGGGAAGTCTGTGAATAGAAATGGTCTTACTCTTTTGTATGGGTGTGTTTTTATTAGCATTACCCTCTTTAACCCCCTTCTTAAATGTCCCTGCCCTTTAGTAGTACACATTTGTTTTTTTACACCACTCCCTCTGGTCTCATCCACAGTGGCAAAGATCTCTGCACAAAACAGAAAGTAGTATGTGAGTAGAACTACAGTAGTACTAGTTTATATACTACAAAATTCAGTTTGTGAATTGGGCCCTTTGTGTCACAGAAACGTCATATGAACACAATCCTCCTACTTCAATGTGTCTTGGCAATATATAGATGCATGTAACCATAAAAAGAATACTTTTTTATAAGAAATAATAGTTTTCATTATATATTATTAATCTGCATCAGGGCGCAGACCCAAAGAAATTGTGAGGGTGTTTTAGTACATGATCCAGGAATGTATCTGTATGTTTCATCAGTTGATGTGTAGACCCAAGTATTGCACTTCCCCTGAACTGGAAAAAAATGCAAACCATAACAAAATGATTTGCTTGCCTCTTTGGACAGTCAGTCTTAGAGTGGTTGGCTGTGTAGAAATATGTTGTGATTTAGGTTCACTATAATTTATGTTGAGTTCTTTGTTTACATCAATTACCAGAATTCCTTATCATTTTGAGTGAACAGAAGGATAAAAAGTTAGGGCTACCACTTTCTGCCTTTTGAAATGTGATGTCTGTTGTAACATATCCAGTACTGCAATAACATAACGCAAGAGCACAGATAAATAAGGCATGTTGTCTCTGAGTATAACAAACTGCTAAATAATGATGACCCATTTAAAATTGTTGGTTTCAAAATAATTGCAAACAAAGGTTAGGTCTTAAATTTTGTGGATCACTGTCATACTGGTGGCTTTTTTCACTGTAATTTACAGTGGGTAAAAAACGACAATATATTGTGGCTACTGTTTGCCTTATATTGTCTCGTTTAATGGAGTACATTAAGCTGTGCATTTACAGGATGAGGCTGATACGTTTAATGGTATTGGAAAATGATATCACAATCATATTGGACCTACAGTTAGGGTTAATGCTTTTATTTAAATGCTTTCTGATCTAGTTTAGGAACATCACCCTCACTGGGATAGTTGAACTTCCATCTTTTTAGATTTTTATGTTCAGGCTTATTTTACAAAAGAGGACACCCTAGACGTCCTGCTTGTATTAAGGAGATTTATTGCACAACTTTGTTCCCTCCACTTGCAACATTCTTCTATGGATGTGCATCTGTTGCTAGGACAGTTCCTTCATCATAACCAGCTGTGCATAGCCAACAACTAGATGCAGTATCATACATCAACATGAAATCAGTATACACTATATCATAAAAATAACTGGAATTTTATTTATTTATTTATTTATTTAATTTGTAAGGCGCAACAGCTACCCAAAAAGGGTTTCCCTGGAAGACTTGGTTTAAGGTACTTTAAGGTTATTGCAGCTTATAACTCACATTCATTTGCACCCTGACTCAAAGTGTTGTCTGAGTTAAGAAGTTATCCCTGGTTATCATTTGGGGGCTTATTTACAAGCCCCTTGCGCCACTTTTGCGTCATTTTTAACATGGCAAAAGTGACGTACGGGTGGCGCAAGGGGCTTGTAAATAAGCCCCTTGGTCTTTATTTAGGAGAGTGTTGACATAACCCACTGAGGAAATGGTTTCAAGTTTTGGATGAGAATGCACATGAGCTGCTGAATGTGAGCAGCTGCACTGTGAGTTTCACTTTTTAATTTTTTATTTTAAACCTGCAGGTCACAATTTGGAACCACGAATGCAGAGGAAAGCTGGGACCTCACGGTGTTAAGCAGTTCCTCATTCTCTCGGGATTCATCATAGACTGACAGAGCACATAGTAACAAAATTGCTGCTACAGGGTTCTCAAATCCACAGACATCAACCAGAAGCCTGCATTGGCTCATCAGGCTCTGGGGATGTTTTCTCTGCCCTCCAATACCAGTCACCACAATTTTATTGTGCACCACGTATGTGCATTTGTGTCTGCTGACCCAAAACAGCCTCACTGGTTCATGGCTGCTGTTGGTTCCTTTTGCTAGATGTAACTCATACATATGAATGGGTGGCCATAGAACAGACTACTGCAAAAAGTAGCTTGTAAGTTACTGGTATCTCCAGCTGTCTGCAAGTTGCTCTCCTCTGTGCAGTTTGGGCTAATAAATCAGAAGATTTTGCTTGGGTGAATTTAAATATGTACACCAAAACTGAAAAAGGTAAATTCGAGATGAAAATATTTTTATGTACAGAACTCATAAGGTAATCTTTGGAGAAAAATGGTGCACTTTGTAAAATATATGTGAAGCCCATATTTGCGTCATCAGTCATTTGGGTTAGGGGCATTACAGATGTGGCTGTTATGTATTACCCATTTAGAGGATAAGGCATTTTCACATTACTGCTGGCAATCCTATTTAAGGTGCTGAGGTGAGCACTGCTGGTAATTTTGCATGTGATGGTCACTAATATAATCTTGTATGATATGCTCACTATTACAACATTACTCTAGC
The DNA here is from genome assembly GCA_963921515.1 of Calotriton arnoldi. Taxonomy (NCBI): domain Eukaryota; kingdom Metazoa; phylum Chordata; class Amphibia; order Caudata; family Salamandridae; genus Calotriton; species Calotriton arnoldi. The sequence continues at coordinate 215,966 of CAWUFW010013841.1, read as the reverse complement.
TTGGGATGATATTCATTGAACACAAGTAGCTCTCATTACAGGAAAGGTTGGCAACACGTGCTACAGACATTGTTTGGGTGGAGCATAAATCTTGTGGTGAAATATTCAACTATTTTATTTTGGTGGACAGTAAATAATCTTCTGGTACCCCCAAAACATGCTCATTGGGTTCAAAGAGTGCTTCTCCTATCCCCTTAGGCTCATACCAATTGATACACTGCAGTGCATTATCAATGGTCATTCAAACATCCCTTGCATCATGTAATGCGGGCCGCAAACAAAAAAATAATGGTGGGCTACTCATTAGATTTTGAAGATTTGCATTTTCTTTGAAGATAAGTAGCTGCAGCACTGGATCAAGGTAAGAAGTTTTCATCATCCTATTGGATTACATTTGTTTTCAATTTTATTATCATTGAATCCTCCACAGATCTAGATCAAAGGAAAATCGTAGGATAAACCATCAATATCGCTATAAGTGCAACCCTCAAAAGTCCACTCACCTCCTTTATATAACACAGATATTCTAAATTGTAGAGAAACTGATTTTAAAAAATGATCTCAGTAAAATTCTAGTTTCATGCCAAGTTTGGTGCAATTCCACTCAGCAGTACTTTTTTGTAGTGCTGTAGTGGAGAGCAAGTACTCCAATGGAAATGAAAATGTAAAGCACATATTTTTAGACCTCCCTCAGCCCGTTTCTCTCTTCCACCTGTGGCTTTAACTTTTGCACTATTTATATGAAAATTTCATGCAGCTCCCATAAACAGTGACAAACTTGGTAAGAATTTCACGTATAACACACAGTAATGCACGTAATATTAATGTGCACGCCGACAGGAAATCAACAATGGCTTTTATGATGGTATTGCAGCATTGTTGGTGTGAAGTGGCTGAATTCTGGAGCAAATGTGTTTCAAATTGTAATTTGTTTAACTGTGAACTCTTAGAGTAATAGAGACAGATTAGATTAACCCTGATATAACAGTTAAACTGATGCAATCCAAAGATGTGAAAGCTGCACTGACCAATATGCAGCTGAGCTGATGATTATTGTCCAGTTAAGTGCCTAGACACCTTAAGGTAGTAGCGCGCTCTATACATTTAATTTTCATTTCATTTTTTATTTTCATGTGTTTTCTGCAGAAAGCTGATCAATATTCATCGAAAACTATGAAACTGCTCATATATATATTCTATAAATGGTTTTCTAGACCATAAAAGTCATTTTGGTAGATAGTGCATTGTTGTGATGCACATACTACCTTCTTGTACTGACAACATGTGTATTGAACACTTTTTTATTATTCCAAAAGAGCATATCTCTGGTGAGGACCTGCCCCATGATGAGGAATGCCACCTTGTGTGGGTGAGAGTATTCAAACCTTTTTGGAAAGTAGACTACTTAGTCGTGTTGGCAATGGCTCTTAGTTTTCTGGTGACTATCCTTTTGTTGTTTAAAGCACCAAGTGACTGCAGTAGGACATGGCTTACTCGTGCTTTTGCTAGGCATAAGAGGGTTAGGGTATCTACTAAGGGCATGACCTTTGGTCTCCTCCTATGAAGTTGTTCCACATCTTGACCCCACCTCCATTCCAGAAACATGAAGAATGCTGCAGTGTTTATTTAATTACTTTTTCTGCAGCTAGAAGAAAGGTAACTTTTTTCTTTTCTCTCCCTATCCCTGTGGGTCCGTTGCTGGCACAAAAGTGCCTGGTGTCTCCCTTCAAGGGGAATTGTGTAGCAGTTCAATTGAAATGCTGGTTGAAATATCAATCAATCAATCATTCAGGATTTATAAAGCATGGCTAATCACCTGATAGGATATCCAGGCGTTTGCAGGCCCTGGAGGCTTATATGACCAGCCAGGTCTTGAGGGCCATTCAGAATTCCGGAAGTGAAGTGATGGTCCGGTATGTGGGGAGGCTGTTCCAGGTCTTTGCTGTGATGTGGGAGAAGGAGCATCCTCCACTTCTGCTTCAGTAGAAGCGGGGAGTATGATCAAGTAAAAGGGAGGAAGAACATAGTCTTCTCAATGGTTGGTGAAAGTTCATGTGGCGGTTAATGTTGCTGGGTTCTTGGTTGTGTAGAGACTTGAGTGTGTGGGTCAGCAGCTTGAATTGGCATCTCTTCTGTACTAGAAGCCAGTGGAGTTTTCGGAGCTGAGGTGTGATGTGGGTTCATCGAGGAAGGCTGAGGATGAGTCTGACTGCAGTGTTCTGTATGGTCTGAAGTCTCTGTAGAAGATGTGCGGCCATTCCTATGTAGAGATCATTGCCATAGCCCAGTCTGCTGGTGATGAGAGCTTGTGTCATGGTGCATCTCGTGTGTAGGAGTAGCCACTTGAAGGTCTTACGTAGTATGCACAGAGTGAGGAAGCAGGCGGAGAAGACAGCGTTGATCTATGGTTTCATGGTGAGCTTTTTGTCAATGATGATTCTGAGATTTATGGCATGGTTGGAGGGAGTGGGTGTGAGTCCTAAGTCTGATGGCCACCAGGAGTCATTCAATATGGGGCTGCTGTTGCCAAAGATCAGTACTTCTGTCTTGTCTGTGTTCAACTGCAGGCAGTTGTTCTTAATCCAGTTGGTGACGTTTTTCATGCATATATGGAAGTTGGTTCTACTGGTGGGGTCGTCGGTGAGTGAGAGGATGAGTTGGGTGTCGTCTGCATAGGAAATTATGTTGAGACCATGGGATCTGACAATGCTCGCCAGCGGGGTCATATATGCGTTGAAGAGTGTGGGGCTGAGGGATGTGCCCTGGTGGACACCACAGGTGATCTCCTTGGGTTCAGAGATGAAAGGTGGGAGGTGTATCCTCTGGGTTTTTCCAGTGAGGAAGGAAGAGATCCATCTGAGTACGTCCCCTTGGATGCCGATGTGGTGGAGTCTTTCGATCAGTGTGTGGTGGGATACAGTGTCAAAGGCTGCTGAGAGGTTGAGGAGGATCAAAGCTGCTGTTGCTCCTCAGTTGAGAAGTGTTAGACCTGGCATCATTGGCATGGGTCTCCCTTCCATTTTTTCGTAATGCCTCCACTGTTGCCGATATGTTTTTGCTGGGCTAGATGCTCATGGGCACTTTGCCGCTGCTAATCAGTGCCAAAGTGCAAGTGCTCCCTATCGTGAATTGATGTATGTATTAGTGACTCCATGAGTGGGGGGGGGGTCTCGGGTACTCTTCAAGTAGCTGTGAGGCCAGCCATGCCTGTTGACTGTTTGTTAGGGAACGATTTGGAGAGCTCACCTTGGGCTAAGGTGGAGCGGAGTGCGCATTTAGAAATGTTGGGCTTGCCTGATTGGGCATGTGTGACCACCCGGTCAATGGCAGCTAAAGGTGTTCAAGAGGACCTGGAGCCTGAGAGGGAGGCCCAGGTGCCTGCCGGAGAGACAGGAGGAAGGGGGCGTGGGAAACCGGCCCCCGAAGTTCCCACGGTCCAGGAGGAGGCAGACCCTGAGGGGGATGCCCTGGAGCCTACAGGGGAACAGGTAGCTGAACTGGGGGACCTACCTGAGCTGACCCATTGACAGCAAGAAGGAGGACCCTCCAGGGAAGAGTTCTGCGAGGAGCAGAACGCATGCCCCTCTCTCGTGGGTCTGAGGCAACAGGCCACAGACCAGGCAGCAGGTGATCAGTCTGGATCACATTGGATTTACTGGGAGAATGGTCTCCTGTATTCAGAGCCTAAGGTTGCTGAGCCTGGGTCAGCCCGTGTGCTGGTGGTACCCCAGCACTTCAGAGCCTTCCTACTGGGGTTGGCTCATGATGTACCGTTAGCGGGACATCTGGGGAAGGACAAGACCTTTGACAGGCTTTTTACCCATTTCTATTGGCCCCAGATGCGCAGGAGTGCCGCCACTCACTGCAGGCCATGCCAGACTTTCCAGGCAAGTGGAAAGAGTGGGAGGAAGCACAAGGCTCCTCTCCAGCCATTCCCTGTGGTCAGCACCCCCTTTGAACGGGTGGGTTTTGACATTGTGGGGCCACTGGACCCCAAGACAGCCATGGGCAACAGGTTTATCCTGGTCTTGGTGGGCCATGCCACCCGGTACCCTGAAGCTATCCCTCTGAGGACAGCAACGGCCCCCGTGGTGGGACAGGCACTGATGGGAATTTTCTCACGTGTGGGATTCCCTCAAGAGGTGGTGTCTGACAGAGGTACCAACTTCGTGTCCAAGTACATGAAGTCCCTGTGGCAGGAGTGCGGTGTAACTTACAAGTTCACCACTCCTTACCACCCTCAAGGAAATGGGCTGGTTGAGAGATTCAACCGGACCCTCAAGGGCATGATTATGGGTCTGGAAGAACCCATGAGGCGTAAATGGGACGTCCTCCTACCATGCCTGTTGTTTGCATACCGGGAGGTGCCACAGAAGTCTCTAGGGTTCAGTCCCTTTGAGCTCCTCTATGGACACCCGGTGCGAGGACCTCTGAGTTTGGTCAAGGAAGGCTGGGAGCAATCTCCCAGGAAACCTCCCCAGGATGTATACAGTTACATGCTGGCCTTCAGGAACCAGACTAGGCGTTTCAGAGAACTTGCTGAGGCAAATCTGGAAGCCAGCCAGGAGGAGATGAAGCGGTGGTACGACCAGAATGCCACTCTGGTAGAGCTTCAGCCTGGTCAGAAAGTGTGGGTCATGGCCCCTGTGGAGCCTTGTGTGCTCCAGGACAGGTGGACCGGCCCTTTTACGGTGGTGGAGCGCAAGAGTCCAGTTACCTATTTGGTGGACTTGCAGTCTCCCAGGAACCCCTTGCGGGTCCTGCATGTGAACCGCCTGAAGCCCCACTTGGAGAGGTCCCAAGTGGGCATGCTCTTAGCTACAGATGACGGAATGGAGGAGGAGACCGAGCCTCTTCCTGACCTCCTGTCAGCCCGAGAGCAAGATGGATCAGTGGAGGGAGTAAACCTCTCTACTTCCCTGACACCTGAGCAGCAGGGTGACTGTCGCCAACTGTTGGGACAGTTCCCTGACCTGTTCTCCCTGGTTCCCAGTGTCACTCATTGGTGCGTCCATGATGTGGACACTGGGGACAGTCTTCCTGTGAAGCACAAGGCTTACAGGGTGACTGACAAGGTCAGAGCCTGCATCAAGGAGGAGGTCTCCAAGATGTTTGCGCTAGGGGTGATTGAGTCCTCTAACAGCCCTTGGGCCAGCCCAGTGGTCTTGGTTCCAAAGGCTGCCGCGCCTGGTGCCACACCAGAACTCTGGTTCTGTGTGGACTACAGGGGACTCAATTCCGTCACCAGGACTGACGCCCACCCCATCCCCAGAGCTGATGAGCTCATAGATCGGTTAGGGGCTGCGCGGTACCTCAGCACGTTTGACTTAACGTCTGGGTACTGGCAGATCGCCTTGACTGATGGGGCAAAAGAGAGGTCAGCATTCTCAACACCAGATGGGCACTACCAGTTCCGGGTGATGCCCTTTGGGATGAAGAATGCCCCTGCCACCTTTCAGAGGTTGGTCAACCAGGTGTTGGTTGGACTGGAGGATTTCAGTGCCGCCTACCTGGATGACATCGCAGTGTTCAGTGCCAGTTGGGAAGAACATCTGCGCCACCTCTGGGAAGTGTTGATGGCGCTGCGGAGGGCAGGCCTCACAATCAAGGCAAGTAAGTGCCAGATTGGGCAGGGTTCTGTGGTGTACTTGGGATACCAGGTTGGGAGCGGCCAGGTGGCGCCCCTCCAACCGAAAATGTATACCATTCTGGCTTGGGAGCCCCCCAAGACCCAGACAGAGGTGAGAGCCTTCCTAGGACTCACCGGGTATTACCGGAGATTCGTCATATGGCAGCATTGTTGCCCCCTTGACAGAGCTGACTTCCAAGAAGCAGCCCAGGAAAGTGATTTGGACTGACGCCTGTCAAAAAGCTTTTGACACCTTGAAGACTGCCATGTGCACGGCGCCTGTGCTCCAGGCACCCAACTTCTCCAATGAGTTCATTGTTCAGACCGACGCTTCAGAGCATGGTGTAGGGGCTGTTCTATCACAGATCAATGAGGAGGGCCTAGACCAACCTGTAGCCTTCATCAGTAGGAGGTTACTTCCCCGGGAACAGAGATGGAGTGCTATTGAGCGTGAGGCATTTGCTGTGGTCTGGGCTCTGAAGAAGCTGAGACCATACCTGTTTGGGACTCACTTCCGGGTTCAGACAGACCACAGGCCCCTCAGATGGTTGATGCAGATGAGGGGTGAGAATCCAAAGCTGTTGAGGTGGTCCATTTCCCTACAGGGGATGGACTTTACGGTGGAACACCGCCCTGGTACAGAACACGCCAATGCTGATGGACTGTCCAGATTTTTCTGCCTTAGCGATGAGAACTCCCTAGGGGTAGGATAGTTCTCCCCACATTTCAGTTGGAGGGGACACGTGTTAGACCTGGCATCCTTGGCGTGGGTCTCCCTTCCATTTTTTCGTAATGCCTCCACTGTTGCCGATATGTTTTTGCTGGACTAGATGCTCATGGGCACTTTGCCACTGCTAATCAGTGCAAGTGCAAGTGCTCCCTATCGTGAATTGATGTATGTATTAGTGACTCCATGATTGGATGATTGGTTTACTTGTCAGTCCCTAGTACCGTGCACTGAGTGTGCCCAGGGCTTGTAAATCCAATGCTGCTGGTGGGCTTGCAGCACGGGTTGTGCCACCCACAGAAGCAGCTTGTGAAGTGTGTCTCAGGCCTGCCATTGCAAAGCCTGTGTGCAGCCTAGGGCTGCCATGTCGACTTGGTGAGTGCACCCACTTACCAGTCCCTAAACCTTCCCTTTACTGCATGTTGGTCACCCCTAAAGTAGGCCCTAGGGCAGGGTGCATTGTAAGTATAAGGTAGGACATGCCCTGGTGTGTGTGGCATGTCCTAATAGTGAATTACAGCCATTTTCGTTTTTCACTATTGCAAGGCTACCTGCTCCCCAAAGGCCAGAATGGGCAGACTGACTATTACACCTTATAGTCAGAAATGACCCAGGGAACATGGTAGAAAAACTAATTTAGTATGCCTGAACTCAGGATGATAAAATACATCTTTTAGTGAAGTTGGTTTTAACATTCTGTGTTTGAAAATACCACTTTTAGAAAGTGGGTATTTTCTTGCCTAACTATCCAAGCCTGCCTCTGCTAGGTTGTGTATTCCTTGTCTGGAGATTGAGTGACAGGGGCTGGGGGTGGCTACAGGAGACAGGGTGAGTCAGCACAGGGCTGAATAGAAAGATCTGCATCCAGAGTGGAGGGAGGAGTTGCACCTGGGTCTGAATAGGGCTGTGCCTGCTTTCCACAATGCTGGCTCCACCTCCTGCCGGGTGGCTGAGCACTCTGCCCCACATTCTGAAAGGAAAGAAGGAGTCAGAAAAACAAAGTGCTCCAGGACTGACCAGAACTGGTTTTTGACTAGGCAGAGGCCTCTCTGCCTCCAGAGAACAAAGAGAATCAGGGTATAAGAGGGGCACCCAGACCCCAGGAAAATTAGATCACTTTTGGGAACAAGAAGAAACCTTTGCTGAGGAGCGGAACCAAGAAGAAACTGAGGAGAGACTATCCCTAAGCCTGAAGTGCTGCTTGGGGATTGGCCTGCAGTGGTTTGCCTGACTGCCAAAGAATGGAGAAAGGAACTTTTGCTTTGCTGTGACTTTCATCAACTTGTGAAGGATCTCCAAGGGCTTGGAAGAGAGCTTGCCCCCTGACCGAAGTCCTAGGACCATTGGACTTCACCCCCTTTGTGAATTGCTGCTGGAAACTCTGTTTCAGTGGCTACAGAGGTAGGGAGATGTGACCGACTCTCACGACCGACTCGGTGTCCTGTAAGCACCGCATCGAGGCACTGTCTCACCCTGCAACGCACGGCCCTGGTCTCACCGACTCCGTCAACGAGCCGCTGCCTGCACCGCATCGAGGGACAACGCGTCCTGCAACGCTTCGCTACGCTGAATCGAACTGGTCCGACCGACACGGTCACTGCTGCTGAGTTCGAGTCCTGTGACCGCACCGGAGTTGGGCACCGCTCGCACGCTTTGCGACGCACCGCCCGACTCGCACCGCTGTCCGGACTGATCGACGCCAGCTCCTGAATCCAGCTCCGTCGCCGCACCGCAACCTGCCAGCACCGCATCGAAGCACCGTCTCGCCCTGCAACGCACGGCCCTGGTCTCACCGACTCCGTCTCGACGATGTCAACGAGCCGCTGCCTGCACCGCATCGAGGGACAACGCGTCCTGCAACGCTTCCATTTTTGCATCGGGACCGCGACGAACAGCCATCCGGCTCGCACGCCCGTGCCTGCCGCTTCAAGTAAAAGGTACTGTGACCGAGTCTGTCTACGCTGTGTTGGCCCGTCTCGACGCGGTCAGCTGGATTTGTTAGACTCTGTTTGTTCTCGACATCGCCGTAGCCGGAGGAGGCTACCGACTCGCACAGAACCTTGAATGAAGCCTTTTTGATCAGAACTAAGCACTCTTGACAGTATTGTGGATTATTTTTGTCGTTTATGGTCTTGTGATAAATCTATATAAAGTATACCTATTTTTATAAATATATAACCTGTGTGGTGTCCATTTGTAGTGTTGTCACTTGATTACTGTATGTGTTCACAAATGCTTTACACACTGCCTCTGAACTAAGCCTGTCTGCTCGTGCCAAGCTACCAAGAGGGTGAGCAGGGGTTCCTTCAGGAGTGTACCTACTTTCCCTGACTAGACTCAAGGGTCCCTATTTGGACAAAGGTACCTACCTCTGCCAACTAGACACCCCCAAATCTAACAAGGAGGGTTCTGATGTCGTTGTTGGCTGTGATCAGGGCGGTTTTGTGCTGTGATTGCTGCAGAAGCCGGATTGGGAAGAGTTGAGTAGCTGGTTCTGCTCCAGGTGTGTCATTAGTGGATTGCAGATGATCCTTTCCAGTACGTTGGCTGGGAATTGGAGCAGAGAGATTGGCTAGTAATTTTTGAGGTTACTGGGGTCAGCATAGAGTTTTTTGAGTAGTGATCTGACTTTGGCATGTTTTTAGGTATCGGGAAATGTTGCGGTGATTATAGAGGTGTTGAGTAGAGTGGTGAGTTCCTTCCCAATCCTTTGGTTTTCCAGGTTAAAGATGTGGTGTGGGCATTGGTCTGTGGGGGCCCCCGAGTGATGGATTTCATGGTGGAGGTGGTGTCCTGGGTGGAGAGGATGTTCCAGGTGGACAGTGTGTGGATTGTGTCGGTTACGGTTTATGGCTTAACTGTCAAAGTCAGTATGTGTGGGTTGGGGTTCAAAGTTTCTGTATATGGTTGTGATCTTAGCGATACCAAAGGGGATGATGGACGGAGCGCTAGAGCAAATTAAACACTCACCCCCAGTCAACTGATCTGGGTTTAATCCATCATCATTCTTTAGCTCACTCCACCACCCCAGTTCAGACATGGCCATATGCAAATCAGTCTGACCCTGTGCGTCATGGGAACAGTCCAGCCCGAACTGCCAAGCCATGTCTTCCCTGGACCGGAAACAAGCATCTTGGGACCGGTTTCGGGTTCAAAACCCTCATCAGCCAGGCTATCTTGAATCCAGTGGCAAAGTGAGCAAGGGACCCACGTCTGGGCATACCCTGCCAACTTAGGGCGAACAAAGCGATACCAAAGGGGATGATGGAAGGAGCGCTAGAGCAAATCAAACACTCACCCCCAATCAACTGATCTGGGTTTAATCCATCATCATTCTTTAGCTCACTCCACCACCCCAGTTCAGACATGGCCATATGCAAATCAGTCTGACCCTGTGCGTCATGGGAACAGTCCAGCCCGAACTGCCAAGCCATGTCTTCCCTGGACCGGAAACAAGCATCCTGGGACCGGTTTCGGGTTCAAAACCCTCATCAGCCAGGCTTTCTTGAATCCAGTGGCAAAGTGAGCAAGGGACCCACGTCTGGGCATACCCTGCCAACTTAGGGTGAACAAAGCGATACCAAAGGGGATGATGGACAGAGCGCTAGAGCAAATCAAACACTCACCCCAAGTGGGACGGGTATGCCCAGACGTGGGTCCCGTGCTCTCCATGCCACTGGAATCAAGCTATCCTGGCTGAAGAGGGGTGAAACCCCGAAACCGGTCCTAGGATGCTTGTTTCCAGTCCAGGGAGGACCTGGCTTGGCAGTTCGGGCTGGACTGTTCCCATGAGGCACAGGGTCAAGACTGATTTGCATATGGCTGGGTTCAAACTGGAATGGCATGGTGAGCAAAAAAACGATGGATTTAGGCCCAGATCTCTGTACTGGGGTGAATGTATGACATTGTTCTGCATTATGTCCATCAACTGTTGTTTTTGCATTTGTCACCCCGAGTGGGACGGGTATGCCCAGATGTGGGTCTCGTGCTCTCCACGCCACTGGAATCAAGCTATCCTGGCTGAAGAGGGGTGAAACCCCGAAACCGGTCCTAGGATGCTTGTTTCCAGTCCAGGGAGGACCTGGCTTGGCAGTTCGGGCTGGACTGTTCCCATGAGGCACAGGGTCAAGACTGATTTGCATATGGCTGAGTTCAAACTGGAATGGCATGGTGAGCAAAAAATCGATGGATTTAGGTCCAGATCTCTGTACTGGGGTGAATGTATGACATTGTTCTGCATTCTGTCCATCAACTGTTGTTTTTGCATTTGTCACCCCGAGTGGGACGGGTATGCCCAGACGTGGGTCCCGTGCTCTCCATGCCACTGGAATCAAGCTATCCTGGCTGAAGAGGGGTGAAACCCCGAAACCAGTCCTAGGATGCTTGTTTTCAGTCCAGGGAGGACCTGGCTTGGCAGTTCGGGCTGGACTGTTCCCATGAGGCACAGGGTCAAGACTGATTTGCATATGGCTGGGTTCAAACTGGAATGGCATGGTGAGCAAAAAAACGATGGATTTAGGCCCAGATCTCTGTACTGGGGTGAATGTATGACATTGTTCTGCATTCTGTCCATCAACTGTTGTTTTTGCATATGGTTGTGATCTTGTCATGGAAGAAGTGGGTAAGTTTGCCGCACAGCTTCTGTGTGGGTGTTGTGTTGTTTTCGCTGGCAGCCAGGTTAGAGAATTTCTTAACGATGTTGAAAAGTTCCTTGGTGTTGTTGGCACTGGTTTTGATGTGTGCAGCAATGGCTGTCTTTGTTGCCCTCAGAAGATGGTGGTAGAGGTTGAGGGAGGTCTTGAAGGCTGCCCTATCAGAGGTGTCCTTACTAGTGTGCCAATTCCTCTCCAGCTGTTTGCTGTATTGTTTCACTGCTCTGAGTTCTTGGGTGTACCAGCTCGCCTTTTTAGAGTATCGTCTCTGGATATTGCTCTTGATGGGGACAATGCTGTCTGTGCAATTGGTGATCCAGGCTTCGAAGCTTTTCACTCTCTAGTCAAGGTTGGTGGTGGTAGCAGGGTTGGAGGTGTTGAGGGCATTCGCCCAGCTGGTCTCTGAGATTTTATTCCACCTTCAGTGGGAGGCATTGGTCATCTTGGGGTTGGTGGTGCGTAGGCTGGAGATACTGAATTGGAAGATGGAGAGCTCCATCCATGTGAGTTCTGTGACATGGCTGTATTTGAAAGCGGTTGCTGAAGTTGAAAATTGGGTCCAGTGTGTGTCCTACGGTGTATGTAGGGTTGTAGACAATCTGGGTCAATCTGAGGCTGTTCATACTGTGGAGGAGATGTGCAGTGTTTTTGTCATTGGGGCCATCGATGTGGAAATTTAGATCACAGAGGAAGATATAGACCTTGGAGTCTAAGGCTAGGGGCACAATGAAGTCTGCAATGGTGTTGCAGAAGAGGAGCAAGGGTGCCTCTGATGGTTGTCTTGTTGTCCATGTGGAGCATGAAGTTGAGATGTTCCTTGGGGGTGGTGGTGTTGTTGGTGGTTGTGGTCTCTTTGTGGATGATGGCTGTTCCTCCTCCCGGCTTGTTGGTATCGTCCGGGTGAGTGATTTTTTTATCCATTGGGGATAACAGTAGGCAGTGTCTGGGGTGGATGTGAGGTTGATCCAGTTCTCGTGAGGAAGACTGTGTCAGGTGCGAGGGTGGTGATGAGGTTCTCTAAGTCAGTGGAATGCTTGCACAGTGGGCGGGGCTTCTATTGGCAGGAAGAACAGTGAGTGGGAAAACCCAGTCGGGAAAACCCCAGTGGGTAAACCCAGTCAGATACGTTGTCACTGGGTCAGTCTGGAACAAGCAGGAAGTGGAGGAAGTGGAGGACACAGGCAAGTGGCAAGCTAGGTGTCCTGATGCCTACTGATGAAGTCATGCTGAGACCTGCATTAAGTAGGTCCCAGGGGTGGACAGGGTTTCTGTTGGTGGGAAGAACAGTGAGTGGAAAAACTCATTCAGAAATACCCCAGTGGGAAACCCCCCACAGCTGCTGTGTCACTGGATCAGTCTGGAACAAGCAGAAACTGGAGGCCGTAGGCAAGTGGCAAGCTAGGTGTCCAGGTGCTTAGTAATATGAGTAGAAAGCTAAAAGATTGAAAAGTTCTTAGATTACAATTAGTAACTCTCCCTTTGATGAAGTTCCAGGAGATCTCCAGTTGAGAAAGGGCAAGAAAGGTTATTTTTTAGTTATGAAATGTAGGTGTGTGCATATATTGTGCACATCATTTGTTGATACTCATCAACAAAAGATACATGCAGATTTGAGGTTGTTGCAAGATCCTTTGGAAATGCATGTTGTGCTTTTGAGGTCTGCTGTTTTGTGGAATGTTAGATTTCATGCATTTTGGGTGTTTCTGTTCCTCATTGGTTTTTAGGTCTCGCCTACGCAGCGCGCATGCGCTGCATAGGCAAAAAGACCTTTGCGATGGATTCGGCTTTTCAGCCAAAAACGTGCACGCGTTCCATTGCCTTCAATGGCAACGCGTGCACGTTTGGCGATTCACTTGCGGGAGCGAGCGGCGCCATATGGTAGCAATTATCGCTACTGGCGCCGCTCGCTCCCGCAAGTGAATCGCGCAGGCTCCCTTCTCCCCCTCCCCCTGCTGCCGTGCGAGGCGCGTGCGCTTGTTTTTAGTACTCTGACCCTTCTGATGGGATTTGCTTTAGCATATTTTGGTACACTGCTGCTTACTTAGTTTCTAGTGATAGACTGAGCAATGCCTTTGTGGCCTTGGAGTGGGAGACACCTGAAAGAATGCACCAGAGCGTTTAGAGCAGTCTGCATTCCTTGTACAGATCCCGTTTATGGGAATCTGCAAGACTGCCACCTGAACATCAGTGCATTCTTTAGAGAAGGAGAACTAGGGAGACAAACTAACCACTAATGAAATGCTCTTGGGCATATCAGTTGTTCCGCAAATCTGGGTCTTTCTTGCCGCATACAACTATTTTGCAGCATTTGTTGTTTTTTGTCCATCTCAGAGCAATGGAGCGTGGTCCATTTCACCATTTCTCAAAATTTTATTTTCTGTGAAGGTTTGCTTTCTTTGTGTGGTAGGATGTTTTTTATGGCAGTGTAGCTTCAAGTTGCATTTTTTCTGGGTGCTTTGAAGGTACAAACTGGCAAACAAACAGAGAAAAGACAATAGCTGGAGAGTATTTTTTATTCTGTATCTTTGGTCTGGCAGAAAGAGATCGGAGTGCAGACATGGGCACAAAGTCCAAGGTTCCCTTTTTACAGCGAACATTTAGCTGGGTGGGGAAGTTGTAACACTTTATGATGACCGTCATAGGTATGTTTGTCATTGATTGCCTCCTGTGAAGGACAACAAGGTTCTCTTGGCAGCGGATATATTAAAGACGAAAGTAAACTTACTCTGCCTTTTAAACTCTCTGGCACAGAACTAGCTAACCTTCCTACGCACACCTAGGGTGCAGGGCAGAGATAACCCTGTTAAACATTAAAAGAAGAGAGATATATCTGTCTCCGCCCACTCCCCCAAGCAAGGGGAACTTGTGGAGCGGCTGATAACAAGCCATGGGCCCGCTGGGTGCTTGCAGGCCTCACCCAGTGACAGCATCAGTCTCATGAGAAAGCAGTGAGAGCAGGGCTCCTTTTAAAAAATAACAAATAAAAAAAACTTCACGAACCTAGTCACTGGAATTCAAACCTGGAAACGGCCTCATTGCTGGGCTGTCCCTGAAATCCGTGTGTCATTAATGTCCAGATTTAGTGCATCCTAGCCCAAAACGTGTGCCTATCGTTGACCTAATGCAATTAAACCATCTTTAGTGCAAAATTCTCTCTTGCTAGGATTGCACAGAGTGCTTGGGAACTGCACATCTCCCAGGGAAAGGCAACTATTTTACGTTTATAAAAAACCAGGACCTTTAATGCATGGCATTTGATGAATAAAGGCATTCTCAAATGTGAAATCCGCCCGTGTCCATTATATCCAGAAGGACGTGCTCCCATGTGTTACATGCTTAGCCTCGCCTCTTTTCTTTTATTAAATCTGTGCCCAGCCCAGCTGGCTATTTCGTCAGTTGGACAGCATTGTAATACTGTGGTGCTTTCCTCTTTCTTCCTTTTTGTCCTGTTGCTTTTGTATCCCTGTTTATGTGCTGTCTTCGCCCCTCTAAATAGGTTGACAACCACTTTTCTGTTCTGTCAAGCCGGGGCTGTGGCTAGCCAGTTTGGAAGGCAAAGATATGTTAGGACGCTGCAGGAGATGAACAGTGTGGGCAGGGAGCTTGTGGCACCAATATATAAATATGGATCACTTGGGTCACTGGCCCTTTCTGGCTCCATTTCAAAACTTCAAATGACCCAAGACAAATAAGACACAGTTGAGCAGAGCTGCCATGAGACGGCACCGACAGGAAAGCATGAGATTCAGTATTCTGGAAGGAGAGTTGTGAAAAGAAAACGGGGCTGGTGCATTCAGCTACACTGGATAAATACCAGCATTGGAGGAAGTGGAGAAGGCGCAATGAGACTGCATAGCTGTCTGTCCCATATAGGACAGACATCGGGGAGCAGTCCCGGTGTTAAGGTATAAATGAAACTAGAGACATGGAGAGGGTATAGGTGTCCGGATTCCTTACCTTATGTCAATATCTATATGCATGGCGCTTGACGCATACCTTTTTCAATCAGAATGCCATCAACCTTAGCAATCTCCCGTCAAATCCCGACTGCTCGAAGATCAATGAAATCCTCTGTTCTGTTTTAGCTTAGTATTCACAGGTTTTATTTAATGCAAAATAATTTTTTAGATTTTTATGAATAGTTCATGTTTGCATACATTGACTGTTTCCTTAGAAGTTGTAAAGTATTTGGGGTGGTGGAGTTTATTCAGTGCTACCCATCCGCAGAGCTTTAAGTGGGATGAAAAAACAGAAGGGTCTCTCAAAAGGGTGCGGCCGATGTAATTAGGGCGGGGCTTAAAAAGTCAGCTAAAAATGTACACTTAGCATAGTGTGTGGCCCGGCTGGTAATTGGCTGCTTCCGTCACTGCATCCAGATATATAATACAAAAAGTAAAATTACACCTACAACAAGCCAGGACTATTGGCTTTGCTAATGGATGTTAGTTGCATAAGATAAATAAGCAACAACTATGGCTTCGTTATGTAGAATATTTTAAATGCTTCAGTTCTGAAATAATGAGACTGTGAAAGAGCTATAACGAGTCACTCTGAAGTTACATCAAAGGCAGTGAAGGGTGGTAGTTACAAAATTAAGATTTTTTTCATCCTGAGGGTGAGGGCAAAAATGGAGAGCCCAATAGGAACCTGCCTCAGCACCTTCTTTTTTTTTTTGAATTGCCAGTGCTGAGCACCGACAGGATCTGGCTCACTTAAAGCCCTGCCCATTCGTGTAAAGTCACATGTTTAATTTTATGTTGCTATTGATGAATATGGGATCAATCAATCAATATTTGGGAACGGTTTGTTGACTTGACTTCAATTTCATGTAAAAAATCATCTCCTATTGTAGAAAAAATGTATCGCATACAAACTCAACATGGCACTTCGATCAACAGCAGTTTCTGAAAAATAAAGGCCACTGAATTCTTATATGTATCACGTTCAGGGTCACTTTCTGAATGATACCAACATTCCTTAATGACAGTGCTTCTGGAAAAACACCGAAATTCAGCGGAGCGAATATAGACCTGTACCTGGGGTATACATTGTGGGATCTCGGAGAAATTTAGCAAGACAAATGCGGCATTCGGCTGCGTAGAGATTTGTCTTCTGGTGTTGGTCCGGGCAGCTAGCATGGATTATTGGAGATAGCAGTGAGTGCCTGTTAAAGTCTGGTAGTGAGAAACCAAAGGGGGTGGGGGAGGGGAGGGGATGTTAAGCAAGTGAAAAACACACCTCCGCATCTTGGAAATGGCTGCGCCAGTCGAACAGGGCTCTCCTCCGCATTTGCCGCTTCAGAACAAACAAGCATTGGCATAGCCAATAGGTCTCGCCTTTGGGACCTTATAAGTGTTTAGCCATGCAACAGTTGATGTTGTTGCACCAAGGATATTGTGCTGGATAACTAAACACTTATAAGGTCCCAAAGGCGAGACCTATTGGCTATGCCAATGCTTGTTATGGTTGTCAGAGCAAACATTTTACCTACTCTTCTGTTGTGGTACATGCTTGAGCGAAACATTAGATTTCCAGTGCTTTTGGAAATTCATCAATCTTTGAATATTTGTGGAATTTTGAGTGTTTTTGAATAGCTTTGTGTTCCATAGGTGGCCTATATTGCTTACCAGGATGGTAATGTGCCACAACTGAGACAGTCCCTCTTCCTGTACTGTAAACTAGAATATTTAACGTAATCTTTCCCTTTCCCAAATGAGCTCCCAGAGATTCCACCTCCAACTTAAAATCCATGTCTCTGGTGATGACCAGCCAGATGGTAAAGAATGCCAAATTGTGTGGGTGAGCGTCCTTCTTAGGGAGTCGACTGATTGGTCATTGTGGGCATGACATTCTAATAGAAGTTACTCTTTTTCCTAACTATTTACTTATGTTGTGGTAACGTTGTTGGTGGTAGATACATGTTGTAGTGTCATATTTCATGTGGGTGTGCATGTTTATGAATGCTGGTAATAGTGACGGTACTGGTGAATAGTGTGTTTACATATGTCATTATGGTTGGCAGATTGGGAAAGTACAATTGTGTGCCCTTCAGCAGGATGTCCTGAGCTATTTACTTGATATACATGTTACTGTGTGGACATGTAGGGAAAGTGAATACCCTGTCATAGTGTATCTGCTTTGATTTTGATTTTGGTGGAAGTTGGAGTATCCTGGATTTTAATGTGTGAATATAGTGGATATGCAGTCATATAGTTTCTGGGGCTCTAGACTTAGGGAAGTCCAGTACTTTGGTTTCTGGTGTTTGGCTCATAAGGAAGTATAACAGTACCCAGTTATCATGTTTTATATTTGGTTTTGTTTTGGTTGTTCCACAGAATCCAGCATCTCAGGAAAATCCATTGGCCATGCTAATGAAAGAAGACAGAGTATTCATTTCAAAATCACATTCAATTACCAGCTCTTTTTTCTATTTTAATTTGAAGACGTGAACTAGTAGCCGGTAATTGTCAGTATTGCCCTAACCTGGTGATCAAGATCCCAAAGGATCGATGCTAGTATCCACACTTTTCTGAATCCACTAGGGATCGTGCAAAGGATATTTTTGTCACCCAGCAGTAGACCTGAGAAAAAGTAATGTAACAAGAGACAGAGAAACAGATACACTGAATATCTTCTCACTACCAATTCTCACTTCTTTGCAGAGGCATTGATCTCTTCAACAAGAATAAACTATTTTAGTATCTTGTTGCTTGTGCTATAATTCACTACTTCTACTTTGACAAATTATATAACATGTGGCAATCTCTGTATACAATGATTTGAGAGTGAGGTGCACTCCTTTTTTTTAAAATGAATTAAACTTTGTTGCAATTTAACTAATGGTGCTACACCACTACATATGCTGTCGGCATACGTCTGTAATAATCAGTAATAATTCTTCAAGCAGTTCAACTTGAATGCAGAGTGCACTGTTCACGTACTATAACTCACCAATATTAGTCACAATGCTATCATTATCATTCCACTCTTCATTATTCTTTAATCTCACTTTTTTAACCATGATATACCACTGTAAAATTCATTAACATTCATGAATTCGCATCATAATTGTTGTTGCAAACAAACACAATTTACATATACATTCTTCTTCGTACTAAAACATGTTTCTAATCATCCTGAATGATTGATGCCCAATGCATTTCGGGACAATTAAGTCCCTTCTTCAGGAGAAACCCTGAAAAAGAAAAACATTTTTTTTACAAAAAACATGAGGTACAAGGGTGGGTCTAATTTTGTTAACCAATATTTTGCATTAAACTTCTGTGAACATGCTGCTACTATCGTGTATAATTCCATTAATCTCATCATTTCCCCATAAACCATGCAATACACTCCTTCTAATGAAACTAAACCAAGAGCCGACTGCTGCCAGTGGTAATAGTATTGGTGCTCGCCGTCATGCGTTAGTCAATATAAGTGTGGTTGTGTAAATCAATGTTTTATTACATCACCATGTAGTGTTCTCATAAACTATCTATACACGCCCACTTTTCCCATCTCATTTGTGCTCAAACGCATCGCCTCATGCCCCATGTGTATAAAGATGCCTACCTTTCTACCGTATTGAGACAACATTACCCTTATTATTACTCGTATTTGACTCAGATAGATGTGCTGAAATGCAATAACCACATTTGTTATAAAGACATCGAAACTAACTGAAACCAGTTGGACTATTTTATTGGTTCCTTCGATCAGAAACCACAAAGCCTGGCCCCTTTATAATTCCTGACATGTTGGAAAACATGCAAAGTAGACCGTTTATATCTCTTGTAGACAAAAAGTTAAGAAGGCTTAAGTAGGTCCTGTCCCAACTATACAAATGGGTGCAGAACCAGGAAGGAAAGCCCCTAACAGTCAAGTGACTAATGAAGCCATTGAAAACATCAGAAACCACATTCATCATTATTAAATAGATGAAATCGAAATAAAGGTATAGGCAATACTTAAACACTGTGGCTTCGACCTTTATATCTTCTATGGGCACTATATTAAAAGACTATGCTCCTCAAACCCCTTCTGAACTAGCTGTGCAAATGCCACCAGCGCAAAACCTTAAAAGACTGACTACACCAGCACCAAAAATCTTCGAGAAATTGACAACAGCCCTTTACTATAGCAGATACTAAAGAAGACAACAATATTAATTTCAAACTAACAGTAATATCGGTACTTCCCACAAAATACTAACACAAGGGTTAATGGACAGGCCTTTCAAGTTCTGTCCCCACTTACCTATCTGTATCTACACAGTACAGGGATAACTGCAATATTCCTATAGACTATGACATTTTGTCCGATAAGCAGCCTTAAACCTAACACAAATTCATAAAATTAATACACCAAAAATCTTTAAATTTACACCAGTCAAACGCATCATGAACATTGAAAATGCAGTGATAAACATCATACTGACACCCTTGCCTGAAACGTAAATACACAGCCACTATTATCATTTAAATAAAGCTGTTTGGCACCAGGTAACAATATCCCACAGTATTTGTGGAAATTCCAATAACATCAAATTTGATTTTGTATTAACAAAATAGCACTAGCTTTTGTCTCTACCAATGACGATGCTAGACACAAAAAGTTACTAATAAATGCACTCTGGTAAAAAGCTAGGGAAGAAAAAATGCCTGCTTCTTAACTACTTTAGAAACAGCTAGGTTGTTTGCATGCATTGATGACAGCACCAATGCACACCCACATATTGTGGAGGAACTTGTATGTATGTACCCAAAAGAAGCCAAAACAAGTTATCAGACCTAATGCCACAGAAGTACTGCACAACTCTTTCAATGGAACACTAGAGAGACACCTGCCCATCCTTTACCGATTCCTTGAAACCCCAAATAAAGAGCAGAGAGACTACTAACAGCAATCCCTATCCCAACTTCTCTGCCACAAACATCTGTATGCAGACTAAACACATGAAAGACATGCTAGCTAACTACGCCCAGTTATTCAGAAACATACATCGTCTAGACTGCCTTAATTCAATATCAGGCACCCTAATATAGCCTAAACAACAAATATAACATAACATTAACAACACAATAACCAGCCACATTAACCCCTTAACTGCTGGGCCTTTTCCCCCCCAGTGCTGAGCCCTTTTTTGGCTATTTGTAGTAGTTCGCGATTAGGCCTCTGTAACTTTTTGACCACATAAGGTATCCACGCCAAATTTGCGTCCTTTTCTTCCAACATCATGGGGATTCTAAAGGTACCCAGGGTTTGTGGATTCCCCTGGAGGGGTCCCAGATTTTAGCCAAAATACAGCAAAATTTTGGTTTTTGGTGGAAAAATGGGAAAAAAGTCCCGCATATGAAAGCGTCTGGGTTTTTCCCTAAAAATGGTATCAAAAAAGGGTTTGTGGGGCTGAAATCTCAATTTTCCCAGCTTTTAGGGAATGACAGACTTTTGTCAGAAAACCAAAACATTTTACACAGTTTTGGCATTTTTCTGGGACATAGCCTATTTTTGCTATTTTTTGTGCTTTCAACCTCCTTCCAGTTAATGGTAGAAATGGGTATGAAAGCAATAATGGATCCTGGAAATATATACATTTTAGAAAAGTAGACAAAATGCTGAATTCAGCAAGGGGTCATTTGTGTAAATCCATCAAGGTTTCTTTATAGAAACTAACAGTTAAATATAGGAAAAATGGAAAATTAGTTGAAAAAAACAGCCTTTTGTGTCAACGTTTTCACCTGTAACTTCTTCTAATTATGACTGCTCTTTGAAAGCAATATACCGTTACATCCACTGGACCTTACTGGTTGTGCGGATATATAGGACTTGTAGGTTCACCAAGAACCCGACGAACCCAGAGCCAAAAACTGAGCAGCATCTTGCAATGGTTTTTTATTATGTACTGGGTATATAGCAATTATTCTGGGAAAATGTATACATGGAATATTCGGTATGAAAGACTCCTATGTATTTCTGAAATGGGAACACAATATAGAGTTTAGAAACAGTAGATATTTGCACATTTCTGAAATTGGTAATACTCATACTAGCATGAGAATTATAGGTCATTTTTCAAAATAACTTCTTTTTTACACATTGTCTTTCATTTGGAAGGCAGAAATGCATCGAAAGTCAATAGGTAATAACAGTTGCTTTACAAATCTGAATTACCGTAAGTGTCCCGATAAAAATGGTACCTCACTTGTGTGGGTAGGCATAGTGCCCACGACAGGAAACGGCTCAAAACGCAACGTGAACACACCACATTTTCACAATGAAAAATTACCCTTTTTTTGCAAAGTGCCTAGCTGTAGTTTTTGAACCCTTGCTCTGCCGGCACCCAGGGAAACCTAGCAAACCTATACATTTTTGAAAACTAGACACCCAGGGAAATCCAGAATGGGGTGACTTGACTGGCTCCCACCAGGTTCTGTTACCCAGAATCCCTTGCAAACCTAAAACATTGTCAAAAAAAACAAATTTTCCTCACATTTCTGTGGTGGAAAGGTCTGTAATCTGCGCGGATCCACAAATTTCTACTCACCCCATGTTCCCCAAAGTCTTCCGAGAAAAATGGTACCTCACTTGTGTGGGTAGGTCTAGTGCCCGCGACAGGAAACGGTGCAAAACGCAACGTGGACACAACACAATTTCACAGTGAAAAACGACCCTTTTTTGGCAAAGTGCCTAGCTGTAGTTTTTGAACCCTAGCTCTGCCGGCACCTAGGGAAACCTAGCAAACCTATACATTTTTTAAAACTAGACACCCAGGGGAATCCAGGATGGGGTGACTTGACTGCTTCTCACCAGGTTCTGTTACCCAGAATCCCTTGCAAACCTAAAAAATGGTAAAAAAACCCACATTTTCCCTACATTTCTGTGGTGGAAAGTTCTGGAATCTGCGTGGATACACAAATTTCAACCCACCCTGCATTCCCCAAAGTCTTCCGAGATAAATGGTACCTCACTTGTGTGGGTAGGCCTAGAGCCTGCGACAGGAAATGGCGCAAAACGCAACGTGGACACACCCCAATTTCACAGTGAAAAATTACCCTTTTTTGGCAAAGTGCCTAGCTGTAGTTTTTGAATCCTAGCTCTGCCTGCATCTAGGGAAACCTAGCAAACCTATACATTTTTGAAAACTAGACACCCAGGGGAATCCAGGATGGGGTGACTTTACTGCCTCTCACCAGGTTCTTTTACCCAGAATCCTTTGCAAACCTAAAAAATTGTCAAAAAAAACACATTTTCCTCACATTTCTGTGGTGGAAAGGTCTGTAATCTGCGCGGATCCACAAACTTCTACCCACCCCACGTTCCCCAAAGTCTTCCGAGAAAAATGGTACCTCACTTGTGTGGGTAGGCCTAGTGCCCGCAACAGGAAACGGTGCAAAACGCAACGTGGACACACCACAATTTCACAGTGAAAAACGACCCTTTTTTGGCAAAGTGCCTAGCTGTAGTTTTTGAATCCTAGCTCTGCCTGCATCTAGGGAAACCTAGCAAACCTATACATTTTTGAAAACTAGACACCCAGGGGAATCTAGGATGGGGTGACTTTACTGCCTCTCACCAGGTTCTGTTACCCAGAATCCCTTGCAAACCTAAAAAATTGTCAAAAAAAACACATTTTCCTCACATTTCTGTGGTGGAAAGTCCTGGAATCTGCGTGGATCCACAAATTTCTACCCACCCCGCGTTCCCCAAAGTCTTCCGAGAAAAATGGTACCTCACTTGTGTGGGTAGGCCTTGAGCCCGCGACAGGAAATCGTGCAAAACGCAACGTAGACACACCCCAATTTCACAGTGAAAAATGACCCTTTTTTGGCAAAGTGCCTAGCTGTAGTTTTTGAATCCTAGCTCTGCCTGCATCTAGGGAAACCTAGCAAACCTATATATTTTTGAAAACTAGACACCCAGGGGAATCCAGGATGGGGTGACTTGACTGCCTCTCACCAGGTTCTGTTACCCAGAATCCCTTGCAAACCTAAAATATTGTCCAAAAAAACAAATTTTCCTCACATTTCTGTGGTGGAAAGTTCTGGAATCTGCGTGGATCCACAAAATTCCACCCACCCCGCGTTCCCCAAAGTCTTCCGATAAAAATGGTACCTCACTTGTGTGGGAGGCCCAAGTACCCGTGACAGGAAACAGCCCAAAACGCAACGTGGACACACCACATTTTCGCAGTGAAAACGGACCCTTTTTCAACAAAGTGCCTAGCTGTAGTTTTTGAACCCTAGCTCTGCCGGCACCTAGGGAAACCTTTCAAACCTATACATTTTTGAAAAGTAGACACCCAGGGGAATCCAGGATGGGGTGACTTGACTGGCTCTCACCAGGTTCTGTTACCCAGAATCCCTTGCAAACTTAAAAAATTGTCCAAAAAAACACATTTTCCTCACATTTCTGTGGTGGAAAGTTCTGGAATCTGCGTGGATCCACAAATTTCCACCCACCCCGCGTTCCCCAAAGTCTTCCGATAAAAATGGTACCTCACTTGTGTGGGAGGCCCAAGTACCCGCGACAGGAAATGGCCCAAAATGCAACGTGGACACACCACATTTTCACAGTGAAAACGGACCCTTTTTCAACAAAGTGCCTAGCTGTAGATTTTGAACCATAGCTCTGCCGGCACCTAGGGTAACCTAGGAAACCTATACATTTTTGAAAACTAGACACCCAGGGGACTCCAGGATGGGGTGACTTGGCTTGCTCTCACCAGGTTATGCTACCCAGAATCCCTTGCAAACCTAAAATATTGTAAAAAAAAACACATTTTCCTCACATTTCTGTGGTGGAAAGTTTTGGAATCTGCGTGGATCCACAAAATTCCACCCACCCCGCGTTCCCCAAAGTCTTCCGAGAAAAGTGGTACCTCACTTGTGTGGGAGGCCTAAGTACCCGCGACAGGAAACGGCTCAAAACGCAACGTGGACACACCACATTTTCGCAGTGAAAACGGACCCTTTTTCAACAAAGTGCCTAGCTGTAGATTTTGAACCCTAGCTCTGCCGGCACCTAGGGAAACCTAGGAAACCTATAAATTTTTGAAAACCAGACACCCAGGGGACTCCCGGATGGGGTGACTTGGCTGGCTCTCACCAGGTTATGCTACCCAGAGTCCCTTGCAAACCTAAAATATTGTAAAACAAAACACATTTTCCTCACATTTCTGTGGTGGAAAGTTCTGGAATCTGCGTGGATCCACAAAATTCCACCCACCCCGCGTTCCCCAAAGTCTTCCAAGAAAAATGGTACCTCACTTGTGTGGGAGGCCTAAGTACCCGCGACAGGAAACGGCCCAAAACGCAACGTGGACATACCACATTTTCGCACTGAAAACGGACCCTTTTTCAACAAAGTGCCTAGCTATAGATTTTGAACCCTAGCTCTGCCGGCACCTAGGGAAACCTAGGAAACCTATACATTTTTGAAAACTAGACACCCAGGGGACTCTAGGATGGGGTGACTTGGCTGGCTCTCACCAGGTTATGCTACCCAGAATCCCTTGCAAACCTAAAATATTGTAAAACAAAACACATTTTCCTCACATTTCTGTGGTGGAAAGTTCTGGAATCTGCGTGGATCCACAAAATTCCACCCACCCCGCGTTCCCCAATGTCTTCTGAGAAAAATGGTACCTCACTTGTGTGGGAGGCCTAAGTACCCGCGAAAGAAAACGGCCCAAAACGCAACGTAGACACACCACATTTTCGCAGTGAAAACGGACCCTTTTTCAACAAAGTGCCTAGCTGTAGATTTTGAACCCTAGCTCTGCCGGCACCTAGGGAACCCTAGGAAACCTATACATTTTTGAAAACTAGACACCCAGGGGAAACCAGGATGGGGTGACTTGGCAGGCTCTCACCAGGTTCTGCTACCCAAAATCCCTTGCAAACCTAAAATATTGTAAAACAAAACACATTTTCCTCACATTTCTGTGGTGGAAAGTTCTGGAATCTGCGTGGATCCACAAAATTCCACCCACCCCGCGTTCCCCAAAGTCTTCCGATAAAATGGTACCTCACTGGTGTGGGAGGCCTAAGTACCCGCTGACAGGCTAGGGCCCAAAACATATTGAGGTGACATTAAAATTGCCTATCACAAAACAACCTGGTTTTGCAGAGGGTCACCTCGGTTTTGGCCCCGTGCTCGGCGGCCAGCTTGGGAAACCTATCAAACCCACACATTTCTGAAAACTAGACACCCGGGTGGTACCAGGGAGGTATGGCTTGCGTGGATCCCCCAACGTTTTCTTACCCAGAATCCCTGCAAACCTCGAATTTAGCTGAAAAATCACTTTTCCACACATTTCTGTGTGGGAAAGTTGTAGCATCGCCGGGCAGACACGCATTTCCTACCACCCAGTGTTCCCAAGGTCTCCCGATAAAAATGGTGCCTCACTCGTGTGGGAGGCCCAAGTACCAGCGACAGGCTAGGGCCCAAAACGTATTGAGGTGACATTAAAATTGCCTATCACAAAACAACCTGGTTTTGCAAGGGGTCACCTCGGTTTTTGGCCCCGTGCTCGGCGGCCAGCTAGGAAACCTATCAAACCCACACATTTCTGAAAACTAGACACCCGGGTGGTTCCAGGGAGGTATGGCTTGTGTGGATCCCCCAACGTTTTCTTACCCAGAATCCCTGCAAACCTCAAATTTAGCTGAAAAAATCACTTTTTCCACACATTTTTGTGTGGGAAAGTTGTGGCATCGCCGGGCAGACACGCATTTCCTACCACCCAGTGTTCCCCAAGGTCTCCCGATAAAAATGGTGCCTCACTCGTGTGGGAGGCCCAAGTACCCGCGACAGGCAAGGGCCAAAAACGTATTGAGGCAACATCAAAATTGCCTATCACAAAATGTTTTGGGCCCTAGCCTGTCGCGGGTACTTGGGCCTCCCACACGAGTGAGGTACCATTTTTATCGGGAGACCTTGGGGAACGCTGGGTGGTAGGAAATGCATGTCTGCCCAGCGATGCCACAACTTTCCCACACAAAAATGTGTGGAAAAAGTGATTTTTTCACCTAAATTCGAGGTTTGCAGGGGATTCTGGGTAAGAAAACGTTGGGGATCCACGCAAGCCATACCTCCCTGGAACCCCCGGGTGTCTAGTTTTCAGAAATGTGTGGGTTTGATAGGTTTCCCTAGCTGGCCGCCGAGCACGGGCCAAAAACCGAGGTGACCCCCTCACAAAACCAGGTTGTTTTGTGATAGGCAATTTTAATGTCACCTCAATACCTTTTGGGCCCTAGCCTGTCGCGGGTACTTGGGCCTCCCACACGAGTGAGGTATCATTTTTATCGGGAGACCTTGGGGAACACTGGGTGGTAGGAAATGCATGTCTGCCCGGCGATGCCACAACTTTCCCACACAAAAATGTGTGGAAAAAGTGATTTTTCCACCTAAATTCGAGGTTTGCAGGGGATTCTGGGTAAGAAAACGTTGGGGGATCCACGTAAGCCATACCTCCCTGGAACCCCCGGGTGTCTAGTTTTCAGAAATGTGTGGGTTTGATAGGTTTCCCTAGCTGGCCGCCGAGCACGGGGCCAAAACCGAGGTGACCCCCTCACAAAACCAGGTTGTTTTGTGATAGGCAATTTTAATGTCGCCTCAATACCTTTTGGGCCCTAGCCTGTCGCGGGTACTTGGGCCTCCCACACGAGTGAGGTATCATTTTTATCGGGAGACCTAGGGGTACACTGGGTGGTAGGAAATGCATGTCTGCCCGGCGATGCCACAACTTTCCCACACAAAAATGTGTGGAAAAAGTGATTTTTCCACCTAAATTCGAGGTTTGCAGGGGATTCTGGGTAAGAAAACGTTGGGGGATCCACGCAAGCCATACCTCCCTGGAACCCCCGGGTGTCTAGTTTTCAGAAATGTGTGGGTTTGATAGGTTTCCCTAGCTGGCCGCCGAGCACGGGGCCAAAAACCGAGGTGACCCCCTCACAAAACCAGGTTGTTTTGTGATAGGCAATTTTAATGTCGCCTCAATACCTTTTGGGCCCTAGCCTGTCGCGGGTACTTGGGCCTCCCACACGAGTGAGGTATCATTTTTATCGGGAGACCTTGGGGAACACTGGGTGGTAGGAAATGCATGTCTGCCCGGCGATGCCACAACTTTCCCACACAAAAATGTGTGGAAAAAGTGATTTTTCCACCTAAATTCGAGGTTTGCAGGGGATTCTGGGTAAGAAAACGTTGGGGGATCCACGCAAGCCATACCTCCCTGGAACCCCCGGGTGTCTAGTTTTCAGAAATGTGTGGGTTTGATAGGTTTCCCTAGCTGGCCGCCGAGCACGGGGCCAAAAACCGATCTGACCCCCCTCACAAAACCAGGTTGTTTTGTGATAGGCAATTTTAATGTCGCCTCAATACCTTTTGGGCCCTAGCCTGTCGCGGGTACTTGGGCCTCCCACACGAGTGAGGTATCATTTTTATCGGGAGACCTTGGGGAACACTGGGTGGTAGGAAATGCATGTCTGCCCGGCGATGCCACAACTTTCCCACACAAAAATGTGTGGAAAAAGTGATTTTTCCACCTAAATTCGAGGTTTGCAGGGGATTCTGGGTAAGAAAACGTTGGGGGATCCACGCAAGCCATACCTCCCTGGAACCCCCCGGGTGTCTAGTTTTCAGAAATGTGTGGGTTTGATAGGTTTCCCTAGCTGTCCGCCGAGCACGGGGCCAAAAACCGAGGTGACCCCCCTCACAAAACCAGGTTGTTTTGTGATAGGCATTTTTAGTGTCGCCTCAATACCTTTTGGGCCCTAGCCTGTCGCGGGTACTTGGGTCTCCCACACGAGTGAGGTATCATTTTTATCGGGAGACCTTGGGGAACACTGGGTGGTAGGAAATGCATGTCTGCCCGGCGATGCCACAACTTTCCCACACAAAAATGTGTGGAAAAAGTGATTTTTCCACCTAAATTCGAGGTTTGCAGGGGATTCTGGGTAAGAAAACGTTGGGGGATCCACGCAAGCCATACCTCCCTGGAACCCCCCGGGTGTCTAGTTTTCAGAAATGTGTGGGTTTGATAGGTTTCCCTAGCTGGCCACCGAGCACGGGGCCATAAACCGAGGTGACCCCCCTTGCAAAACCAGGTTGTTTTGTGATAGGCAATTTTAATGTCGCCTCAATACCTTTTGGGCCCTAGCCTGTCGCGGGTACTTGGGCCTCCCACACGAGTGAGGCACCATTTTTATCGGGAGACCTTGGGGAACGCTGGGTGGTAGGAAGTGCGTGTCTGCCCGGCGATGCCACAACTTTCCCACACAAAAATGTGTGGAAATAGTGATTTTTTTCAACAAAATATGAGGCTAGCAGGGCATGTTGGGTAAAAAAAAACAGTGAGAACCACGCAAGTCATTCACCCTTGTACTTCCCCCTTTGTCTACTACTCAAAAATGTAAAGGTTTGCCTAGGTGACGACTGAGCTAGGGCAGAAAGTCCCCTGCTACCCATTGTGGAAAAAAAAATATCTTACAAAAGGCCATTAAACCGACACAAATATAAATCTAACACTCATTTGATAAAGCTAATCCACCACTTACACAGGTTGGTTTTAGCACCTCCAGAAACGCTGGCTTCAAAGCACAAATACTTATCAAAGTATATAAATATTGAAGCCAAGCCTTCTGAAGGGGAGCCATAAAGCCACATCACGGCACCAACCACTTTATGGTCCATTCACACGCCATTCACACACCACACACAAGACTTCCGTACCGCCAGCCACGGGCCCAAACAACCATATCACTTGCACTCACACAAACATACTGCCGCCATGCAAGGGCCCATCACATTCATATGCCACAAGACATAATGACTTTGACTATATTCTACCACCTGTCAAGTCTCCACCTCCTTCTTCCAGAACGTTACAGAACTCATGCCCAGTGAACCTATACTAATGACTTCCATGACAGCCACATGAGGCTCAGGAAGACATGTCTTTCATGCACCTTTAGTGCACTCACTATGCTAAATCCAACTCCTTCCAGTTTGTGGATGCAAGTTGGGGGTGCTCGAGTATGCCGCAAAAACATTTCTCGAGCTGAGCAAGCATATCTACCTTTGAAACTAAGGCAAACATGCTGGAAATTTTCAAAAGATAACATCATAAACTATGAACGGATGAATGTGAAACAAGGGTAGTCCGTGACAACGTAGCATATGTCCAATCCACCGTTATGTGCAGTGACTGTAATGCACTTATCATACAGCAAACTGACCATCTACTAAGTTCTAACGGAGGATGAACATGGCAAGCAGCATTGACCCATAAGTACCACAGTAAATTCAGTGTGAGTGTGGCAGCAATGGATTTGAATCCATGGGTGAAGAAGAAGTCAGGACGTGTATCTATACTACCTTTACTATCTGCCTTCTACCTTTGTAATATTCCTCGGAAAGCGCACCTACCGTAAGCTGTTCTAACCCGTTCGTGTGTCTGTCCTCAGAGTCCTGACTAACCCTGTCCAATTGTTAAGAGACCCTATACTAATGCCTTTCATCTCTAGCTACTTGAAGCTTGAGTGAACATTTCTGTCACGAGCTATCAATGCTCTCACAATGCTCTATCCAACTCCTTCCAGTTTGTGGATGCAAGTTGGGGGTGCCCGAGTATGCCGCAAAAACATTTCTCGAGCTGAGCAAGCATATCTACCTTTGAAACTAAGGCAAACATGCTGGAAATTTTCAAAAACTTCCTAAAGAGAACATCATAAACTACGAAGAACGGTTGAATGTGAAACACGGGTACTCCATGACAACGTGGCATATGTTCTGTCCACCAGTATGTGCAGCGTGGGGACTATAATGCACTTGTCAATTGGCGAACAGAACAACTACCACGTTCTGAAAGCAGATAAAGGTGTTGAGAAGTCCATGATTTCATTAAGTAGAGGAAGAAATATCCTGCAGCTGCTTGCGTAGTGAAGGAGTGGCCCACAGACAGTAGGTATCCATTCACACCAATTGAAAGGTTATCCTATTGGCAGCTCCACCTCAGTCAATTTCCCAGTATTTTGCTTTAGTGTGATACAACATAAAGCAAGTAGGAAAACAGAAGGCAGGCTTACTTGGGCACTGGGGACAGTAAACACGAGTCTCCTGCCTCTTTCCCTGCATCGAGCACACTTTACAACGACGACATGGTCGCTCCTTTTTGGGTGTTGCAGGAATTTTATCTGCAAAGTGTCGCTCCTACAGCCTTGCCACGTCCTCCAGAACACATGAAGTGGAGGCTTCTGCTTCTGTAGCAGTAAGACTTTCAATCACAGACAACTGAAAGTCAAGGAAAGACATGAGTCTTCCTGTGGTGGTCTCACGATAAACAACATACGCATTGTATGTTGCCATCTGGATCAGGTGCGTAAACAGTTTCTTATACCAAGTGCGAGTTTTACGACTCGCATTGTATGGCTGAAGAACCTGGTCGTTCTTGTCCACTCCGCCCATGTACTTGTTGTAATCAAGTATACAGGTGGGCTTGTGGACTTCGGCCATCTGACCCCAAACCGTGACAGGGGAAGTGCTCTCAGCATGAATTGTAGTGAGCATGTACACATCACGCCTATCTGAGAACTTAACTGCGAGCAGTTCGTTGGAACGCAACGCAGTGCTCTGGGATTTCTGGAGCTTCTTGCAAACAAGCTCCTGCGGGAATCCTTTGCGGCGACAACGAATTGTACCACAAGCCACGGTGCCAGCTTTGTAGAGCTCACTGAACAGCTCTACTCCTGTATCGAAATTGTCCACATAAAGGTTATAACCTTTGTGAAGAAGTGGCTGGACAAGCTCCCATACAATCTTTCCTGTGACCCCTAGCATGGGAGGGCAACCTACAGGGTTAAGAGTTGTGTCCTTCCCTGTATACACTCTCAAGCTGTACACATAGCCAGTCGAGCTCTCACACAGCATGTACAGCTTGATGCCATAGCGAGCGCGTTTGCTCAGAATGTACTGCCTAAACAGCAGCCGCCCTTTATACAAGATCAAGGACTCATCAATGGCTATATTCTTTCCAGGAGTATAAACCTCTGGAAACCTGGCAGACAAATGTTCCACGACAGGCCGAATTTTGAACAACCTGTCATAGTCTGGATGGTCCCGGGGCAATGCAGCAGAATTGTCATTGAAATGCAGCATGCGCTGCAATAGCAAAAAACGATCTCTGCTCATGTATGGTGCAAAGATGGGGGTTAACCAAACCGTGCGAGTAGACCAGTAGGATAGCAAGGTTGGTTTATGCACTACCCCCATTTTAAGTGTGAGGCCCAAAAATATCTTCAATTCCCCTAGTGAAGTGGGAGTCCACTTGCGCGCCCTAGAATGAGGCCCAAGAGTGCCTCCTTGCTCCCTCAGAAATTGTTCGGCACTCAAATTTGTTTGCTGCACAATTTTGTCTAGGAAGTCTACACCAAAAAAGAGATGGAAGTAGTCAATTGGCAAAAAATTTGCCGTATCTACTTTACATCCAGCGTCACCAGTGAAAGGCGGAATTTGGGGCTGAACTAAATTGGGAGGCTGCCAAGACAGCACTCCGTCTGTGCTTGCGGCAGCACATGCCTGCACTCTGGGTTGCTCTAACCTGTTACGGGTGTCCTGCTGCACAGACTGTGCTGGCAAAGGGACAGCACGACTGACATCGTCTCCTTCAGAATCGCTGGACGATGAGTCATCGGATGGAACTGCGCTGACTGAAAAGTCACTCCCAGATTCGGCTCCATTGTCCTCTCCCTCAGATGCTGTCTCAGTATCTGCTGTCTCAGTCTCTGATCCTGCCTCAGAGCTGGACTCCAGAACCAGATTTAGGGCCTGGGCAGCATTAATCCAACGATATGCTATCTCTGCTAGTGCCTAAACTATCCTTTTAAAACACTATCCTACGTAGAAGGCAGATAGGTTGTTGGTTTTAAAGTGTAGGTGGGTGTGTGCGTAAGTGAAGTGTTTAAGTCAATAATGACGAAGTCACCTTACCTTTGCGAAATCCGTACGCTCTCCAAAAAGACTAAGAAAGAGAGAAAAAAGACACAGTATTACTTTACCTTGCCACATACCCATAATCGCAGCCTTTTAGCGCTGGTGGGAGCCAGTGCTACCATCATTTTAGCGCCAAGATGCCTACGGGTGAACGTGTGCTTTACAATTGCACACTATGACCTCCTTTGATGCGCCCACTACCATCCTTGCAAACGTGCCCCTCATCTCTCCATAGCCCCTCTCTCACATACATTTAGTCTGTTACAAAGTGTTTCTACTGCGTGGCTTTACTAATCCACTTAGCTGTCTACATAATACCGATCTGTTCGTTTCAGCATACCCTTTATGGCGTCAAAACTGCCACTACACAAAAGTCAGATATCTCTATCTAGCAGAAATGTTGTACTCTGCAGCAGTACCACACTTTACTGCCTTTCAGGTAACTTCAAAGAGACTCATTATAGTTCTTTCACAGTCTCATAATTTCAGCACTGAGAAATATCTCTGTAAATAAATATTTATATATATATATAACAATTATTTCCCAATGTCAGCGCGCTCAATACCTGGTGCAGGCAGCAACGGGTAGAATCCTTACACGATATTTAAATTCAGAAACACAAAGGATGCCGCACTCCAGAGACAGGTTTCAGAGTTGCTTTATTTTCACTACCACTACCACCAGTCGTGGTGAAAATAAAGCAACTCTGAAACCAATCTCTGGAGTGCGGCATCATTTGTGTTTCTGAATATATATATATATATATATATCCATATGAATCATGACGAGAAAAGGCGCCCTTCCAGGTGGGCCAGGGCTTCGTAGCGACATTGCCGCTTTACTATTCCAAATGAAAATCATGCCGTATTATAGCACAAAGGAAGCCCTCCAGTCGAGAAAGGAGGTAACAGCAGTCGAAGAGTACATGTATCATATAGATACATATATATCATTCACTCCAGGGCCGGCATTAGCGCTGGTGGCGCCCTGTGCGACAATGTCTGCTGGTGCCCCACCAATGACCACCTCTGCCATGGATTCCCTCACTAGCACCATTTAACAGTGCCCCTCAAGTCTCAAAAACCACTGTCTCTCAGATTCATTTAGTTTTATAGCAACACTCACACCAGTGTACGGTGTCAGAGCACTTTACACCACACACACACACATTGCACAGAGACAACAGTACATAGGATATGCTACATCAGACAGGACAAGGTGTAGTGTAGCAGTAACATGCCATCTATACTGGCAGGCAATATAGTTTGAGCCCTTATTCTGGGAAAGCACAAATCCAGAATTTAAAACGTACCATCGTTGGGGGTTCTCTTTCATAATAAGAATTATTTTCTACCCAAATGAACCCTTTTCACAAGATTAGATGATGAAAGACTGGGCAAAAAAAACATAAAGCTGGCACAGAAGCAGTAACCCACTAACCTCTTTACATTATATGCACTTTGTTACGTGCATGCCTATGGCTCCCCTGGGAGCAGATTGTGGCCCCCATAATTATGTACATAATTGCCCCCACAGGCAGACATGCCAACCCTCCCGATTCAGGCGGGAGACTTCCGATTTCAAGGATAGTCTCCCGCCTCCCGATTCCTTCAAGCAAAAACCCGATTACTCTGGGGTTTCAGCTGACAGGGCTTGGTATTGTGTAACGTGGTGTATGCACTGCCAGCAACCTGCTCCTGCAGGCCAGTGCACAACACTTGCATCACCCTCTTTCTGCCTGCCATTGCACTCCATTTATTCATTTATTTATGCGTTTTTATATAGCGCGGACTTTACCCGAAGGTGTCAGAGCGCTTCACAATAGGAACAGTAACATTACATGAGGAGTCGGTTACACGTGAGCATAATACAAAAGCAAGCGTTACATTACATGAGGAAAGGTGACAATTGTGCAACTAACAAAAACAAACCAGATACAAAGAGGCATACGTTCCAAGAGGAAAAAATGACAGGTGTGCATGATACATGAGTTACAAATAGAGGTATAATACTGCAAAACGTGTATTTGAGTTTCAAATGTCCGATCCTGCAGCAGCACACTTGCTAAGCCCATACATGACAGTAACCCGATTCAAGGCCCCATTCTCCCTATTTTTTTCCCAATCTCCCACTTTGCTCTTCTAAAATGTTGGCATTTATGCCCACAGGGGGTCGGCCACTGAGCAGAAGGACCGACCCCCTGCCAATATCGCCGCCATTTAAAAAAAAAAAAAAGCCTTTATTTTTTATTTTTTAGGGGGCGATCGCGCCCCCCAGGGAAAAACCAGGTAAATACATTTTTAAATGTGCCCCCGGGGGGGGGGCGACCCATCACCACGAGGGCCGACCCCCCCAAAGACATCCCTGGTGTCTAGTGGGGTTTCCTGGCCGTGGATCGCAGCAGCGCTGCGATCCACGGCCAGGAAACCTTTCAGGAAGGCCTCGTTTGAAAGGGGAGACTCTCCCTTTCAAACGAGGCCTCCCTGAAAGCTGGGGAGGCTGTTTCCAGCCAGATTTCCCCATCGGAGTCGAGCGCGGCCTTACCTGCTGCTGTCCTCGGCTCCGGTGGGGAAATCAGTGACGTCAGAGCGCCTCGCGGCGCGCTGACGTCACAGATGGGCGGGAGGGGGGGCGGGGGAAGACGCGGAAAGCCTTCTGCTTCTCCCCCAGTAAAAATTAAATAAATAAATAAATCCAGTGCGATGCACCATACGATTTATTATTGCCCTCCCTGGTGACGTCCAATTGACGTGCGCAGCACCAGGGAGGTAGTGCTTGCGTCGGCCATTGGCCGACGCAAGCACCAAAAGGGTTAAACCAAAAAACAAAATACTACTTATAAATTCAAAATGGTGATATTGTTTAAGCAACTTATTGTATTTACCAAAAACACTACTTAAAACAAAACATCAACTAAACTGGAAAAATAGAGGACACATGCAAAAATATGTGGAAAGCAAAACTAAAAAGTTCAACACATTTCTCTTAATAAAAACATAGTATTAAACAAAACTCCAAGAGGGAATATCGTCTGTACCTGCTACATTAAAATAATCCCCAAGTTTACCCGAACCTTAGAAAAAACATAAAATAACTTAACTTTCTGCCACACCCAATATAATTACAAACTCCAAAATACACATTTATTATTAAATAATTTCTACCCTATACATCCTAACACATCCTATACTAGTACTCAAACAAACACAACCCCAATACTAATAAATGTAAGCTGATACATCAACAAACAACAAATTATACTTAAAATAACTAACACTAAACCTAGCCAACTTATTTTATTCAGATGTATAGGAAATTGCATTTTTGATAAGACTAAATGGGCACCTCCAACCACAAAACCTGACTTCTGCTGAATAATGATGAAGAAAATACTGTACAAGAGACTTAATCACATTTTAAAAAAGACTACAAATACACTACAGTCAAAATAGTATTAGTTTTTTGTACTAAAATGTGAATAAAATGGCAGTATTTTTGTAAAATGTGAAAAAAGTAATTGAATGTGAGGGAAATACTTGCAATGCACTGTAAACATATGAAAATGTTTTCAATACAAAATATGCTAACACCAATAACTACAATTGCACGACATTCCAAGAAATTGTTAATAAATGTCCTAGCAAGACAAAATACATATATATTTTGCTACATAACCTATTGTTCATTTTGATGTAAAAACAACTTTAATTAAGTCTTAATTTCTGCCTCCCTGTTTTTGGTTACAATGAAAATCCATTAACTAAATTCTTGTTCTGTAGATACTTTAGTATATTCTTATTAAATACTTCCTTATGTTATTTAATATTGTTTAAGTAGCCCCTATGGAATTTATAAATTTGTCAGGTAAATCAATGTTATGTTAATATGGCTCTTATTACTTTCAGACATTTTAAATGCATTACCATTTAAATTAAAGGACCTAGGGGTCGATTCCGATTCGGGCCGGAAATTTCTCCGACCGAGCCGGACCCGGAGAGATTTCCGACCGAATCGGACCCGTGCAGTCCGACCGAACGAGTACGATGCGTCCGTATGTTATCGGACTCGAGTCGGTCGGACTCCCATTGATGTCAATGGGAGCCGGTCGCACAACGCGTACGCGGGCTCCCATTGACTCAATGGGTGCGAGTCGGACAAGGGCGCCCTCTACAGCGGGTACGCGGCGGAGCGATTCGCGCCGTACACGCACAGGTAGGGGGACCCATGGGTCCCCCCTGTGTGCGACTCGCGCGGCCACGCGTGACAGGGGGTCCGACACGGACCCCCAAAGTACGGCTCCGACAGCTCTTACGAGCCGGAGTGCGCGGCTCGGTCGGACTGCTCGCGGCGCGCATCGTACTTACCCGGCCGGGAAACGTCTCCATTGCGCGGTGCGAGTCGAGTCCGAGCGAGTCGGTCGGAGCGGTCGGGACGCCCGGACGAGTCGGTCGGCGATTTCGCATCGTACTCGCTCGGCCGGACCCGCGTACGGTTCGGTCGGGAAACAGGGCTCCGAATCGGATCCGGTAAAGCCGAATCCGATTCGGAGCCCTACCGGCCGAGATCGGAATCGGCCCCCTAGTTGTTATTTGATTATTATTTATTACTTGTGAAATATTATACACAAATATGATTTCATTTTACATTTTTAGCATTAAAGAAGGTACCTTAATTGGCAGGGTATGATTAATCTAGCTCCAGTCTCACAAACATTGGGTAAAGTGCATATAGAGTGAAGTTAAGATTTTTCATTATAACTTCTGTCCCACAAATTTAGGGGAAAGCATATACAAGGAGAAGGGTTACAAATACTATTCTAAATCCAATCCCACAAACATTGTTGAAAGTGGAAATGTTTGAATTGTTAAAAGTTACTATTCTAAATTCAGACTGTTGAACCTTGCCCTCTCTGTTGAGTCACCTCTAAACGTTGTTGCCTTTTTCCCATGACTTTTTACTGAATTTGTTTTGTGGGCCTTGGGATTCTGTGCACTTTACAACTGCATGCTAATCAGTGCTAAGGTGCTTGTGTTCTCTTTTTTAAACCCGGTTAAATTATTTTATTCCCAGTTGGCATATTTAATTTACTTATAAGTCCCTTGTAGAGTGGTATACAATATACCCAGGGCTTGTAAATTAAGTACTACCAGTGGGCCTACAACACTTATTGTGCCACACACTTAAGTAGCACCTTAAATATGTCCAAGGCCTGCCACAGCAGCCTGAATGCAGTTTTAAACTGCCATTTCTACTTGGCAACAAACATGAACAACAAATGTTAGAAAGTGCAAGTGTCAACATATCTTACCAAAGCTGGCAGGTGATACATGGGCACTAATTTGTAGAAGCATGTAGTCAGGATTTAACAGTGTGTGCAGACTTTACACAGTGCAACCGTGGGGTTGACTATTAGGAGTTTTTCAGTCCATTAAGAAATACAGAAAAGTAAGTGGCCGACAATAGGGTTCTAGGTGAAGATCAGCATATTTTAAGGGCATTTCCAGAGAAGCAATTTTAGCATAGATTTTAAAAAAAACATTTTGATAGACTGAGACAAAAAGAGAGCCTGCATTTCAGCATTTTTCTTCCCTCAGAGAGATTCAAGGCAAAGTAGTTTGGGTTGTTATGGCGTAGTACCTTATATGTGGTGCAGGCTTTGTGGATTTTCCAATCAAGAGGAAGGCAAATTATTGAGAACAGAAAAGGAGGAGTTTGGTCAACTTTTTTCATACTGAAGACGGGTCAGCCTGCAGAATGAATCACAGGATTTAATGATGTGAGTTGGAATTTAGGTAAGCAATTATTAAGCAGGGAGCTTCACTATTAGATTCTGCATATGACTGAAGCTCTTACCAGATTTTTTACATCAGATTTGGACCGAAACTGTCTGATGTTTGTTAATGTTTTAATAGGGTGATTTGCGTTCTTAACTTTTGCGTGTATTGTGTGGAGAGCCAAATACAATACTAAGGTATTTGACAAAGGAGATTGTTTTTTTTGGCTTGTATGCAACTTGTTTAGGTGTTTGTTCCAGTCCATTGGCATAGACATGCCAAATGTTTGAAAAAGGAATGAGGAATTCAGTCTACTGGAGTTATGTTATGTTATGTTTATATGTATAGTGCATAACTCACCAGGGAGGATTTTCTGGCACTGAAGCAGGAGATGTATGGCTGAGTCAGGGCAGGGACTAGGTGAAGAGCCAGGTCTTCAGTTTCATGCAGAATTCAAGGACTTAGGAGATGGCTCTGATGTGCAGGGGTAGGTCATATTTTAGGCTTTCGGAACCGGCCTGGAGATGGAACAATCACAGAATCCATTTCTGCTTGTGTAGGGGGTATATGCACGTAGGAGTCTGACTGAGCAGAGGTGTCTGGTAGTTTATGCGGTTGTTGAGGTAGATGGTAACAATGTTGTGTAAGGCTTTGTACGTGTGTGAGGAGTTTGAAAAGTGCTCGTTTATGGATTGGGAGTCATTGGAGCTCTTTGAGTTTCAGGGTGATGAGTGAGTTGGAGAGCATCCAAAGGATGGTGCAGATCCAGAGAAGTGCTAGTCCTTGAATGCCAACTTTATGCAATCCTTGGATAAGGATAGGGTAGGAGCCTGTGTCAAAGGCTATGAAAAGGTCCAGTAGGATGAGGGACGTGGCGTCGCCTTTATACATATTCAGCTGAATGTTGTCGATTGTGGCAGTCTCTGCTTTGTGGTTGGGCCTGAATCTAGATTGAGTGTTATCCAGAAAGAAGTTTTCATTAAAGTGGGTGGATGGGTGTTTGTTTATTATATTTTCCATGACTTTTGCTTGGTAGGGTAACAGGGAGATGGGCCAGTAGTTAGCTAGGCTCTTCAGGTCTACTGGTTAGTTTCTTTGAAACAGGGTAGTACTATGGTATGTTTCCAGGGTTCTGGTAGGTGGCTGTGATGATCGACTCATTCAGAATCGGGTTGAGGGATGCGCATGTGAGGTCTTGTCCTTTGATGATGTCCTGGTGAGGGCAGGGGTCAGAGGGTGTACAAACATGTATGATCTACGTGGTTGTTGGGGTTTCTTGAGAAGTGATTGTAAGCCAGGTGGTCAGGGTGGTCCTCTGGGTCTTGTTTGAGAAGGGCAGTAGGCATTTGAGGGTGGAAGGGTCCGGTTGCGGCTTGAATTTGCTTTAGATGCAGGTAATTTTGTTGCAGAAGAATAGGGACAGCTGGTTGCAGAGGTCCAGAGTGGGGTTTGCGATGATGGGGCTTGCTGCTGGAGAGGTGAATTCATTCACTATGGTGAAGATTTTCTTGGTGCTGTTGGTGCTGCGTTTCATGAGGTTAGTGAGCGCATAGTATTTGGTGTTCCTGATCTGCTGATGGTAAAGTCTGGGGACAGATTACTAGGTTAAGGTGGCCAATAAATCCTGCACTTCATCCGCGGTGGTTTGTGACGACGGTGTATACAGCTGTCTGTAGTATGCTGCAAAGGCATTAACTATCCCTTGTCTGTCACTCACTGGCCCTCCATTCTCTGTGATAATCTCAAATACCCATTTGGAAGCCGCTTCCCTTTTATCTAGCCACACCAGGAGCTTACCAGCTCTGTCACCTACTTAGTATAAATGATGCAAGGTTGCTCGGTGTCTTGCCCTGGCTGCCTCCTCCGCAATATCCCTATATTCTTTCTGTTTGACATGTAGCCTGTGTTTTACATCTGTGTGGTCTGACGATAGCATTTCAGATTCCAATGACTGGATCTACCCCTCTAACGCCTCCGATTGCTTCTTTTTGCTTTTTTATGGCCCGCTATCAGTGAGACCCCCTTATCACTGCCTTAAAGGCCTCCAATAGAACTTGGGCCAATACCATTGTTTCCTCAATTTCTTCAAAGTAATGGTCAGTAGCCATTTGCAGGCCAGCTCGGATGTGTGGCACCTTAAGATACCAGGAATTAAGTGGCATTACATTGCCCTTGGATGTGGGTCTTATGCAAAAAATTCTGCAAAGCGGGGAGTGATCCGAAATTCCCCTTGGGAGGGGATAAACCCAGTTGAATGTCGGAAGTTGCACTGCCAGCCCAAACATATAATCAATACGCGATAATTAAAATTTACAGGTGGGCCAATGGATTGCGCACACGCCACATGCTTACTAGGCCCATTGGAGATAAAAAGTCCGCCAGTACCTTTCCAGAGGGGTCTCTCTGTCTGCCAGCCAGAGGTCTACTTCTTCACAGACAACCGCATTGCAGTTCCTTCCAATGAGCAGCTCGCCCTGTGGCAAACTGATAATGAGCAAGCCCAGATCTGAGTGTCATGGCATGGAGTCTTGGGGGATGTAGAGGGAAATAATATTAAACAACTGGCCCACCCACTGTCCCGATAGCGCCACAAAGCGCCCGTGAGAGTCGTGTATAATATTCTATATGCTAAATGGGAAGGAGTTGTGTAGTAGGATACCCACTCCTCTTGAACCTTGAGTATAGCCGGCATGTGCCACCAGTTTGTAACCCCAACTATTAAGCGCACAATAGGCGGTTCCCTGCAGGTGAATTTCTTGCACCAGGGCTATATCAGATGAATGTTTTTTAGTGTTGTAGCACTACCTCCTTTTAATTTTGTACCCTAAACCATTCACATTTGAAGAGAGGATTTAAAAACAGTAGGAGGCTTGGTCAGTACTCATCATGTCGTGCATATGTAGTGCCTTAACATCTCGACCGGGAGACCAGTGGCATTGGGAGAAAATCTTGACATCATTATGAAACACCTGAAAACAGCAGGGGAATCTACTACACATGCCCCAGGGTCTACTTGGAATCTGTCCTGATTTACGCTGTCCAACTGCCTGACGCACTTGCCATAAATCAATATCACTGTCATTAGCCACCACAACCAAAATAGCACATAAAAACAGCTTAAGTAAGATTCCCCCCTATCC
Source organism: Calotriton arnoldi (assembly GCA_963921515.1). NCBI lineage: Eukaryota > Metazoa > Chordata > Amphibia > Caudata > Salamandridae > Calotriton > Calotriton arnoldi. Next base: position 175,052 of record CAWUFW010013841.1, on the reverse strand, counting down.
CCTCCCAGCCTCCCTGCTTTGTGGACTCAGAACTGCCCACCTCCCCCAACTTTGCAGAGCACCTGTGTAACCCATCCCTCATGTCCCATTGCAGGTGAGTGCGACCCAATCGGGGCATCTGCCCGCTATGTCCCCTCAGTTAAGCATGTAAAGTTTTTATCACACTTCAGCAGTTCAATAAGGTCGTTGCAAGGTCCCAGGCTATCTCAGCATCTCAACCAGCAACTGTCAACCAATTCCTCAGTGGTTCCGGGGTTCAGAAGCCAGGTGGGCCTCTATAAGCAAAAGACCAAAATCTCCGTCCGATTCACTGCAAAGCCCTCAAGGCGCAAACAGACTCCACGACATCTCCGAGACCCATCAGGCTTGGGTCGAGATCTCCTAGAGTGGTTCAGCTTTGGAAGTTCCCTCCTTGGCATCACCTGCCTCCTGATTCTGTTGTGGCCCCTGTTGTCATCTCTCCTTGCTGCTCTTCTGACGATAAGTATGCGATCGTTTGTTCCCAGTGTGTCGCCAGCCATCTAGCCAGCTCCAGGCTTCCTCGGGGGAGTCAAAAAACCATGTATTTCCTTCCATTACCACACCGAGTTTGGCGGGTAAAGCATTGCATACTTGAGTTCTCTTTCTCGTAGCACCTTCTTAACTTCAAGGAAGTAGCGTCACAACCTCTGAACTTTAATTGTGAAGTCTGGGAAACATGTGACTGTGGCATTTTCGTATTTGAGTGGAGGGGCAGAGTGAGCCATCTGTAATATGAAATCTCTGTCTCTGTAGTTAAAGATCCACGCCACTATAGGATGTGGGTGCGCCGTCGGTCGCGGCGGGTCCCCCGAGACTCAGAGGGCTCGCTCCACAGAGAAGTAGTTAGACAGACCACGTGGCTGCAGCTGTTGGCTGCAACTGTTTCACGATGAGGTCTTAAATGAAGAGGTCCGTGGCTGTGCTCACCGCCCGCTCCAGCACACATAGGATTCTGACATTGTTTCTACTTGTAAGTCCTTCAAAGTCTTCAAGTTTCGCCTCCAGGGTAGTAGTAGTAGCGCGGAGCACTTTTACTTGAACTTCAAGGGGCATATTAACAACGGCCAGCGATAATTATCGCTGGCCGTGCTTAGCGATAATTATATTATCGCCGCCTATCTCTGGTATTTATCGCCCTGGTAGCGCGTTATTAACAACGCGTTACTCCAGGGCGATAAAGATTCCAGAGATAGCGAGGTTATCGCCCTTTTGCAGGGAACATCGCTGGTTTTACAGCGATGTTCCCTTCAAAACGGCGATAACCTTGCTGATACGACCCTGTGGTCGTATCAGCAGAATCCATCTCCTATGTCTAACATAGGTAAATCAGGATTATAGCAGACGTTAGATTTTGGCGAAAACGGCCGTTTTCGCCAAAATTTAACGTCTGCTATAATCCTGTGGGCTGCCTTGTAAATATTGCGATGTGCACATCGGCGATATTTGCAACGTAGCCCATCCGGGGTACGGCCAGTAACGCCCACTTTGCATCTCATTAGAGATGCAAAGATGGACGTTGGGGGAAAGGGCGATAGTGCAAGGATTCACGCGATAGCGTGACCTTGCTGATTAGGCGATAAGATTATCGCCGCTTTTCGTCCGAAAACAGACGCTAAAGCGGCGATAATTGTTTATCGCCTCGTTGTTAATATGCCCCCAAGTGTTTTAGCTGTGGTCCAAACCACCGCTAAGATGACCTTGACGTGGGAGCCCAGATTGCAGAGGTCTGCATGCATCAACATAATTTCCAAAGTGACCCTGTCAATTTGTCAAGGCCAAACACACCCCTTGAATTGCTGCCATTATATCCTGTAATGTGAGGGCACACTCCTCCCTTTGACATTATATACAAGTATGGAAATTGGAGTCAGTGGCACTGTTCTACTGCAGACTTTTGGATGTCATTGGACACCATAAACATGTGCTCCATTGAGACTTATTGAACACTATGCACAAATCCTCATTAAGCAGCCATTAGGTATGGCACACATGTGATACTTTGGGTGTCATTAGGCACTGTATGCATGATCTCCATTTGGAGTCACTGGACATGAAACAGGTGCACTGATTTGTGAGTCATGGGTACTAAACACCTAAGAAAAAAGCAAAGATACCATGGGCCCTATTGGAAGCAAAGAAAATGGAACCCTTCCTTCCGGTTTGGCAGTAGGATAGCTATACATTGAGGCCCTTGTGCCCTTCAAGTCCTTCATCCCTTGTGCCACTGCAGCTTCCGCACTACTGATACCTAAACATTTGCATGTTCATTAGAGTCAGTTGACACTACACACAAATGCTCTTTTAAGAGTCATTGGACACTAGCCACTCGTACTCCTTTGGATTAATTAGATTTTGTACACGTATATTCTTTTGGCAGTCATAAGATTTTGTACACTTTTAGTAATTTAGGACTCAAAGAGCATTATGCATGTGTGCTGCTATAGGATTAATTGGGCACATTACTAACGTAACTCTTGTAGTTTCTGAGGTGTCATTAGGCACAATATATGTGAGCTCTTTGGAGAGGCATTTGCTACCACACCTACTTGTTTTTTACTAAATTAGGGAGACTTTTCGGTATCTAAATCGAAGTGACAAAATACAGAACAATAGGATTCCACTTAAATTGCTGCTATTCCTGGTACCATTTAAACTATGAATAGGATATAATATTTTATACAGCGTTTTTGTCGAACATAACGATAGTTTTTGGAATAGACAGTACATTTTTTTGGCCTTTCCAATGACTTCATCCTCCTGTACTGACATACATCAAGGGCACTAATATGACAGAGTCTATTAGATTGTGAGGTGAGGAATGCTAAAATGAATATGGTCTGCAAAGCACAGGATTCATTTAATTATCTGAGTAGAATAATGACTGTTTTACTGAAGCAGAATGTATAACTCATGTGCTTGGGAAATGTATGCACTTATTATCTGCATTCTACTTATTTTTCTCTTATAATTGCCAGATGAATCCGTAAACTCTGAAAGGTTCATTACAAATGCTTCATGCACCATTCATAAACTGGTTTGTCTTTCTATGGAAATATCCGCTAATTAGATCTACAACAATGAACAAACCCTCCTAGAGTCAGCGTGCATGAGCAGAGCGTTTTACTAAAATGTTTAGAAATGTTTGTTACGGCGATCTGAAAAACATGATCGTGAGCTTAAGCAAGTATTTTCCATTTGGATGGATAGATAGACATAAGGATAGCTATTTAAATGAACGAAACGATGGATCTTTAGATCTAGTTTTTAGTTTCTGGAAACGTGAATCTGTTTCTCTGAAGCTGATATTTGGCTGTTTTATGGTCCAGTGCCCCTCTTACCCCTTGGGGAGAACATTCAAAGTGGGCGGGGGGAGTGATTGGGACTGCACATGTAGAAGGTTTCTAATCAAACGTGGTTCTTAGACCTGTCAGCTTAGGGTGGTCTTCCCCCAAACATTTTGCCTTCACCCTTCTAATTTTTGCTGAATTTCTTATTTGTTAGCCTTAAGCCTTTGTACACTTTACCATTGCTAACCAGTGCTAAAGTGTTTGTGCCCGATTCACAAAGGTAAACTGAGACGAAAGTCTAACTTTACGACTTTCGGTATTCACAAAGGGCTTTTACGAGTAGTAAAGTTAGGCTTTTGTCTCAGTTAAATTTACGATCAAAACTTAAGTTTAACTGAGACAAAAGTCTAACTATACTACTCGTAAATGCCATTTGTGAATACCGAAAGTCGTAAAGTTAGACTTTCATCTTAGTTCACCTTTGTGAATCGGGCACTTTGTGCTCACTATCTAAAATATGGTAAAATTGGCTTACACCTGATTGGCATATTTAGTTCACTTAGAGGTCCCTAGTAAAGAGGCATACCATTTACCCAGGAACTGTAAATTAATTGTGGCCAGTGGGCCTCCATCATTTACTGTGCCACTCAATTAAGTAGCTCTTTAAAACATGTCCCAGGCCTGCCATTGCAGTCTGCTAGCAGTTTTAAACTGCCAATTCGACTTCGCAAAATAACCCCCTTGCCAAGACTAAAACATCCTTCTCAATACCCATAAGTCACCCTAAGTTAGGCCCTAAGTAGCCCCTAGGGCAAGGAGCATTGCAACTAAAAAACTGGACTTATACTTTTAACTTTTACTGGTAGTTAAAAATTACTCAATTCATATTTCACAGCTGTGTGGTCTACCTCGCCCATAGGATAACATTACCTTTAATACGCGCTAACATTTTATTGGGAGCAGGGAGGAAAGCCATGTTTGGCGTCTGGGAAATTGTAATTTAAAATCCTGTTTAACGGTAAAGTCGTATTTTTATTTTTTTTAATTTTATTAGCATTTGCAAAAAATTCACATAAGCATCCTACTGTCTCACGACCTTCACTTACAATATAACGTTATACAATACAATATTGATACAAGGTTTTGGTGGGAAACTATACCGGTCACTGTTACAATTCAGGTGTCAACACTGGCATGATATAGTGGTCCACCCACAACCTATCCAGTTGGCCAACACACCGGCAAATCCTCCAACAGCATGCATCCCCTTGTCTCAAAGAGTGGTCTAGTATTCTATGTATTGTGTTCTAAATTCTGCTATGTAGTCTCCTGAATGATGTTCTACTTCCTCTCTCAATACTCTTTGGCGGGTATTATCTTGCTTTTGTCCTCCCTTCACAATATTTGTGTCTTTACTCTCTAAGTATGTCTGATATAGTGATCAACAATCTTTTGGGCGACTGCGGTGGCTGGAGTTCACTAAAGATGTCCAATTTTACATTACAATATACCATATCCGAGTGCCATTCTGCTAGGGTTGGGGCAGGGCCCCTAGCCCAACAAATCGCTACTCTGCGCTTAGCTAACAGAAACCCAATGGCTATTAATTTCCTCACCGACTTATCTATTTCCTTATCGTAGCCTAACAGCACCAACATCGGGTCCATCTTTATGGTGAGGCCTTTTATAGCGCTTAGCTCTAAGAATATCCTTTCCCAGAAGTTAAATTTCCCCGGGCAGTGCCAGGCAGCATGCATGAACCTGGCCTCCTGCCCTTTGCATTGCTGACAGTTCGCAGAGTCCCTCAGTCTGTATCTGAACAATCTTTCTGGTGTGTAGTAAACACGATTTATGTATTTGAATTGTATTAGTCGATGCCTCCCATTTAAGGATATCTCTTTGGTCTTAGTGCAGCAATATCGCCATACCTTGTCCTCTGTGGTTCTGCCCAGCTCTCTCTGCCAGTCTAATCTCATCTTATGCATGCTAGGCCTGCGTGCTTCCTGTGTGTAAGTGTACAACGTTATTATTAGTTTATCAGGGGTATTTTTCTTTATCAAAAAGGAATATGCTGGCATATCTGGGGGTTCCTGCAGTTCTCGTACTAGTAATTCCTGCAATGCATGTCTAACTCTATAGCAATGATATTGCGTGAGGGCTGAAGGTGTATTTTCTGGTCCCTGGGTGGTCTTCCACTCCTCGCCACCCCATCTTGGAAGAGATCCCCCACCTCGGCTATCCCCAGAGTGTGTAGGGCAGCTCTTACATTCTTTTCTTTTACTACTGGGAGCCAGGAGCACCATTCGAATAAGATGTGGGGAGAATACAGTAATGAGCCCGGTTGTTTTTCTAGTAGATTCCACCAGGTGTGCACTGTAGTATTCAACATGTCGAAAACCCCATATCGGCAGGTCGGAGATTTAAATAAAACCTAAGGGAGTGTTTAAGGGTCTGCAGCGTCTCTTTCTAGGTGTAGATTAGGCAAATTCTGCGGGACATTGATCCAGTAATAAGCAAATGAGCTATGTGTTGCCTTGTAATATAACTCTAGATCAGGTGCGTTCAGGCCACCCATGTCATAGGGCAAAGTGAGGCCCTCCCATCGAACCTGTGGCTGCTTCCTAGCCAATGCCATTTTAATCATAAGGGAGCGTAGTGTCTCAAAAACTGTTTTGGGCAGGAGTATAGGTATATTCTGAAATAGAAAGAGGAACATAGGTAGCACTACCATCTTCATGAGGGCTATACATCCCATGAGGGACAATGGTAACCTTATCTAGAGATTCACATCATCCTCCAATTTGTGTATCGCCTTCCCGTGGTTATCTAATATGACTACTGCCGGATCTGTGTGGCTATGTATCCCTAGGTATTGCACAGATTCTGTGGTCCATCGCAGGGGAAACTCTAGAGTCAGTGGTGTCATGGATGGGGTGAGTGGAAAAATAATGGACTTATCCCAGCCTGAAAGGCCCCAGAACCGTTCCACCTCCCTCATCATAGGCGAGGGATTCCTCCCTGGGTCGCGTACATATAGCAGTGCATCATCAGCATATGCCAATATGACAAGCTGGTAGCCAGGGAAACGCAGCCCTCTGTGTCCATGGTATTCTTGCAGTGCGCATGCCAACGGTTCCGCCACCAGCGCATATAGTAAAGGCGATAACAGGCAGCCTTGACGGGTGCCTCCTGTGAATGCAATTGCAAGACCGCCTGCATGTATCCCCCCACTCACCTGAGTCGAACGCCTTTTCAGTGTCCCAGAAAACCACTGCTGCTTTAACATTGGGGTCCAACTGTTGTATTGTGCTACACAACGTTCTGAGATTGGTGTGCAAATTCTGGCCTGGGACAAAACCGGATTGCTCCGGACCCACTACCCCCGGTAGTAACAGGGCTAATCTGTTGGCCAGTACATTTAATAGGGACAACAGTCTGTACAACGAACACTGGTTAGGTTGTTTGCCAGGCTTCAGAAGTGCCATGATCAGGGCCTCACACATCGATGGGGGCATAACCTAAGACTGCACCATTTCTTCATACAATGTGACTAGGTGGGGTATCAGGAGATCCTGGTAGGCCAAATAAAAGGCCACCCTGAGGCCATCTATAACCGGCGCCTTCCTAGCCTGCATGCCTGCCAATGCGATTTGTGTTTCTGCCGTGTCTAATGGCACCATCAGGTATTCTCTATGTTCTGGGGTGAGTCACCTCATTTTTATGTGCTCCAGGTAATCTGCTGTGGCTATGTCATCTGGAGGAATCCAGAACCAATATAGGTCGGCATAGTACTTACAGAATCTTTCTGCTATTTGTTGTGTATCATTCATTGGCTTATTGTTGTCATCCCAAATTTCCAGTATGACCTCTGTTTCCCTCCTGGGGTGCACTGATGATGTCAAGGTAGCTCCTGGGCGCTCCCCCTGACCATATGACAGTGCAGTAGCATACTTGCCCATGTGTTTGACTTCATTGGTAGCTACTTCTTTGCATTCATCTAGTCTAGTCTGGATGACACTTAAGGTTGGTGTTTCAATTCCAAGTCTGATATTACTTTTTCTAAGAGTGTTAGTCTACCTCTAAGAGATCTGATAACCCCACCATGTTTTGATATGACCATTCCCCTAATGTACACTTTGAAGGCTTCCCATACCATGGCGAAACTATCAACTGAGCTGATGTTATTGATGAAGAAATTTCCTATGAGTTGCCCTAACTCAGCCTTGAAGGCCGTATCCAACAGGGAGTACGGTGGGAATCGCTAAGTGAAAGCCGAGGGACTACAGTTTGGAGTTCTAAGTCCAATATCACTGGTGAATGGTCTGAATAGGTGCGAGGCAGCGGTTCACATTTTGTTACCCTAGGGACTAAGCTTCTAGAAATTAACCAGTAATCTATTCATGTGTATATGTCATGCGCGGTTGAGTAGTAGGTGTATCCCCCTCCCGTGTTTCAGCGGTGTCTCCATACGTCTACCAGCCCCACCCGCTCCATTATGTCTAGTATGGCTTGTGCAGCTGCAGATAGCCTGCGGGGTGGGCCTCTTGATCGACCTTGGGCAGGATTCAAGACGCAATTAAAGTCGCCCCCCCCAAATCTGGGGATGGTCACCACACAGATGCAAACAGGCGCTAAGTGAGTCATAGAACTGTGGGTCGTCATAATTGGGGCCAATAATCCCCACTAATAGCACTGCTAAATCTTCCTTGTAGCAGCGAGCTTCCATGAATCTACCTGCCGGTCAATACGTGCCTCCTGATGTTTAACTCCCGCCGTGATCTAGCCAGATAAGGACTCCACTCGCATGTGAGGTGAATCCCACTGCACTGAAATGGCCTTGCAATCTACGTTGTGTCAATGCCTCACTATTAGGGGCCAGGTGTGTTTCCTGTAGGATCGCTACTTCCACTTTGTGGCGTTTGAGATAAGCTACCACCTTACGTATTTTCCTATGGTTATTTAACCCTCTTGCATTCCATGTGAGGAGTCTAATCTGCAACCCAGTGTGTTTGTTGGTTACTCCTTCACCTGTAGCCACCAATGTATCAGCGCTGTTTGTGTCTTGTGGTGATGAGCAGTCAGGCAATCAATATATATATTTCTGTTGTACAACTTAAGCCTAACAGTTACAACCCCGTTATGAGTCTCACCCACGCTATACACTCCCAAACTCTGCAGAGCAATGTTATAACCCTCCCCCTCCCTATATTCTGTATACCCCTAAATGAAAACACAAAAGTCCATAAACTACACATAGTGATGCACACATGGGGGTGGACGTTGCCTGACCATAAACATCACCCTAGTCCCAACCTTCTTGCAAGACGCTATCTCACAGATATCAGAAAGCCTTCAATGTGTTATTTAGATGTGGTTCCCTTGCAGAGGTTCACTTTCCCCAACAAGGATGATTAGTACTGGACCGTGTGCATGTGGTGGAGCCTCCCCATAGAAGGTAAAGTGTTCACCAGTTGTGAATATGCTGGTGGGAGATCCGGTTGCATTTTGGTGCAGTCTTACCAATATCTTGCGGCCAGAGACAGGTAGGAGACTAAAGCCTTTAATCTTCCAGATTATGTTTCTATTGTGGTAGTAGCTCGGCTGAGCAAGGCCACAGCTCACAGAAGCCGCCCCTCTCCCAGTTCATGTTGCTCCCCCTTAATGTGGTTGCAGCTGGAATATACCGTAACTCAGGCATCCCTATCTGTCTCATTGTTCTTCATTATCTGGCATGTCTGCTTCCTCGTCAGGACTGTTCTTGAGGGATCTCCCCTTGTCGCCCATTCTTCCACTCTTTTTGATGAATTGAAGTACTGTCTTGGGATTCGTAAAGATGAGAGCCTTCCCCTCCGCCATGACTAGCAGTTTGGCGGGATACATCATGCTGTATTCTATTTTGAGCTCTTGCAATTTCCTCTTAACTGGTACGAATTGGCGGCGAGCCTCTTGGACCTGCTGTGTGAAGTCCAGGTAGATGGATAGTTCCATGACCTCGAATCACAACACCTGCAACTCTCTAGCTTTCCGTAGAGCTGCATCCCGGTCCCTTTAGTTTAGAAGTTTTGCAATTATTGGACAGGGATTAGCGCCCGGGACCGGTCTCAGCATCAAGGAGCGGTGGGCGCGCTCCACCACGAATATGTCAGAGAACGTGTCCCTGCCCATCATGTTCACAAGTATGCATTCAACCAAGTGCTCCATGTTCGCTATGTTGGCAGATTCTGCGACACCAACTATGCATATGTTGTTGCTCCTGAATCATGCTTCCAGGTCTTCAGTCTTCGATTGTAGAGCACAGAGAAGTCTGTCTTTTTTTCTGTGCTCCTGGCTGACTCTTTGTTGATTGTGTCATCCGCGTCCAAAACTCTTCTCTCTACATTATCCAGCCTCTCTGTGTGCTTATCTAGTCTCTCTGACATTGTGTCCATACCGAATGAGAGGGTGTCTATTTTCCCATTGATGTTTGTTAACCTGAGCTGCATGGCTGCTAGTATTTGCTTTATGTCTACATCTGCTGAGGGGTCACCCATCTCTGGGCCAGAGTTGGTGGCACCAGTATCCACATCTCTGGATTTGATGGGCCTGCGCGGCTCAAACTGCAGCTTGGCCTGTGCTTTGTCGACTTTCCCCATGTTAATCACGCACTGTGGAGAGTCCCAGAGCTGCCTTTGTATTATGATGTGTTGTATTTGCTTTGGATAGGCTCTTACATTGCCACTACGAGTAGGTCGGCCTCATGTGTTCATTGGTCTCCAACAATGTTGGTGTGGTTGCAACCCCAGCTGTAGGTTCTGTGTGAGCTCACTGTGTCATGTGTGGTTGCCACTGCAGTCCATAGGCCCCGTTCGACAATATCCGATCCATACCGATCTAGGCGAAGCTCCGCATCAGTCTGGTTGCATTTATTGCAGATATACTTCAGATTGTTTTGTGTCGCAGGATCCTGACTGCACCATTGGTCTCCATTCCAGGCAAGTCGAGCTCAGGAGGGCAAAGTGTTTCATCCAACGTTCTTTACTGTAAGATTGCAACCTGGGAGCCGCGCCCTGTCACTCCAATTCATCTGGGCTCTAGTAGTCTCTGCGGCAAACTTTCTCGCACCTGTGCTTGCGCCTATCCAATGTGGTGGTGCTTTCATATGTGGTCTGCGCTGCAGTGATTTCACGGCCACTCTTCTCTGCTGCGGGTCCTTTATCTAGGGCCTGGAAGAGGTATGTTGGGCCCCACTCTGGTTAGGACTGTCTCAGCCCCCACGCTGCCCTCAGTATCCACCATCCTGTGAGGCTTCCCAGTATCTGATGCCAGTGCAGGATTCGACAGCCTCTGCGAGCATCTCCCGCTGCTCTCTGTTGGCCCAGCGCCACCTCACCTTCTTCCCCAGCTATATCCAAATACAAGAACACTTAACAGCCACACATTATGAGGAACCCTTCCTCTTACATGATATCCTGATGAATAAAAAATGAATCCTAATATTTTCTACAACAAGTAACTTACTAAAACTAAGCCAATGTCAACCATTGCAGATGGGTGGAACCTTCAAAATGTGCCCCAAATCATTCGCTCAGATTTACACCACACATGGTGAATATCAAAACACAAATATACTGTTCATATATGCCCTATTACCTAACAAATAAAGTAGCACTTACTATGAACTACTAAACCACATTTAAATTACAGCAAATCACTGCTGCCCACATAAGATAATAGATTTTGATCAAACCATAATTCAAACCATTTTAAAACTTTACCCACGTACAACCATAGAAGGCTGTTGCTACCATTTTAATCAATTCATATGGGGACACCTCCCACAATGTGCACTAAGTGTAGAATATGCGACAAACTGTCAATCTCCCTCTGCAATAAAAAACATGAATGCACAAGCCTACGTCCCTGTCTTTGAAGACACTTAGGATGGCAAAATGCACCTCTGGACACAGACCCCAACCCAAATACCATGGTGAAATGTCTATGACATCCCCATGGCTCAAGAAGCCAAACAAACGACGCAAAAGTATCATGGCAGAATGCCTTCCAATTGGCACTAGGCAGAACCCGACCTACACTCTATACATTTATAGAAGCCCTACAAAAAAAACAAATCTACCAACAACTACGAATGGAACAATCAGTAATCCAAATTAAACCTAAAATGTGCAAACAAATCATTAGAATGAATGACATGCTGCAATGTAAAGTAAATCTGTTTATTAACAAAAAAGGAGTATACTACTTAGAATCAACAGCCAAAATCCTGTTATAAAATAAATAATAACCTACAGAAGACCCAATAAATCAAAAGCATAATCCAAAGCAGCATAACAAAAATATTTTTTTAAATAAATAAATAATAAACATATTATTTGTATACATCAGCCCAAAAATATATAAAACTAAAATTCCAAATAAAAATGATGAATAACAATAATATGTGACAATTATATAACATTTTTTAATCTCACCAGCCACAAACCTAAAATCACAACTAAAATCGATTAAAAAAATAATTTTAGCACATTAAATAAAATGTAATAATTAGCAATCACATAAATTTCACATAAATCATAAAATATAATATTTCCCACCCAGAACAAAGAACTTAGATATGATTTATTATTCTGTAGATGCAGAACTCAAAAAGTATAATCCACCAAATATGTAAAAATAAATTGCATAAAGTCCAAAAAAATGGAAAAATAAAACTAGTCCAGTAGAGATCCATCAAAGCAAACCAATGTCTTCAAGAAACATTAAAAACCAGAAAAAGTGTTTACAAAAAAAGAAACACTCCTGGAAACCCAAAAAAGAAAGGAAATCAAAGTAAAAAATATTGGTTTACTAGAAACGGTAACTGAATTACTTCTTTTTTTTTTTTAAATCCCACACAATCCAAACATCCATAGGACAACTTGGTAAATGAAAACCTGTACAATAGAAGACAATACCCACCCACAAAAATAGTAAGTTCAAACTCAGGGGTTGATTACGACGGCTGTCGGACCAGCTTCCATGGTCCTGGTTGAGGCGTTCGGACTGCCGTGGTCAGGTCGGAAGCGGTAACTCCGACCACCGTATTACAATGCATGCGTATGCACAGAGATCCAACCGCCACGGTCCTTCTAATTCCAACAGGAAATTCCGACTGCCGTGGCATCGGAAAAGACCAATGGAGCCTGTCAGAGAGCGGGCCGCCCTACGGACCTCCCGCCCTATTACGATGTGCTTTTCAAACAAACCAACCGTGGCAGTCCAACCACCTCATCTGAGCTGGCAGAAAGGGAGGAGTATAAGCCCGATCACCACCTCTACACAGCTTCTCACTTCCTGCACTGGCATGGAGCCTGTCCTACACATCCTGCCACTGCTGTACCTGCTCACTGACAACCAAAATCGAAACCGTCATGGACTCAACTGCCGGTAAGTAACACACCTACCCGTCTACATAGGGCCCCCACCAAATTGAGGCACTGCCATGAAAAAGCTGGGCCGCACCTTTGTCTGTATTATTGTGGGTGTGGGAGCAACATGTTCACAAATCAACTCACTTGGATATATTGCCTATAAAACTTTCATGAGGAGATGGACATGAGGGAGCCTGAAGGGACCTTAAAAAGAGCAAGTTGTGGCAGTTGTGTGGCAGGATGTGTAGTGTTCCGGGGTCTGTCAGTGGTCATCACTGGCACATCGTAAAAGCTGATGCAGAGAAGTGTCCCAATGGACTCTCCATATTTGCCACCACCCTCAGGGTGCGAAATATATTCAACTCCGCAGCAGTACCACCAACCACTGCATCAGATGTAATAGCCAAGAGACCCGTAAGAGTCCATTCCCAGTGTTGTTAGGTTAAATAAGAAGCATCACCATAATTATCATGCAATTAAGTCTGAGTAGTAACTCCTATACTAATGCAAGTAACAATCATTAGCAAATCCAACAGTACTGATTCCTTGTAGATGCAATGTAACTCATGTTAACATATACCTTGATGTGCAATGTCAAAAGAATAAATATATTGTCTGTGTGGGACAATTTCGCAATCACATATGTACAGCTGTCATGCTTGTAAGCCATGCCCTCATGTATATCAGCCACTCACCTATGAGAGACCCTCTTTGACACTCATCCTATTCAAAGTCCTCTTGTGGAAGACACTAAAAACAAATTGAAACACACATTTCACAAAACTGTACAAGTCTGCCATTACATAGACATAGGCATTTGTTATCCCTACGTCCAGATCAGTGACAATGTACAGACACACACTCACAAAATCTACATGTGTGGACATCTCAGAAGCTGGTGTAAAGAAGAGTGCACACGAATCACATAGCTACCGTCTTCTGTGACACACTCACATTGTTCATAAGCTAGCTCCTGTTGCGACATCGAAAATACAACTGTATGTGGATGTCTCAAGTAAAAATTACAACTCCACTGCAAAAGCACTGTACTGCCCCTGGCCTTCACACATCACCCACACATCACCCACTTAAAGAGGAAAAGTCAGGTAAATGGGATTCCCAAAAACTACGATCTCAGATATGTAGAGGCCACACTGTAAAGACTCCCTGCAAATGTGGGTATCCAAACCAGGGGGGGCTCCTGGTAGGCAACAGGCCAAGAACACAGTCCAGATTGCACCTGCATTAATATCACCATGTGCATAGGACCAGTGGCATAATAGGGACAACCAATATTGTCACATAGTGGCATGCTCATGTGGCTGATGTGTAAGTGCAAGTCCTAAACATAACTCTACAGCAACAGCAGTAGTTAGACATCTGTGAGAAATATGTTGAAAGAACAGACATGTAAATGCTTACATACGTCTCCAAAGTAACAAATAGCTATCACAATGCTATACTCCCCATGTGTGGTGTAACAAATACCTACTTAGCACATATGTAACACATATCCACCCTACATTTCAGGTAGTACTGCAAGCCTGAAGATGTGGACATTGGGCATGGCAAGATGCTATACTTACGATAGCACATAACACACAAAGCAAAGTATACCACAATTGGAACTTATCACACTCATAAAACCATTGAACATGGACCCTTGTCCTCTGTCACTCCATAACTTATCCCAAGATTTAACTATACTTACCACTGCAAATGGATCATCTATCATGGGGAAACAAACCCAATAGTTGTCACACATCCCCAAATGTTCAATAACAACAAATTGCTTTAGTAGCAAAGGCAGGACAAAGGTCAACATGAACTATAAAGTCTTTAATAAGACAAATTCACAATTTTCTGAAACAAAGGCCATTGGCCAGAACAAAAATGGTGATGTGGTCCAGCACACTACTGTGGCACATAACTTGCCAACCAGATCACTGCCAGGGAAACCTCCCCAGGAAAGGGGCATCCAAAGGGACGTCCAGACACCTTTGAAAAGATATTCGGGTGGGCTGGTGTTTAGATTGGGTGGCTGGGTTGGTCCTTGGGACGGATGAGCTTGGGATTGGGGGGGTTGGGTAGGTCAGAGGGAGTGCTGGGCTCCGGATTGGGAGGTCTGACTTGGGGTGTGGGAGGGCTGGGTCAGATCATGCGGGGTATCTTGCAGCCTTTTAGGGTAGTGATGGTTATAGGGAGGGTAGGAACAGGTTTAGCACTCTTCTGCTTAGAACATCTGGGGTGGGTTGGGGAAGAGGTCCTATGGGTTTTGGGACATGGTGGGCCGGTATCAGGATGGGTGGCATTACTTTTCTTACCCCCTTAGGTGGTAGGGAGTTTTTTAGTAAGGGGTAGGTTTTTTTGGGGTTGATGTGGAAGTGTAGGGTAGGAGTGGGAAACCAGACCTTTTGGGTTTGGGAGGGGGCAGAGAAGAGATCAAGGGCACACAGGGTAAGATGATTTGGGAGACTGGGGAGGAGGAATGGCAAGGGGTTTGGTGCTGGAGGTAGAGGGATGTGAGGTCTGAGGTGTGGATGTGTGTGCTGAGTGTACATGTCTCTGTGTGTTTAATGTCTGTTTGGCTGTAGAAATGTTTGTGGTGCTTGGAAGTGTGTGATGTGTCTGTGGCTGGTGGTGTGGCTGTGGTGTCTGGCTGTGTGATATCAGTAGTGTCTGTGGCTGGTTGTGTCGGTGTGGTGTCTGGCTGTGTGACATCAGTAGTGGCTGTGGCTGGTGGTGTGGGTGTGGTGTATGGGTGTATGATATCAGAAGTGGCTGTGGCAGGGTCTGATGGAGTGCCTTCTCAGTTCCCGAGCAGCGCCGGAGAGCTACTGAACTGTGCTACCCCATTGATGTGATTCATCACCATCAAGGACCTCACTACAATCATTTCTTTGAATCCAACCTACGGTGGACCATACCCTGAAGACTTTTCATTCTTTCTTCAAATCGGGCTGTCCCTTGGTTCGCTTTGTCCTGAGGAAGACCTGCTGTGCCTACCAATCAATCACGCACTTCTCTGGGTCGAAACGTCCACATACCTGTCATAATCCTGACCCTACTCTCTCTGCCCCACGTGAAATGGAAATTTAAATCCCAAGCGGAGATTTATGTACCTTCTTTGAATGACCAGTTTTTAACCATCCGCACAGCACTGTATATATCTTGTTTACACTTAGCACTTTTTTCGCACTTTTTTCACCATATCACTTGCGCCGTTTGAACAACTCATATGTTCATGAACTGTGACAGCCTTCTAATGTTACCTTGACATCATAAAATGTAAAAGAATATATTGAATTATCACTTAATACAACTTCAGATTCACGCATTCTTTTGGTGTGTTGTTTGCCCTTCCTTCGCTTACATTTTCATTGATTATTATTGAAAAGTTTGAGTACTTTTCTATTATTATTCAGTAAACCTAGAATCAATTCTGTACCCGACAGAGCCAACATATTCCACATTCTTGTACACCCAGGTTCTGAGGGTCACCGGGTCACCCCATTATACTAGATTCCATGAGTGTGTAAGCTAAAGCCCAAAAAGATCTCTGAAGGCCAGGCATGTCAGCGTGAATGCTTTCCAAAGTTTGCACCTGGAGGGCATTAAGTCCTGCTGTCTGACCCACAGAGATCTGCCTCAGGAGGTCAATAGCCCCACACTCAGGAGAACAGGGTGGACAGAGGCAGGGGGTGAGGTGCCTGGTGGGAAGGAGACTCTCCCCAGCTTGGTTGGGGAGCAGCAGGGAGGGTGGAGATGGAAGAGGGGTGGAAGACATGAATGTAGTGGAGTCAGGTCCAGGTGGGTCCACCACCACCAGGGACTGTCCACTGGAGCTTGACAATAATGATGACTTGTCGTGTTGCTACTCTGTTGCACTCCCACCACCCTCTGGGCCACTGGCTCCCTCTACTGCAGTGAAGGGAACCACTTTGGCCAGCTGCTTCCCCAACGGTCTCGCCCCGTCTCCTTCGTTGCCCTGGGTAGATGCTGAAATAAGATGAGTAATATGGCAATTGCAATTGCCTAAACACACTTGGCAAGCATATCATCATAACACAACACATAACACTATACCTGTGCACACTCTGACATAATGGTGTCATTACTACAGACTCCTTGGATCATACCATAGTTACCTGATGTCATCAAATGGGATGTCCACATGGAATGCATGACTACCCATCCACACACGGTGCTGCAATCCGCAAATGGTCAGGTTTCTCAAACTCACTAATGTAGAACTACTGGCCACCTGCTACCGAGAAGTAGTAGCATAATGTGACAAACACTGATCAGTTGATATGGAAGTGCCCCTTTCACAATGTTCACACTACCCAAGTGACTTCTGTCCACTGCCCGATGACGCAATTGATAAATTCACATGCGTAGCCTAGCTAGGTGTCGCATGTAGTACAGAAAAGTAGAATGGAGACAATGTGGCTCCAATTGGTGTTAGATTGTAGGTCAAATGACCATTGTACATGAGTCTGCCTAGGAATATCCTATGTCTAGATTGTCTCATGTGAGCACGCCTTTTTCAAATAGAAAATCTCAATGCCATCAGAACATTGAAAGTACATGAGGTATAGGACATTTCCAGTCCATAAACAGGTCTAAGTAGTGTCCACAAGGGAAGTGGATTCACTGTACATTTCATGTTTTTTTATCACAAATAATGATGTAGTACTGACACACACAAATGACCCCAACATGTCAGCATATCACTCCCTGATGAAAATCTCCAGCCACAGAATGACCTTACACAGATACGCATGTGCATCCCACCTGACTGAATACACACTTCACAATGGCATGCAATGGAACATTGCCAGAAAGCATTGGAAGTGTTCCAAACATGTGTGTCATTGCCTCAATAATCTTATCTGGCTAATGACATCCATCAATGTCATTGGGTATGTGTCACTCACCCACCCATGTCTAAACACCACAGTATCTGGTAACACCTACTCTGTATACCCATCACTATTTTACATTGTCATGTACACATTGGCCAACATAGAAAAATATGAAGGTTTCTCTTTGAAAATCTTGTAGACCCTCATGATCATGTACGGAACAGTTGTAAATGTGACAGTACGACATGTAAATGTACACTTGACAGCATGTAGGCAACAAAATATATGACACCAGTGGTGTTCACCAACTCATGTTACTCTACATTCCCCACTTACCAAGGGGATGTAGTGCTCAGTGTCTGCATCCAGAGTGCATTCTGTCACATCCATAAGTAAGTGGTCCACCATAAAATGAGACACAGTAGTGAGGGAGCATCACTCCAGACACAAGGCTGACAAGTGGCCTGTTTGGGATCAATGTCACACATGACTTCCAAAGATGATGTAGGTCTTCTGAGCCAATAGGCAGACAAATAGCTGCTCAACAATGGAAACACATGTTTGAGTTTAGCATGCTTAGCTCCTGGTCACATGTACAATAGTCAAAGGTGAACACCATACTCCTCCTACTAGATCTATACGTGCAGCAATGCCCCCATTGTGTGGGACATGAGTCAACTACAAGCTTGAAGGGTAATAACTGCCTGTGACAAAAGGTAGATGGTCATGCATAATGTTCACTCAAGTAAATACTCACCCCCTCCTAGCTGCTGTTGGGCTCTCAAACGCCCATCAAGGTCTGGGTATGCCATGACCAGAATGCGGGCCATTAGGGGGGTTCAGGGTTCGGTTAGTGCCCCTTCTGCCTGGGGCAGATATTCCCAGCTGGACCTGCCCGATCTTCTGAGTCCAGTGTTTCAGGTCCTCCCAACTTTTTCTGCAGTAAACACTGCACCAACGAGTGACCCGCCGTGTTCGCACCTTCCAGGCGATGGCTTTCCACATGGACACCTTATGATGGGCGTTAACCTGTATGGATGCAATAGTTGAAGAGACTGAGTGGACAGGCAAGATATAGGTTATCAGTTAGGGTGACACAGAGGTAGTACACAGCTAGCATAAACATCTAACAACATTGTACACATTACATGTTTGAAGCGCACATGCTGATCAACAGAAAATCTATTACTGCACAATTTCAATGTCATCTAAGTACTACCCTTCATCCTGATCATGCCTATACTCACTACACTAAACAAGAGGCACCAATGTCCTTCCTCCATACTCACATGTCAGCCATGTCCCCACTGATGTTCAGCTCACAAGCAGGTAGCCATTGGTAAAGTCCGAGGAATGGGAGACTGAAGTGACTACATCTACCATGAGGCCCTGTTGCTTCAACACTAAACAAGATGTACTAGTGCTGACATCAAGTACCCCTGGCCCACAACACATGTGCTCTGAAAGGTGTTACCACGTAACATAGCACACCAATGTTTCCTCCTGAAGGCTACAGTGAATGTGTGTGTACACACGATTACCGCGGTATAGTGTACACCAGCCGTAATGGTAGTAATGTGTACATGACGGTGTCCACCATACCAAAGAAGTGTGTGTGATGTGCATAGTGCTGTTACAGACACATGTGGACTCCATACTAATGCTGATGATTGGAAGTTGTAATAAAAGCAGTGCATCGTAATTACTCGGGTGACTTCTGCATATATGGAATGTCTGTGTGATACTTTTGGCTGTCTTACGCCTGGAATGGGCTCTCCCACAGCAGCCAATAGCGGAAATGAGGCATTTAGCTATATGTCATGCATCTCAACCACTTTCATCATTCAAGAAGTTGCCATGTATGAATTTATTTCTTTTGTGAAGTGAACTGCTGTGTACTGCTCACATATGCATTAATGTTTGTTCACATCACTTTTGCCTGTTTCTTGGTATATGTTAGTGTGGACACTGTGACCTATATCCATATGTGTGTCTACTCCACACATAGGTACCTTGCAGAGGGAGGAGACGACAGCCTCAGTATTCCAGCCATTCCCAGACCTTCTAACTATGGAAGAAAGAGACAGCATCCGGAAGTTTTTTTTTAATAGGCAGACAATACAAGATTTATGTGACCGGTTGGAGCCTCATTTATGTCCTCGAAGACACTATCCACAGCTCTGACACTAATGGTGAAAGTAATGTTAACCCTGCATTGCTTTGCCACGGGTTCCTTTCAGAACACTGTGGCCATATCTGGTGGAATGTGATAACCTATGTTTAGTGGCGTACTGCATGATGTACTTTCAGCGATGATGAGAAACATGGACAGCTATATCCAGTTCCCCAGGCGTGCTGATTTGGCCAATGTGAAGGGTGACATCTATGGATTTGGTCACATTCTATATGTGATTGAATCTATTGATGGTAGAGTGCAGTAGTCAGTGTTGGTGGATGAATCCATTATTGTATGAGCCACATTGTCTCTAGTCCAAAGTCCAACAGACTCCTCCCATCAGAAATGGGAAAGTGTACAGGAAAAGTCAACAAAGTGAACATGTTGCACACAAAGTGGGACATCAGTAGTGATGTTTCTTCCTGGTGGAGGCTGGTGCCTTGCCATCTGAACCTCCTAGATGTTTTCTTGGACGTCCAAGCCTATGATGGGTGGGGGGATCCGCTGCTGAAGGGTCAGGGGTGTCTGAGGATTCTTCATCTGTCAGGACCTCTCTTCCTGTGGCTGCACCGATTGTAGAAGGGTGAGAAGTAGTTTTACCACAGGAAGGGGTAGGTGGTGGTAGAAAAGCCCTGCAGTGTGTGGTGTTTATGTACCTCGGCACCCCAATCAGCTGGCACATGTCATTGTGTGTGTCAAGCTGATGATCTATGGACCTCAGTAGCTGCTTCATCTCCAGGAGTTCCTCAAGTACCTGCCCATCACCCCTTGGTTGTCCTCATCAGCACCCAGGAGTTGGGCAAGGTTGGCCTGAGCATCATTAGCACCAGTGGATTCACTATGCCATCCTACTGTTACTCTCTCACTACCCCTGCCCTCACAGGCCTGTTTCCTTAAGACAGCCTGCACCCTTGCAGTGCCTCCTACGTCCTCAATGAGAGGGTTGTTAAACCTCACCTTGAGGTGAGAGTGGGAGGCAGGAGATGTTGCCACCTGTGCTAGGAACACAGGCTGTTTTGGGGCAGAGGTTAAAAAAGATATTGCAGCTGAGGTGGAAGATGTGGTTGTGGGCATGGTAAGACCCACTGTTGCTGTCTGCCCAGGCCTACCAAATGGGACAGGTCGGTCCTCCACGTCCACTTCTCCAGGAGATTCAGCATCACTGAAGGCTTGAACCAGGGGTGGGGGTGGAGTCTGGGCGGTGTCTTGACTCAAGGCAGATGTTGTGCCAGATCAACCTATTCAGAGAAAGAGTAAATTGTTATTGTTGAAAGTGTGTTTTGTACATTCACATCATTATTAACACAGTGAGTTTAGGCCTGTGAAGAACATTAGGGGTGTATGTTAACATTGAAAGCTTTCCCCTTTCTGTTTGACTCGTTTCCAGAAATTGGGAGACATGCTTTCCATAAGGTGACATTGACCAGATATTTTGCTGTGCAGATGTGCTTCTTGTAGAAATGAGGGGTGGGCATGCCATCTCCAAATGACTTTCACAAAACAGCGTGCAGGAGTAATATGACTATATGTAAAATCTAATTCCTAATTGTGTACAATACAGGCATGCACACAACTTGGTTGTTTGTTTAGCTTTGGTACTCATGTGTGCTGTGCATTATAATTGGGTCACAAGGCAAATCATATCAGCTGTGTCACCATGATGCATTTTTGATATTTGATGTTCACACTTGATATGGTGTCACTCATTGCCTCATTCTTTTCCTGTATGGAGATCAGGGAAAATTCAGACTGGTAGGTATACATGTGTCTGAGCAGAGCATTGTGTGTTGTGTGCTCAGCCCATATGACCTGGGGAACAATTGAGACATGGCTGACAAGTGTGTTTTGAGGAAGGACCCTCATGCCTCTTGTTTAGGGTCCAAGCAACAGGGCCTCATGGTAGATGTAGTCACTTCAGTCTCCCATACCTCAGACTTTACCAATGGCTCTCCGCATGTGAGCTGAACATCAGTTGGTACATGGCTGTCATGTGAGTATGGAGGAAGGACATTGGAGCCTCTTGTTTATGGTTCAAGCAACACGGCCTCATGGTAGATGTAGTCACTTCAGTCACCCACACAACAGACTTTACGAATGGCTACCTGCATATGAGCTGAACATTAGTGGGGACATGGCTGACAAGTGAGTATTGGCAAACAGCACTAGTACATCTTGTTTAGTGTTGAAGCAACAGGGCCTCATGGTAGATGTAGTCACTTCAGTCTCCCATACCTCAGACTTTACCAATGGCTACCTGCTTGTGAGCTGAACATCAGTGGGGACATGGCTGACATGTGAGTATGGAGGAAGGACATTGGTGCCTCTTGTTTATGGTTCAAGCAACAGGGCCTCATGGTGGATGTAGTCACTTCAGTCTCCCATACCTCAGACTTTACCAATGGCTACCTGCATGTGAGCTGAACTTCAGCTGGAAGATGGCTGACAAGTGATTATGGAGGAAAGAAACAGGTGCCTCTTGTTTAGCATTGAAACAACAGGGCCTTGTGGTATTTGTAGTAGTTTCTGCTCAAACGTACCTAAAATAGCTAAACTGGATTTTTGTTACATACAGGTTTGCAAGATGTAGTAGTGCTGGCCCATACTATTAGACATTCACACATGATAAGGTAATGGGATGGTGATTTGATGTTAATGCACTTCCAGGCAGCATTCCTATATGTGGGATGTGATGGAGATAGGTACATGTGATCTTATGTGAAGGCTACTGATCGTTAATGATCATCACACATCTCTGATACTTTGTCTAATGCATGTTTGTAAAGCAGATGGACATTAATATGGCATGAGCTGTGAAGTGTGCATTTAAACATAGATATGTTGTGTCTGTTGTTGAGGTGTTACTTACCAGACTCCAATCCCTCAGGTGTTCAGTTCAAGCCCTCTGAATGCAGCATGGCGTGCACCATCTCCTCCCAGGGTGTGAGTTCTAATGGTGGTTCGGGAGAACCACAGCCAATCTTCTGAGCCACAAGTTGTGCTTGGAGGTCAGTTTCTTGACCCTCATCTTCAGGTCGTACCACCTCTTCCTGATGTCCTCCTTTGTGTGCAGGGTGGTTCCAACAGCATTCACTTTTTTGACTATCCTATCCCACATTTCATTTCTTCCAGTGAGAGGAGTGTGTTGGACTTGCGATCCAAAGATTTGTGGCTCTACTCTAATAATTTCATCCACCATCACTGACAACTTGGTGTCAGAAAAACGTGGATTTTTGGCAGGTGACATTGTGCAAAAATAAAAATCAGTGATTGACAGTGAAAGAAACTTTCAATGTGATCACAGCAAGGTATGACAAAGATATAAGTGCATAAAATGTGTGTGGAGTGTGTGTGATGGAATTGTGTGTTCAGGGGTGCCTTCTCTCCAAATGATGTGATGTGTCTCGCTGTGCTGGAGTTTAGTGGCAAAGGATCATGGTCATTGATGGGGTGTGCTTTCTACTTTGAATTTAGGTGTGTCCACTTTTGCAATGGCCATCAGCTGTGTATTTTTTAAATCATCCAATGGACAAGGTTTGCGACGCCGTGATAAATGCCCAGAGCTTAGTGACCACTGCGCTCCATTCCAGGAGATCTTTGACCTCCATGCTCCATGCTGGGAGATTTGCGAGCGTCGTGCTCCATGCTGAGTGCTTTATGAATGCTGCACTCCATGTAGAGTGCTTTCGAACCCCCACGCTCCATTCCAAGTGCTTTCCGACTGCTGCGCTCCATGCTGAGTGCTTTCTGACTGTATCAGTCAGAGGTTAGGCCTGCATGCATTGTAATCCAGTGGAAATTAGTTCACGGCCTCTGCGGTTGGAATCGGGCCGCGGCCACTGCCGTCGGACGGTCGGTCCAACCGGCATCGTGATAAGGCCCTCAGCATTAAATTAGTTGTACACCACTGTATATACTATTGCTGCTTTTAGTAGATATAGGTACTTGTAGCATTCCATTGAAGGAAATGATTTCACATGCAGGAGATTACCAAGAAGCTGGTCTCCAGGCAACAGGCTCCTCTCTCAAATTGCACCATCATAAATAAGCTGTAG
Source organism: Calotriton arnoldi (assembly GCA_963921515.1). NCBI lineage: Eukaryota > Metazoa > Chordata > Amphibia > Caudata > Salamandridae > Calotriton > Calotriton arnoldi. The sequence continues at coordinate 151,241 of CAWUFW010013841.1, read as the reverse complement.
TTTAGCCTTAGTGGCAATATTTCAAGTGTCACGAGTCCAATCCAGAGTTCCTATTAAAGTATCATACTAAAAGCTTTTTGGCCACATTTAAGCTTTCCATAGGAAGATAGATACAGTAATAAGAAATGTTAACTGATTAGATAAATGCCACTCTCTTGGGGAGAAAATATTTACTTAGTTTGGTTCTAATGTGGGAGTGTGGAGCTGTAAGAATTGAATCTCCTGATCATCTGAACAGATGTCCCCCTCCACTATTTTGTCCTCTATCCTGAGATTCCTCTACATCTTTAGTTTTTTGACACAGTTTGTGGGACCCATTATAATTAAGGGCACCACAAACTGAACATCTGGTGCTCATTAGGAAAACACTAGGTGTATCAACAGGGAAAACTCAAATTCCCCACCCATAGTTTCAATGGGGTAGCCTCCATAACCCATTTCTCAGACCCTAGTTAGTGGCTGCAAGAGTTGATAAAGGACCTGTCCACTGTCACATATGCATCAATTTACAGCCGAGACAACAATACATTGTGCACCAAATGCACTGTTCAGAACCTCACATATAATGTGACAGATGATATAGCGTATGGCAATGACATATTTGGTGACATTACTTATCACACTACTATTTATTCACTTTTTCAGTAACATCGCTATGGATACAGTAGAATGTTTTTGTATAAGTGTTGTTATATTAATGTTCATAGGGCCCCTGAATGTCTAAGCTAGAATATTGAGGTATCGAAATATCAAGGACAACATATTAAATCCCAAAAATTGAGAGGTAAGTAAGTATAGCTTTTCTATACCTAACTCCACATGTACGTACCTTGGTGATTGATATAGCTTAAAGGTACGTTGATGTGGAGCTAAGAATAGTAAATCTCTACTTCCTCTACATGAACTTACTTTTCAATATTTTGGTCTACGGTATTTTGTCCATAATATTCTTGTATCTCAATATTTTTAGTCTCTATATTCAGTAGTACAATCATAATGTTATATTCTTATTTTATAGAGGTTCTTTTCGTACAGATAATGTAAGGACAAAGCAGTGCATTTGGTGGGTGAAATATGGCTTTCATAGCAGGCTCAAAAGTTATTCTCCTTATATGCATAACTGGGCAATTTCATGGAATTTCGTTTTATTTCATAACCAAAACACTACTTTAACTGTGGCTTCTTATGAGAACTTTTTTAAACAATTGTTATAGTGTTATGAGCAGTAGAAACATAACACCCCTTTATCAAATTTTTAAGTGAACTCTTGAGCTTTTTGATGATATACTTCTTGCACATTTGCTGTGTCCAACCCTAACTGTGCAGGGCCTTTGGCCATATACTGCAGGTTAGCCCCAGGGCACAGTCTCTCACATGCTTTGCATGAAACTTTTTTCTTAAATTGTGGAAATACCAAAATCTTTGCATGGCATGTTTTGTGCAGATCCATTAAGTATGTGAAAAGTAATGGGTGGGTCAAAGGTTTGACTTTTCACCATTTAATTCCAATAGAAAGCATTGCCCTCCACTAGAGGAAAAACATTGAACAGTGTTAAACCAAATTTCAGAGGATACTAAACCATCACTTAGGGGGTTATTACTTTGGCGGTCAGTCGTACCGCCATCCGCTATTGCAGCGGTCAGGAGATTGCCCAACAAACATGCAGCGGTCTGACTGACCCTTTGGGTAGGACCACATGCTGGCAGTCAGAAAGTGCTCCTTTCCACTGTAGCTTGTGCTGCGGCCCAGGAAAAGGGCAGTAGCACAAGCCGCCGTGCAAAGGGGCACTTCCATGCACTGTGTGCCATGCACCATGTGGTGCACGGCACACAGTGCATGGAGATGTGTTGGGGCACTACTTGTAGTGCCCAATGGGCCACTTTACAGTGGCCCACGGTGGACGGGGGCCCTGTTGGGGCTCCCAAAAGTCAGTTTCCGATAGCCTTTCCATGTTGGTCTTTCCAACATGAAAAGGCTGTCAGAAATGGGAATTGTAATCCTGACGGTGGTGCCTGCCTCTGCACCGCCTCCGTTCCGGATAGCCATTCCGATTGCCGCCCCGTCGAGATCAGCTGATCGTGTCGAAAGCAGCAGTCTTTTTACCAGACCTCTGTGGTCTGACCGCCTGCATTGTAATGCGACGGTCAGACCGATGACCTGTCAGTCGGTCAGACCGACCACCACCGACGGCCTGTCAGTGGTTGTCCGACTGACATCAAAATCAGGCCATTAGTTTGCTTGAGTTGGTCTGAATTGGTTCAGTAATTTAAAGAATTTTGTATTCAAAAAAAGGAGGATACTTGAAGGGTTAATGGGAAAAGTTCATTTTTAAAGCTTGACTGTTAATTCACAGATCCATGATGGATCTGGATTCTCAAATCTTGCAAGGATAATTTTGAATATTAACAAAATCCTATTTGAAGAGGGAACATTGTTTCCCTTCATCTATTGAGGGACTTATGGAACTTTAGAGGATTTGGGTGTCTGGGCAATCCGATTCTCTAGCAGCAACAGACATTTTTAGTTTTTACTAGCTATAACAAATGCCTAGGACTAAAGCCTACATCCTGAAAACATGATAGTGTGGGAATATGGGAAAAGGGAGCATATCCTATGACCTCAGGATAATGTATGTGTAAAGTGTAATTGTTAGAAATGGGGGTCTCTAGTTGGCAGAGGTAGGTACCTTTGTCCAAATAGGGACCCTTGCTTCTAGTCAGGGTAAGGGGGATACACGTCTAAAATAACCCCTGCTCACCCCCTTGGTAGCTTGGCACGAGCAGGCAGGCTTATCTCAGAGTCTGTGTGTAAGCATTTGTGAACACATACAGTAATACAGTGAAAACACTACAAATGGACACCACACCAGTTTAGAAAAATAAGTAATCTTTATCTAAACCAAAATAAGACCAAACAACAAAAATTCACAATACAGTAATCAAGATATCCTTAAAAATAGGTTATACACTCAAATAAAGTTTCTAGCAACAAAGAACTCCACCTGGAGTTATTACGACGTCGTGACAGATGAAAATCCCAAAGTACGGCGCCGACCGCAAGGTGCTCGGCGTCGGGCCCGGAGTCAAGCAGACCCAAAAAGAACAGTACCTTGGAATTAATGAAAGCAACGACGGTGCACGGCGTTGGGGAGGTGATGCTTCATTGGCGCCTGTAGCGTTGGTTCCTTACGACCCCAGGGGAGGTGAAGCCTCTATTCCTTACGGCGGTGCAGGGAGGTGAGACATCTGTTCCTTACTGTGTCAGGGCGGTGCCGTCATGATGGCGGTGAGGTGTCGGTTCCTTACGACGGTGCGATGTCAATGGATTCAGGAGTCACCCATGTCGAGGATAGACTCCGTGTTGATAAAGCACCGGCGTCGGTGAAGTCGGGGCGTCGTGGACGTCACGAGCAGTGTCCTCGGTTCCGGTGCAGGCAGCGGCCTTGCTGACGGCTACCGAATCGATGCGGTATGGCATCAGCAGGCATCAGGCCTACGGTGCAAGTCGGGGCGGTGCGTCGTGCTCTTCACGAGCGGTGCCCACGGCTTCGGTGCAGGTTACTGCGTTGCTCGCCGGTGTTGCAATTTCCTTCTGTGGCAGCTGAAACAGCAGTTCCAGATGCCGAGAGACAGAAGGGATGAAGTCTATGTGTCCCTGAGACTTCAGAACAGGAGACAAGCTCAATTTCAAGCCCTTCGAGATCTTTTCCTCAAGCAGGTGACAAAGCAAACAGCAAAGTCCTTTTCTCCTTTCCTTGGCAGCAAGTAGCCACTGCAGTCCAACCAGTGGCGGCTCACCGAGGCAGTGCTGCGGTGTGGCGGGGCGGGGGAGTGGCAGGGTAGGGGGGTAGTGGAGTCCAACATACGATGGACAGGAGTAAGGTAAGTAATGAAATAAATAAAACAATTTACCTTGCGCGCGCTGCATCACCACCTCGGCGATGCAGCGTGCGCAAGGTAAATTGTTTTATTTATTTAATTACTTACCTTACTCCTGTCCATCGTATGTCGGACTCCACTACCCCCCACCCTGCCCCTCCCCCCGCCCGCCCCACTGCCCCGCAGCACTCCCTCGGCGAGCCGCCACTGAGGCCAACCCCAGACAGCAAACAGCACAGGGGCAGTACTCCTCCTCAGCTTCTCCGGCTCTTCTCCTTGGCAAAGGTTCCTCTTGATTCCCAGAAGTGATCTAAAAGTCTGGGGTCTGGGCCCCATTTTTATACACAAAAATCCCTTGTTCTCTGAAGGCAGAGAGTGTCTGTACCCAGCCAAAACCAGTTCTGTGGGACACTTTGCAAGTGCACAACAACCTCCATTATCAGTGTGAGCCCTGGCTCCAGACACACCACAGGGGGGCGGAGCCATCATTGTGAAAGGCAGGAATAGCCCTATTCAGGTGCAGGTGCTACTCCTCCCACCACTCCAAATGCAGACCGGCCTATTCAGCCCAGCCCTGACTCATCAGGCTCTCTGGAGCCACTGCTCCCCCCAGCCCCTGACACTCCAGAGCCAGACAAACAATACACAAACCTAGCAGAGGCATACTGGATGGTTAGGCAAGAGAATACCTCCTTTCTAAAAGTGGTATTTTCAAACACAGAATGTAAAAATCACCCTCACTAAAAGATGCACTTTAACATTCTGAGTTCAGGCATACTAAACTTTATTTTCCAACTTTGTTCCCAGGGCCAGTTATGTTTATAAGATGTTATAAAGAAACTCCCCTTTCTGTCCTAAGGGAACAGGTAGCCTTGCAATAGTGAAAAACAAAATTGGCAGTAATTCACTATCAGGACATGTTACACACACCAGGGCATGTCCTACCTTTCACAAACCCTGCACCCTACCCACAGGGGTACCTTGGGCCTACCTTACGGGAGTCTGACATGTAAGAAAAGGGAAGGTTAGGGCCTGGCAAGTGGGTGCACTTGCCAAGTCGACATGGCAGTCCCAGACTGCACACAGGCTCTGCAATGGCAGGCCAGAGTTACATTTTACAGGCTGCTTCTGTGGGTGGCACAATCAGTGCTGCAGCCCACTAGCAGCATTTGATTTACAAGCCCTGGGCACACACAGTGCACTGTACTAGGTTCTGACTAGTAAATCAACTATGCCAATCATGGAATCACTAATCCATAACAACAATTTACAGGGAGAGCATAAGTACTTTAGAACCGATCAGCAGTGGTAAAGTGCCCAGAGTCATAAAACCAACAAAAACAGGTCAGAAACAATACAGGAGGAAGGCAAAAAGTTCTGGGATGAACCTGCAAAAAGGGCCAAGTCCAACAGTAATCTTTTCAGAGGGACAGATACTGTCCCCTCAGAAAATATTTTATTGCAAAATTCACAGCTCCAGATTTGGGTCCACCTATCTGTAAATTTGCAGTCACCCTATCTGTATATTTGCAGGTGGATATCCAATTATTTTGTACAATTCGACTCCCTAGGATTTTTCAAAAATACTTCAGAAAGTTAAAATAAGAAAAAATCACAACACATTTATGCATACATGCCTGGCAAATATAACACAAAGGGAGAATTCTAGACACTGGGGGCGAAGGCTATGCAGAGTAGGGTTTGGTCACCCAATGAGGGTTTAGTGCAGGGCTTGGCACAACTGATGGTCCTGTGCAGTGAGGATTAATCATCCAGAGTCATTTTATTAAAGGTGGATTATACCATGAAAAGCAACACAAATTCACGGAAAATTTGTTAAGTGTTACTTAACTGTTGGTTACTGTTTCTTCTGCTCATGACACCTTAACAAAATTAAAAAAACCCACAAGAAATCCTGAAAAAACACAGCTAAATCAAAGTTAGATTTTTTTATTTAAAACTAAAACCATAATTCTCACCTCTGCCATCAAACTCACAAAATGTATACTCTTTGAACTTGCCCTTTTTGCAGGGTTATCCCCAAACTTTTTACCTTCTTACTCCTATTTTTCTGACCTTTTTGTTGGCTTTAGGACTCTGGGCACTCTACCACTGCTAATCAGTGCTAAAGTGCATGTGCTCTCACCTCTAAAACTTGGTATGATTGGTTTACATCTGTTTGGCATATTTAATTTACATGTAAGTCCCTTGTAAAGTGGTAACCCATATACATGAGAAACACAAGAGGGTCCCTGGTTATGAAAATAATAAGGAGAAAAAGCAGGGAAAACACAATAAATAACAACAAGCACTTCTCCCTAATTAATACTTTAAAGTAAGGTATTATACCCAGGGCCTGTAAATTAATGCTACTTGTGGGCCTGCAGCGCAGATTGCGCCACCCACAGAAGTAGCCTACCAAAGTAGGGACAAGCATCCTCTTTTGTCTCTAACTACTGTGAGGCCTACTCCTCTCATAGGCTAGCATTGGTAATTCCCTTACATATGTTTAAGTGGTAATTCCTTATCTGAAATAAGTAGTGCTGCCATGTTTGGTATGTTTAGAATGCTACTTTTAGAAAGTGGGCATTTCTCTGTGCTTATAACTCTATGTGCTTTGCAGTCTGACTCCAAGCCACGTCTGGGCCTGGGTGACAGCTACACTTTGTGCATACTTTCCAGACAGCCACAACACAGGAAGAGCTGGGTGTGACAAGAGAGGCATGCCCATCCATTTGCATACTGATAGACTTCCTGGGAGAGAGGGAGGCTGGGCACACTTACATCTGTATAGGCTGTGTCCTGCCATCACATGCTTGTTATCCCCTACTGTAAGTCTGGAGCCAGGGCTGAGATTTATAGGGAGTGCTGTGCACTTGTAGGGTTTCTTTTGAAGTCCCCCCTAGATCAAAGACATTTTGAGTATGAGTACAGGGGCTCTGACCCCATGTTTTTAGATCACTTTTGGAACTGGGACCAAACCTCTGTCAGAGGGGTTACTGCGTTGCACAAAGGACTCATCTGGACTGCTCTTCTATTGTTGCCCTGCTGCCTGCTAAGTGCTGGGTGGCATAACGGACTCACTGGTTTGCTTTTCTGTTTGCTGCCCTGCTGTCAGCTGCTCCCTGATTCTGGTTTCCCAAAGGACTGCAGTTTTCTAAGCAGAACCGCCATCAGGACTACCTGCCCTATGTGCTGGCCTGCTAATTGCTAGCCCCCTGTGTGCCCCGCACCTAGTGTTCTCCATGGGCTTGCTGGAAGACGTATTTTCCCTCAGGGTCCCTGTGCAGTAGGACTACTGTGAGGTTCTGAGGCTGACAGACTTCGGGCATATTTACAATGAAGTGACGGAGTGCGGCATTAGCCTTCCTGGCTTAACTCTGCACTCCACCACTTCAGAAACGCAGGGCTGCACCATATTTACAACAATATGGTGTAGCCCTGCGTTTCCCCCTGTGCTGACACTAAACTTAGCAGCCTAGCGCCAACGCAGGCACCCTTGCACCATAGTGCAAGATTGTCTGCATTGAGGGGAAGATTGTTTATGTGCAGGAAGGTCTCCCTTCCACATAAACAATCAATGGCAATTTGCTGTTTCTATGTGTGCTGCACAATGCAGCACACATGGAAACAGCAAAAACGAGGAGAAATAAAGCATTTCTTCTCGTTTTAAGACCAGATTTTTCCTGGTCTTAATTTTGGCGCTTCCTCCTCTTTATGCCACCCTTGTAAATAGGGGGCAGCATCAAAATCAATGGGTGTTGCGGTGGAATGCCCACCACAACACCCATTGCCCTCCCCTTTCTTGCTAAGGACAGCGTGAAAGGGTGCCTTATTTACAAGGCAGCGTTAAGCCACGTTAAGTGGCTTAACGCTGCCTTGTAAATAAGGCAAAGCCCCTATCGTCATCACACTGTCACTGAAAGTGACGTTGTGGTGGTGATAGGGGCTTGTAAATATGTCACTTCATCTCTTGCTGTAATTGTGTATCCAGAGCGGTGAGTGCTTCACTTTCCCAGAGCCTTGGAATGAGTAATCCCTCTCTGAGGCTCTAATTCATTGCATGCTGAACATTTCATGCTCCCCCACTTTTCCTGATGAAGCAGCGTGTGGTGAGAGCTTTTTTCTGGGGAAGTATGTGAGGGGGCACATCCCCTGGCAACAAGGAGTCGCCTGGATCAGGGCGTGTGGACGTGCTATCCCTTTCCCTGATGCGTGTTTTCAGTGCACCACTCTTCGGCTGCGCCGAATGAAATCCCGGTCCAGAGTTCCCGTGTTGCATAGCAATGCCAACGTCACCCGTGGGCGGGGCCCAGCCATTGGGGAAGACCTAAGCGAAGAGAGTGGAGTCGACAGAGACTTCGCTCCATGTCAAGCCAGCTGAGGAAGGTTCCATCCGGCGCCTGAAGGGGCCTGGGTTATTCAGGCTCCATGGTCAGCCCAACTCTCAGGAGAGACACGAAGGTAAGGGAGCGAGCTGCTCGACCTCCAAAGTGTGTGTTCAGGGCCGGCTTTAGCACTGGTGGCGCCCGGTGCGACAATCATTTTTGGCGCCCCCAACACCCTATGACCGCCTCCTTGAATTCTGTCCCTACCACCAGGCAAAGGTGCCCCTCATCTCTACAATCATAAGTTATTGCTAAACACAGCACCCCTCCTGAGGTCAGCGCCCAGTGAGCCGCACCAGTTGCACTGCCCTAAAGCCGGGGGCTGGCTGGTGGGTGACAGGCCACCCTTGTCCCCCGCGGCCTAATCAGCTTACCCTTGTTTTCCGTGCACTTGTCAGGATTGGGCGAGTCCTCAGTGGAGCCCACTGCAGAGTGCCTTTGCCTCATGCCAGAACTCACAAACTTACCATATTCCCCGTAATAGGTACATAGGTGATGATAGGCCCTATGGAGTGGCCTACCTTACCACATAAAGCTTGGTAGGAGTCCAGGGACGCTGCACCCTTGGTGTTTAGGGTGATATTGGGGATTTTGTGTGTTTTAGACCATTCCTATTTGCATTACCAGCACAAATATGTTGATGTATGTCGGTTTATGCCTTACATTGTTAAAGATAACGAACACTCAATAAGGTGACTGCATAGAATGTACAATGATGGTATTCTTCATGATGCTTGCAGCATATAAACGTTATCACATATTGCCTCAGTGTGATGTTTGACAAATGCCTAGTCAGTAAAGTAATTCATGCCATTTTAGTCTATTTGTTATGAACAGGATACAAAATACGTTTTAATATAATCCTGTGTGGAGTCTCGTTTGTGGTTTATTCATTGTGTTACTGGTGTGAGTGTGTTGCTCAAAGGCTTTACACATTGCCTCTGGGGATAAACCTGACTGCTCTGTGCCAAGCTACCAGGGGGTGAGACAGCCTATCTTTGGTGTGTAACTTACTTGGCCTGGTATAGAGTGGGGGGGTTCTGCCTGGCTTAGGTGCATACCTTAGCCAACCAGAAATCCCATTTCTAACATATACCAATAAATAATAAAAATTAACAACCTAATATCACTGAATAACAAGATATATCTAAATAAAATATTGATGTAGTATCCATGATGTCATCTTTTACGTTAATAGTAAAGTTATATCTTATGTAAATAGTGATGCAAATTGTGATTTCATATGTCAAACAATGCTGGGGTCATGAACTGTGCATCTGGAGAGAGAACCTTGGTTTTCATGGCCGTGGCACACGTTTATTTCGGTAGTTAACCATATCCGGCCGGTTTCAGGGGTTGTTCAAGTTTGTTTCAAAACCATAATTTCAATGTAACCTTCTCATATGATAGAACAGTTTCATTCTAGTCATCCTGAGTTGCCTAGAGATTATTCATGTGTCACACACGGAGCATTGCAAGTACAGATTGCCTAGTTTCGCACACATTAATAGCTGAGTTAAATTAGGAAGAAAGTAACCATGCATTTTGAATGCAAGAAAAAGTACTCACCAGGGCATGCCATTGTTATTATTGACAAAGTCATAGATTCTTCCTTCCTTTAGCGTGACAAAGGAGAAAATAAGCATTACTACTCATGGAATTTTTTACAACGTAGGAATGCCTGGGGCATGAAGACAAAATCACGTGGCTGGCAGCATACAGCCCCAGGAGAGACAGAAACCCTAAGAAATGCCAGAAATTCGAAAACATTTGTTCATTTGATGAAAACACCACTTCCAAACAGTGACAAGATGGATATTGGTTCTCTGTTTTCAATCGATATTTGGCAAGCGAGCCAAAGTTTCCAACAAAGAAAAATGTATACTTCAAATTACAAATTGTTTCATTGTGAGTGAAGTAACTGCTGCAAACAAAGCCATTTGTAGAGTGTAAAAAACTTAAGATAAGTCAGGTGAACAAATTAGGCTTCACACTTACAAAGTGGTCTACATGGAAGGAAAAAAGTTGTAGTGCAAAAACAGACATGGGCAGTAAATGACCTCAAATATCATCTCACACCAAGGGAAGACATGACAGTCATGACATATTTCATGCACAGCTCTGTTTAAAGGTGTCTGTATTGGGTGGCCATCTTATATTACAAAAAAATTAAAGAGGGCATAAGGCCATTTACAGGAAATGTTATATAGTACAGAAAGTCAATAAGCAATGATATAAAGAAAAGTACACAATAAAAGTTTGTCTCATGGACAATTTCTTAGTGATTTTACCTCGTGGTTACGATGACATGTGTCTTTCACCTGCCTTCTCATTGATTTTTTTTTCAGTGACCTAATTTGTGTGATATAGACGAAGGAATAGACTATAGTATTCAGATGATGGTTTTTTTCGGAACTTAGTTGCATAAAATAATTCACAGTTACTGCAGTATGTAAAACTGGTGATAAACATGTAACTTACTGAGAACTACAAAGCACATCTGCACCTTCATCTGCATAGCTAATCCTTCTTTGTGCAAGAAAGCCTGTCGGGTTTTATGGCTGATGCTGTATTTTCTCTTCTTATCTTCCATCTTAGGGCCCGATTATGATGCGGTTAGGAAAGCCTTCCCATCTAGGGCCCGATTACGATGCGGTTAGAAAGGCCTCCTAATGGCATTTGCTCCTTCCGAGTCGGATCGGGAATGTGTCTTCCCGACCGAGGGCCAGATTACAATGCGGTTAGGAACATAGGCTCCCATAAAAGTCAATGGGAGTCCCACCAAATCGTATCTGGAAGCATCCAGATGCATCATACTCGGTCGGTTGGACTCTCCCGATCCGAGCCGGTCGGAAACCATTTCCAAACTGATCAGGTCGGGAAGATTTCCTAACCGCATCGTAATCGGGCCCTAAATGTTTAGTGCCTCAATACCATAATACATACCGGTCACTATTCACTTATCATCTTAATATTCTATCCAGGCATGTTGAAATCACAAACTACACAATAAATCTCGAATTTGACACTGGTAAACATCCTCTATTTTCCTTTTAGTTAAGGTTCTATCTGCGGAGCTTCTGGATGGGCCTGATCGTAAAACTCTGCTCCGCTCGTGGAGTTCACAGAGTTCAGCAACTCCGTGTTCCGCGTAAAATGCAGAGTTACTGATAAACACCGCTCTCCACAATGGAGAGGAGTTTTTTTTGTGAGCACACTCGAAATGTCCTTTTGCACGCGCAGGAGTGACTTGCCAGGTGCGCTCTATCGACCACAAGTTTTTCAAAGCCGTTCAGGAGCACCATAAGATTTTCTAGCCTGCCACATGGTCCCGCGATATTTTGCGGTCGACAACATGTCATTTGGGCACGCCAGCGACTTCCGGCGGATGTTTTGTGACACACACGCGGGATCCACCACGACTACAATCTGGGGAAGATTCTCTCCTCGAGAAGCATCAAAATCTTCTAAAAATTACAATTTGGAGGCAAAAACCTCATCAAATTGACCTTTGGTGTTGTTTTTTTTGTGCGAGGACTCCTTTTGTAAAAACTTTATTTCCAACTGGAAGGAAGTGCCCCAGAGTCTCCAACTTCCTGTTCCTGTCCAGCAGGCTCCTCCCAGTGCTTTGTCCAACTCCTGGTCACTTTTCATTTGAATTTGGAGATGAAAAGGTCACTCTTTGTGTCTACTGCAAAAACCTTTGCATTTAAGGACTTTTTTTTTTATTTTTTACTAGTAAGTTGTAAAACTGGTGTTGTTATTTGACTGGGGCCATGCACCTGGATATATTTGTACTTTTAATTGATTTTTAAAATTTATTGTGATGGGTGGCTTGTAGTTTCAGTAGGGGCCTAGTTATTTCTTTCCAAGTAATATTTCTTCTTTAACAAAGGAAAAATGTTGCACAGTTCACTACATTTTCTGCATGTTTTATAATAAATTTGCAATATTGATTTAATTCACTATGTGGCCTAGTCTGCCAATGGGCCTTCCAGCCAGTAGGCCCAGTGCTAGTCATGGGTGCATGAGACAACTGTTTCTGTGGTGTCTGTTGAATTGAAGCATCATTTAGGCCATGGATGGCATTGGATTAAAATTGTTGTGGTATTTTTCCTGTAAGCAGAGTATAGGTGGAGTAATGTCTTTGGAGGATGTGTGTTGCCCTGTTAATTTCCATTTTTGACATTTCTGAATTAATGCTGTGTTCTTTACCATGCCTCCTTTGTCTGGCCAGTGTGTGAGTGTGTTTGCCACAGGCCACCATTTGTCTTTGTTCCCCATGTGGCCAGGGGCTATTTTGTAAAGTCAGTGTCCGTAGATCTGCATGTGTTCTTTGTTTTCCAGGCCTCCTGCTTGTTGTTGTGACCATGTTGCTGGCAGCCATTTTGTGTAGGCAGCCAGTGTGCTTTTACCATAGGCCTGCATGTCTTCTTTGTTGTGGCCTTGCCTTCTTGCTGGTTGTTGTTGTTCTGACCATGTGGCTGACGGCTATTTTGCATAGGCAGAGAGTGTGCTTTTGCCAAAGGCCTGCATGTGTTCTTCTTAGTTTGTTCCCCATGCTTTATTGCTTGTTGTTGTGACCATGTGGCTGGTGGCCATTTTGTGTAGTCAGCCAGCGTGCTTTTGTTCTAGGCCTGCATGTCTTCTCTTTGTTCTCAATGCCTTCTTGCTCAGTGTTGTTGTTGTTGATGACCATGTGGCAATGGCATGCAGCCATTTTGTGCGTCCAGCCAGTATGGCCCTATGCCATATGCTTGCATGGATGGTTGAGAGATGAGATAGCAGTTTGATAAATTATTATTATATATTTAAGGATAATTTCACTTATTTATAAATATATATATATTTTTTCAGTTTCATTTTTTTAATTTGAATTGTTTTATTCTTTATTTTTTTAATTTTTGTTTTTTAATTTTTTTTAAATTTCTTTTATTTTATTTTTTTACTTTTATATATTTTTTTTTAACCAATTTCAAAACATCTGGCATCAATGAATAAACCCCATGTCTGCTATAGGTGCACAACAGCATTCATTGTCTAAGGATTATTCCACTGTCATTTGTCAGCTGCACTTCCAAGAGTGCCACATGCCACGTGATGCACATAAAGCAAACAGTTACATATATATGTTGTTGTTGTTGCTCTTTCTTATCCTTCTTGAGTGTACACCATGAAAGTTTATGTTGGTGTGGTTTTCCTTTTTACGAATGAATACACGGTATTGTTAATTATTTATAATAACTTAAGTAACCAGTGACCACTCAAAATGATATTGTTTGTACTACCATTGAACTGCAACAATGCCACGTTTCACTGAAGTTCTTCTTGCTTCTTTGCTTTTAGGTACACAAGAGACATCACCCACAGCACTGCCAGACAGAAGACCTCTGCATGACGTGACACGTGACCACACATCACAGACATCTCTTCTACCTGTGAAGCTAAGTGTCACTGCTAACTGACAGCTTCAAGATGGCCCAAAGAAAGGTGCAACCAAGAAAGTGGCCAGTGAGAAGAAAGAGCTTACCACCAATGGTATGTCGACCCAGACCTTTTTGGGTAGAAAGAAAACTGATCCTGCAGCACCGGCCTCTGGAGAACAAACTGGGAGCAGCACCCCCGCAACAGTGGACCCACCTCAAACTAGGTCCAAGCCCATGTCTGTCACAGAGGCAGCCAGTCTAAACACGGCAATGCAGACGAGCAGTGATGTTGAAATTCACTTATCTCTATCGCAAAGTAGTACCCAATCATTGCAGGAAAATCAGAGAAGTGGACAGCAACAACAGCCGCAACCACCAATAGTAGCTTCTCCCGAAGTAGGAGCAGTTCAGGAAAGTGAGCTTCATGCTGAGGAAGTTAATGAAGCCACACTTTCAGAAGATCCATTGTCTTCCAGATCTCCAGCAAGAAAAAGGAGGGTTAGTGCACCATCTTCTTCTCCAAGCCCCCTTCTGATGATCTAGACACTACTTGGATCCTGCCTCAGTCTGAGTGTGAGACATGCATCAAGAGGCTAGGGAAAAGGAAGGTTCCTGAAAGCCTTAGCGTTATGGATGCAGATGTAGAAGAGGAGGATGACAATGAGCCAGTCATCATGGATGTTAGCCCAGCCCCAGTGGAAACCGACGTTACCCCATCCCAACTTGCTGGGAGGGATGTGGCACCACAGATACCACCACCAACACCATCAGCTGCCATATTTGCAAAGTCCCGGCAGCGACCTACATCCACAACCACCTCAGTAGAAGTGGATACTACAGAGTGTCAAATGTCAAAATGCCACCTACCACCAGTTCATCCAACATTGGTAGTGGCACCAGCATCAGAAAGTTGACCTCCCCAATTGGGATTTCTTTACTGTTAGCAAAAAGGAGGTGAACATTGCCATATGCTCAATTTGCAGAGCAAGTGTTAGGTCGAGGTAAGCTTTGTACAAACTATGGTACCGGGGGCCAAACAACCCATATGACAAAGCACCAGATGATCCAGTGGGAGGTGCACCTTAGCGCCACAAAACTGCAAGTGTTGTTGGTAAAGGAGGTTAAAGGCTCACCAGGGAATCCGATCTGATCACAGTGGAAGGTGAATAATAGGAAGACATTTTCTTTTCGCAAAGCAGCCCTGTCCCCAGCAGTGCAGTGTTATCGCCCACATCAGCAACATCGCAATGGCACAAGGCTCAGGTTGTGACACCAAGGCAAGAGAGTACAGTGACTGCCTCGCTGAAACGCATATTGAGCCTACCAATGGCTGCTCTCAAGAAGTCACCTGCATCATTGACACCAGAAAAGAAAAAAATCCAGGCTACTATTCCTGGCATGTTTAGGCAGGAGGGGCAGTATGAATGCAACCACACAATGGCACTTTTGTACAGTGTGAAGCTGGCTAAACTGTTAGCGTTGGACCTCCTCCCTTTTTAGGTCTCACCTAGCAATGCTGGTAGAACGTGAACATTTTGACCCCACACAAGAACTTCTAGTCACACTGGATATAGAATCCCTCTACACGAACATTCCGCAGGATAAGGGGACTACAGTTATTGAGACACATCTCAACAACAGACCAAGACCACATAAGGTACCGACTGAATTCATCATTTCTCTTTTGGAGATAGCACTTACTAAGAACTACTTTATGTTCAATGACAAATACTACAAACAATGCAAGGGTACAAGTATGGGAGCAGTCTTCGCCCCAAATTTCGCTATCCTTTTTGTAGACGACATTGAAAAATCCTTGGTCCTTAACCAAGTTAATCCACATCGCAATTATATAAGAAGCTGGCATCGATACATCGATGATGTCTTTATGATCTGGCAAGGTACCACAACTGAATTAGATAACTTCGGCGCATGGCTAAACAGCTGCCAGCCTGACCTCAGATTCACCTACAACTCAAGCAACACACAAGTTGACTATCTAGATGTCACTGTCAAACCCAATGAGGGAGGGCTATACACAACCTTGTACAGGAAGCCCACAGAACGCAACACTCTTCTCCACTACAATAGTGCCCACTCCAGAGCACTCAGGGACGGCCTCCCCTACGGCCAATTCTTAAGAATATGGAGAAATTGCAAACTAAAAGAAGATTACTTTAGGGAAGCAGACATCCTTTGCAACAAACTTATGAACAGAGGCTACCCGAGAAGACTGGTGAAAAGATCTATTAAACGTGCATGGTTTTCACATAGGGAATTCCTTTTGGAAACCAGACCGAAGAAAACCATATCACGTATTGCCTGTGTGACCACATTCGGTCCTGCTAGCAACAAAATAACCAAAATGATAAAAAAACATTGGCCTCTCCTCACCTCTTTTGACATCACTAATGAAGCTCCCCTGTTCTCATTTAAACATGGGCGCAACATTAAAGACCACATAGTCCGGGCATATAAACCAGCCCGCGAGGAGACTACTTTGCCTCCTGTAGTAGGACATTTCAAATGTGGTAACTGTGTTGCATGCCCACTCACGAGAAACACAAAAACTTTTGAATATGGCACTACTACGCACAAATTGAGTTTCTTCTCGAACTGTAACTCAATGAATGTAATTTACTGTGTCAAATGTCCTTGCAATCTCATCTATGTGGGACAAACCACCCAAAAAGTAAAAGCGAGAATCAGTCAACAAAAAGCCGGATACGCTGCGGAATCACGACTGCTCCATTGGTGGAGCATTTCATGGAAAAAGGACACTCTGAACATGATCTACGCTGGCAAGTGATTGACATCGTTCGCCCACACAAGAGAGGGGGTGACCCTCAAGCAACTCTTAACAGGCTGGAATGTAAATGGATGTTTAATTGTCGTTCCATTGAAAATGGACTCAATACCCTTGAAGAATGGAACATGATTTTATAAACAGTACTCAAGCTCTTGTACAGTTTTTAATTTTTTAATTGTGTCTGTACTCTCATAGCATTTTTCCCTATACATAATATTATGTATTCATGTCTCCACCTTGATGTAAATATCTATTACTTTAGCACTACACTCTCTCCTATATACTCAGGCTCTTCCACAGCCATTTAGACTCTTCCTTTCCCCTTACTAAAACTCTGGGTCTCTTTTACAATAATCAGCAACGACTAGTGCAGCGCTCAGCCTGGCATCCACTGCCCATGCGCGTTAACTCGTCGCGCGAGGCTCTTCTTCCTTTCCTTCCCAAGATGACGGCGACATGCAGTCTAGCCTTCAGCATCGCCACTTCTGCCCATGCGCGTCACCTGCGGCACACCAGATAAGTCGCTCAGCTGCCCTGGTTTAGAATCGGAAACACGGTCCATTGGCAGACGGATCCACCGCTCCTCGCCAGCAGGTCACTCACAAGTAAGTCTCTGATCGGATTCCCTTGCTCCCACCGTCCTCTCATTAACCAGGCCTCTTTCCTCCTTAGATTCACTCTCCTGCACACTGCAGTCGGCTCACCCACATGTGCCGTTTTCTTCCCCTCTTCTAGAGATTCACTCTCCTGCTTGATGCAGTACGATATAACGCCCTAGTAATCCAGGGTCTCTTCACCAGCGGTGGCCCCCGTGGCCTTGAAGTAAGTACGGTTTCCCTTCACGCCGCCCGTACTTCATTAGCCCAGGTCCCTGGACCCACACTTAACCTCCCTCCCTACTTTTACAGAACCCTACAGACTTACAGGAATTTTCCCGCCCGCAACTTTATTTTGCCAAGCTGCACTTCAGAACTCCCGATGTTCAGCTCACATTGAACAGCATAAGTAAGTCCCATTTCCTTGGAACACCACTGGCAACTCCTCAGTTTCGCGCGCAATACACCGTCAATACGCCCAATTGGTATCAGCAGCCCTGTGGCCCCTGGGCCCCTGTCTCAATTAGAATACCCCTTGACATTATTCACATGCGCCTTATCTCCGCATTATCCACATTCTAGCACCAGGGTGCTCCCTGCGCGCAGCTACTCCTCTCTTGCGCCCGCTCCGCCTATTACTTCACTGCTCCCCATCTACCGCGGACCGTTTATTCACAGCGCAACTTTTATTTAGACCTCTCGCATGCCACCTCGAATCAGCACGATGGCTTGTACATCCAATTACCTTGTTTCATATGCACTCCTTTTATGTGAATCCTCCGAATTACTTCATTAACTGATGCCTTCCCATCTACTTTTCTTTCCATTAGCAGACATTAACTGGCTCCGGTTATCTACTCCTGCACTCCCTGCGCTCATTCTCAGTGTGCAAGCTTGAAAATTTCCCCTTTCTAGATGTTTTCCGGCCTCAGTTGATATGATGTATTTCTAGAATAACTGGCTTTCTAACCTAATCAGTCTAGGTAATGTTTGTTGCTACGGTAAATTGTTTGTTCTTTTCGGGACCATTGTTTGATTTCTGGTTTTCCTCTCAATAGATTCTACTTGCTCACACTTGTTCCGTCCTGATAAAGACCTTTTCAACTTAAAACTCCATTACTGCAACTAACTAAATTTGGAGTTTTATACACTGTTGTTGTCAATGCGATGTAAATTTTTAATGTCACAAACACCCCTCACTTCACGCACTTTCACTTTTTTGTGTGAGCACCAGAACTATTACCAAGCAATTATATTATGATACTCCATTTATGCCGTTAATAAATGTGATGTCATACCAAACTTTGTGTCCCAGCATCTATTGCTTAACTAGTCCTGCCTGGACTACACTACTTTGTGCCACCTGATTAACGCTGCCTAAAAATAATTCAGTAGCCTAGGCTACACGAGGACCCAAGCGGCCTCCCCTTGACCTTTGTTTTTTCCACTACGTATTCACCCCTGGTCTTACTACTGGGGTCCCCTTGTTGTCTAAAAATATATCGCCTAGCAATGCAGTGCGAATGCGCTGCCATCGCTTTGCGAGGCATGCAGTATACACTGTAGTGTGGAAGCTTCGTGGAAGCTCCGCCCACTCTCCGGCCCATCTTCTTCATTGGCTTAGGTTATAAATGCTGCCTTCCGATTGGTTTTAAGCTTCTTAGTCCCTCCCCATGACAGCCATGTCAGTCATTTGTATCCTTCCATGGCTACTGGCCCCTTTACAGCACAGACTACTTTCTTCCCGTGCCCCCCCTCCCGCAGTCCGATGCCTTCTCGCCGCCCCCCCTCGTGCCTCATGGCTCGCACGCATTGCCATTTGCAATGCAATAGGTCTCGCGTAAATGCGAGTCCTATTGTATTGCCAATGCTTGTTTAAATGGGTAATGGAGTGCTTTACATGAGCACCGCTGATGTTACACAATGACACATTTATTTTCTGGTAGGCACGGGGAGATTAAGTGTGCCCGCATCGACCTCACGAGACAGTGAGAGTCTCCTCCATGGCTGCCATTGGTGAATTTTTTAAATGGGTATTGGAGTGCTTTACATGAGCACCGCTGATGTTACACAATGACACATTTATTTTCTGGTACACACGGGGAGATTAAGTGATTTGCCCAGAATCATCGATGTCGAGTGGATGCCGAGGCTCGTTTCATCTGGTTCCGCCCGCATTGATGTTGTTCACTTCTGCCCCGCATTGATGTCACGAGACACTGAGAGTCTCCTTCATGGCTGCCATTGGTGAATTTTTAAAATGACCTTTATCTAATTGGCTGCACTTAATGCCGGCTTTTTTGCAAGTGCTTCTTGCTAGGAGATGTTGCTGCTGTTTGAGGAGCGCCCAAGACAGCAAATATTAGGGGCCGGAGCAGCAGCAGCGGGGGAGATCCTGAGCCGGAATAGCAGCTCCTGCCACCCAGTGCAGCCCCGGCCCCTCCGGATCAGCACCTACCGGATTCAGCCCCGCAGCAACACCAGAGCAGTCACCAGGTGAGACTGTCCGCATGTTATCCTCAGAGCAGGCATTACCTGTGTGCAGCGGGTCGGGCTCACTCTGGATGCGTCCATCTGTGCCTCACTGGGTGGGTGCCTTCTTTTCTCTCTCCGGTTATGAGGAGTGCGTCTTTCCCTCTGGGGGGGCAGCGTCTGCTTAGGCGTGCTGTGCTACCACCTCGCCAGCCCTGCCAAGTCCCACTAATCTTGCATTAGTATAATGCATTCTGTACTTTTTTGCAGGTGAGACCCCAGGCCTCAGCTTGCTGAATGTGAGGGCGGCAGCCGAAAAACAGGCCGGGTACAGAGAGCTCATTACACCCCCACCGTATCAAACATTCCCAGCACGGTGGTAGATAAATAAGCAAAGTGCATATTATGTTTTAAGAAAACATAATTTTACGTTTTGCACATTACCCAATAAAACATTTGTTTGCACAAAGCATAAAGTGCAAAACCATGTTTACCCTAAATTTTATGAGTGTCCTGATTTGATTCCTTACTAGGAAGCCCCCCCACCTCAGGATTAGGAGACGAGAGGCCCCCATACACCGTGGAGCATGCAGAGCCCTTCCATTTTTGGTGCTTTGCAGCAGTAAGATCTTAGTTTCTCATTGCTCAAATAAGTGTAACTTCTGATATCTATGTTTCCCTTGTCTTCATTGCTTGATTTTGCTAGCAAGAAAGTGTCACTTATAGTCTTTAAATGTCACTCATAATTACACTAAAATTATGAAAATTTCACACAAGCAATCTGAAACCTTAGCAGCCATGCCTCTCTCCATATCCCTATCCCAGGCCTTTGCATCTGCATCTGCACCTGCCAGCTGCCCTCCATGCTCACTACCACACTCACCTGGCCATACATCTCAAGTTATTCCATCTCAAAGGCCAGGAGCCCCCAAACATTTGCATCCAGGGACTCGTAGTTCTGGGTTTACGCTGAAAGCTGGGTGGCCTAATCACACTTCACTTGGACCCCTTAAGATCGTGAACTATGCCACTCACCCGACCTGGTAGCTGACGAGGATTAAACGCTGTTGAGTGAGATGCAGCCTGTTTAGGAACATGTCTCTTACATGTGTCCAGATTGACAACATCCTCTCAGTTCATTTCCATACTCTTAAATCCTACACTTTCATTATCCTAGAACCCTAACACGCATCAGGCATCACCACAGTGCAATAGAAATAGCATCTATGCTAGCAAACTACTTGCACACTTTACATATCGCTGCTGAAGCAACACCTATATTGGCTAAAATCTCCCTCGTGCAGCGCCCTCCTCCACCAGAAGGTCTCCACTTCATGGTCAGTTTCAGCACAGGGCAGAGGTGTTTCTGAAGGCTCAGTTAATGCCTACTTTAGGGTATCCATGGGGCACACTTGAATACAAGCCTCTCAATGAGAGTCTTTTACAGAGTTATTGCCCTGAAAATCTGGGACAGACCCTGCCCTCTTAGAGCAATGCTGGACACCCTTGGAGGGTTAAAGCACAGTTTCCATAGCAAAGCCTCCCTAATTACTGTGGCACCCTCCCTGCACGACTATCTTTCCTCCAAGTATCTTTTTAGGTCGAGCTTGATCGACCTGTTAGTATCTATTCTGTGTGGTTTGGCACACCCACCACTTGCCATTAGCTGTTAACTAGTGTCCCTCCGTTGCAAGCGCTATAATTGAGGCGCTATTTCTACTTTCTTTGTAAAGTATGTGTTACTATGGCACATATTTTTGGTTTACCTCTGCTTGTGGACTGCAATGATGTGTTCGTGTTTTATTTACTTTGTGCCGGCTTGATAAAAGAAACATTTGCAACCGCGTACATACACTCCACTGCAATATAAAACACATGGGTAAAATACATTGTCATTTATAACGCCAATACCTCTAACTCTCACAAATGCGAGACCAATTTGCATTGCAAATGCTTGTTCTTTTGTGGAAGGGGTGGGTTTTCTAGACTTTGTGGCAGCCATCTGCCCAAAATGGAAGGTTCCCAGATGGTCCTATTTTGCCAGAGTTGCTGTTCCAGCGCTACGTCACGATGTGCTGGAATTGCTTGGACAAGTTTTGCAGCAGAGTGCTGTTCACACTATCCACCTGACGACAGACATGTGGACCAGTTGCCAAGCCACTGATAACATGTGCATCACTGCACACTGGATCTCTTTGTGGGGGTTAGAGAAAAGATATCTGCAGGTGTTGACACTGCTGAGAATTTTAATGGGACTTGGAAGCATGCAACAGTAGCCATGTTCGCCATGGAGAAATTCCATACTGCTGGAAACATTTTAGAAGACTTTAACAACAAGGTCTTTAAATGGCTGTGACTAACAGGGATTAAGATTGGATTTGTTGCCACAGAAAATGGCAGTAATGTAGTTAAGGCCATGGGCGATGGTGGCTATTTCAGGGTCCTGTGTTTGGCATACTGCATCAACATCATTGTACAGGAATTTCTCAAAAAAGAGAACCAAGTAAGCAACTTGCTGTCCACCTGCAGAAGAATCTCCGCCCATTTCAGCCATTCATTTAAAGCCTGGAAACAGCTGAGGGTCATTCAGCATGATAATAGATTGCCAGTTAAAGCACTCATACAGGAGGTGCCAACTGCCACAACTTGTTCCCTGCGTTCTCGTGTCCACCACCAGGGGGCTGAACTGTGGGACTCACCAGTGTTCTAATAAGCTTACAGACCCTCCCCTTCATGTACGTACTGACTTCCAGCCATTTGGACTCTACTTGGAAATGGCCATCCATTCCCAATCCATGCTGGGTTTTGTGGAAGTCAGCCTGCTCATGCCTGAAACTCTAATACCTAGAATTACCTGCTCACTGCTTCGTCTCCACCCCTGCAGGCCAAGGATGGGTGGAGGAATTCAGCACACCTGTGGCTGGCTGCTGCTAGCCTGCTCACACCTGATGCATGTGATTACTGTGAGCTCTTTTAAGCCCCAGCTCCCTTCAGGCCAAGGCTGGTCATTGTGGCTGTGTACCAGTGAGACCGGCCCTTGTTTCCAGTGCTCCCTGAGCTTTTGCTATCCTTGTTTCCAGTGTTTCCTGAGCTTTAGTTATTACTTGTTCCTGACCTGCTGCTGTTTTCCTTGTTCCTGAATTAGCACAGCCTGCAGTGCTACCTTGATTCCTGAGCCTTAGTATTCCTTGTTCCTGAGCTGCAGCAGTTTCCCTTGTTCCTGAATTAGCACTGCCTGCAGTGCTACCTTGACTCCTGAGCTTTAGCTCAATTCTAGTTCCTGCTCCTGAGCCTTAGCATTTCTTGTTCCTGAGCTACAACAGTTTCCCTTGTTCCTGAACTAGCACTGCCTGCAGGGCTACCTTGGCTTTTGAGCTTTTGCTAAATTCTTGTCTTGCCCCAGCACAGCCTTCAGTGCTACTTTGTTTTCTTGACTCCTGATCCAGCACTATTCTAGTATACCCTTGTAGCCTCCCCTTCTGTATATCCTTCTCCAGTCCCTGCCTTTCTTCTCATTTCCTTGGTTTCAGTTCCTAGTTTGCTGTCTTTCTATTCTGCTGTCTTGCTTCTGTTACCTTGCATGTTTGTTACCTGCTTTCTGCCAAGTGTGCCCTGTGATTTCTTTCCTTTCCTGTTAAGCACTCCTCCTTGCTAGCTCCTTGTCTTTTGTGCTTGTGTTTAGTTCTACCCCCTTGCTGTTACTGCCTTGCGTGTTCCTGTTTGATCTCCAGGATCCGTGAGCACAGCTGACTACCTAGGTGGTGTTTCTTGTTCACTGTGAGTATTGTCTTTGAGTTGCATTTATAACATCACCATTGGTATCAGCTCCACAGACCCTGCCTTTGCATGCATATCCTATATGTGGGTATTTGCAGTCAGTATCTGTAACAGCAATTGTGGGTGAGGAACTTACTGAGTTTCAGTCTTACCGTGTGGAGCTCCCGAGTGCTTTACCCCACATTCCCTCTATTGTTAATGTTGTTTTATATATAAGTGTATTGCACATCTGTCCTGGGTGTAGTGATTCTGAATGCTGAGCCGCCTCATGAGTGCCTGTCCTTTCTGAGTCTCACCCATCTTGTTCACTTGTACAGGCTTCCCCTTTGGATCCCTTTTTCTCCTCTGACTTCCTGTGTGATCCTGGGCAGTGCTGTACTAATCTTTCTGTGTACGTTTTCTACCCAGTTCCCAGTCCTTGCCCAAGTCTCTGATTGTGTTCCCGACATAGTCCCGGACAGTCCCTGACACCAACATGTAGGAACTCAAATTATTGCATGCTTGAAAGTCTGTTTGATCAGTACTGACCGATTAATGAATATGTCATGCAAAGAGGGAATGCAACTGTGAAAGGCATGATCATTGAGATGGGCCAATGAGGCCGAGTCAAATGCCTGACAGAGATGCTTCTTTTTTTAGGTGCTCACACGGGAAGTCAGCAAGAAGGATAGTATCTTGGGCCAAGCTATCCCATTGTTGCACATTCTACAGGAACAGCTAAAGGAGGTGTCTGCAATGTATGCCGGTGAGGAGGAAGAAAGATGTGTATGAGTTGATGGAGAGCTTAGTCCTTTGCTTATCTGTTAATACAAGGTTGCAAAGACACATTGTGTCATCCAAACATTACATCTGTGCCACAATTCTTGATCCACAGTACAAAACATTTCTGTCCACTCTCATTCCTTTTTCAGACGTGGCTGTTGCAAAATACAAAACATGGATAGCGGAGCAAGCTAGTGAGCTAGAAAAAGAACGGCGGGAATTAGAGGCCCACTCCTCCAGGGCACAAGTTCTGTGGGGCAGCCTTCAAGTTCAGAGCCTGAAGGCAGACCTGTTGGCTCACAGCAGCCGAAACCAACAACAAGAACACCATCAAAAACAAGACCAGGAGTATCAGCCCCAAAATCTGCAAATGAATGGTTTCTAATGGCAAGGCTTGAGTCCAGTGCAGAGGCAAAGGCAAAAGAGGTTGAGCAAGGTGGAACACCAAAGACCATTGTGCGGATGGTCCAGGCATATCTGGATGACCCAACAGAGGTCTACCTTGATGAAAACCCATTGGTGTATTGCCAATGGCCAGTGCTCATCTGGCTAGCAATAAACTATCTGGCTTGCCCGGTACCAGTGTCTCCACTGAGCATGTTTTCAGTGCTGATGGTGCCATTGTCACAGTAGAAGGACCAGTCTGTCGCCCCAAAACGTGGAGAGATTAACCATGATTAAAATCAATCAGCACTTTATATGATAGGAGGAAGATGAGGGAAATTCAGGTCATGGAAGTAGAGTGTTCGATGACCTACTTCTGGGTGAGCCACCTGAGTTTGAGGACAAGCTCTAATTCCTTGACTACTAGGCTTGGGCCAACAACCATAGAACCTTCTCTCTCTATCACTGATCTGCTTTGACGCAAAAAAAAAGATATAGCTAGGGAAACATTATTTAATTTTATTTGTTTGAGTCTGGTTGACTAATTCAGCCCCACCATCTTACTCTTAGACCCATTTTATTGCTGGATTGGAGTTGCAACAGTGTGCAGTGAAGAAGCCCCCCACCCCATTTCCCTCAAGGACATTGGAGATGCAACCAAATTTGTGCCTGCCTCCAACCCTGGGCAGTGACTATCCATCCTTTCCTAGTTTATTATTCCCCTAGCTGGACTGCCTCACATTATTTGATTTAAACAGGCCATTATTCTGTTTCATGAACAATGGATCGGCAATGTACCACAGTGACCACGTCTGAATTTGAAGAACAGGTAAATGGCATGCATTGCACACTGAGTGATTGTTGTTTGTGAGTGTGTTCAGATGATTCATCTGGTGGCAGAAAGTGACACTGGCTATTTGTTTATCTGTAACATTTACACTTAAATGTGTTTGTGATGATTTACAATGTCAGTGGCCTACGGACGGCTGATAATTATTTCCCTGAAGGTGATTTTTTGCTTCCCCTTTGAGAGTTAGTGAGATTTCTTCACTGGTTCCACTCCACACTGCTTTGTTTTCTGCTTTATACCCTCAAAGAGTCAGACCCGACCAGTCCCTTTAGAATAGATAACACAAACACAAATCTAGTCTACACAAAAAAATGACACAATGTTTCTCTTGCTGTGCATCAACAGCATTGTATTACGGGTCGATCAATTGCATTTGAGTCTGGACAAAGTTGATACGGAGTTGGTCACCTTATTCAGAGGCGGAAGATCGGGGATGATGAAAGGACTCAGGGCGTGAGCGGGACTACTACGAGAACTGCCACCAGAAGAAGGACGGTTTCAACTTCACTGAAACCAACCGATTTGGTGATGACTTTAAATTGGCCTACCCAACTCTGTGGAATGGTGGTGAATTGTGACAGCAATGAGTTGATTTTATCTGATTTAGAAAATGCAATATTGCTGGGTGTGTGTGCTCAGTGCTGTCTGGCTCAAATTTGAAGCTAAGTGGTGGTTGGGTGGGGGGGGGTCTGTTGTTGTAGGTAACTAGAGACAGACATTTAGTGACTAGTCATAAATGATCATCACATTATGCATGTGCTGTTAGGCTACCTTTTTTTGTTATGATTCATGATGATGAATTGATGATCATGACAGTGAGTTTGATCAGCCCGATACCGATAGTTACATGCGTCCACTTTTGCGTGATTTGTGGTTGTTCTAAATTTGCCCTCACCTAATTGTTCACACAACGGTCATAAAATGAGTGAGTGCACAAAGGACTATTCTTCTCTTCTCTCTTGCACTGCCTCTGAGTTTTCTCGGTGCACTCCTTATGAAGTATAACTTCTGTCGTTCTCCTTGATTCCACAATATCATTTTTGTTTTTTAATCCCCAGTCCCCCTTACCCTGCGTCAAACTGGAAAAGCAACATAATACTCAAGCTTACCTTACCGGACCACATCCGCCAGGCACCCAAGATTGATGGACAGTCCAGGAGGAATGCAAATGCAGCTCCCAATTTGGCAATACAGCATCATTTTTCTTTTAATAATCATTAGAACTGTGTGTGTTGTTCGCTTGACTCCTACATAAATTGTAATATATTTGCTATCTTTCAAAGCTAGATAACATAGGACATTTAGATATATAATGTAACTTGGGTCTCTCTGGGGGCAGACGGACAATTTGGTTTGGTTTGCATTTAAGTTACCTGCACTCATTCCTTCATTTCCTTTTCCTCCCATAACAGAATAATGATGGTTGGCTGCTCATTGCCCAGATGAATGTTGTCCTTGTGTAGTGTTTGTCTTTGCAAACCTTTCCCCAAATCCCCTTCCCATCGATTCATCAACCCCCTAACCCTCTTCCCCCAGGCTGTGTGATTTTATTGAGGTGTGACTTAATAATTTACACCAATAATTGATCACACACTTAGTGGTGCAGATGTGGTGAAAGCAACTCCAACTCTGGTCACATTTACCCACCCACCCACGCATAAAGGAGTCTTCGATATTTTCAGAGGAACATCATTACCAGCATCATCATTCAGGCACTGTGTTACGTCAAAGCTTAACCTTGTCCAATTCGGAGTTCAAGTCCACTTCATTTCGTAACTTTTATTAGCTCACCCTTGTTCTGAATAATTCAATTTAGCATAGTTTATTATATTTTCTATATTGGCTCTCTTCTTGTGTACTAGTAGTCCAGTGTGGTGACTGTCACAATTGTTTTTAAAACCTTTCATATAATAATACATAACCGTCATTAACTCAGATTTTATTTCAATTTAGTTAGCTCCCTGTGCTGAATAGTCCTTATCTTACAGTTTGAGTTCACCTAGATGGGAGTGGGACCTCACTTCTGATGTCTTCACTGTTAGTGTGCTGGCATGCTACTATTACCACTACCATGGCAACTTGGGAAACCATGCAGCCCTCGCTTCATCTATTCAGGAAAGAGAACTCTATGGATCATTGTTGTACTGCAATATATAGACAATGGAAAATCACTCGCCACTCCATAATGGGTCAATATAGTGACAGACTGCAGAGACTAGGAGGAGAGAGTAGTAGGACAAGGGAGGGTACCTCATAACTGATTTGATGTTATACACTATCAGCAGATTTTAAAAACAGACTACGGCAAAGGTAGCAGTGAGAATTAAAACAGTAACACCCCAAAAAAGATTTAAATCATAATGTAAAACTATGAAATATTTATTCCCCTAACAATATAAAATAAACCCACAACTCGCCCAACCCTCTCCCCAACCAATGTCTCAAACTGAAAAAAGTCCCAAAATGAAATTATCCATATAAAATCCAGAAATGTCCCAACTCCCACATTTCCACCCTCTTCCCACAACAAGTCCCATCCACCAAAAATTGATTTAAAAAGGGGCAGAAGAGGGCCCTAACGGCGGGCTTGGAGCTTCTTCAGGTGCCTATTCATCCGTTCCTTCCTGGCTTCCATGCGCAGCAGCCTCTTCATGACCTGATGTTCAAATGCGCGGAAATAAGGGGGACCAGCAGTTATTGAAGGGCAGCAGATGGCTGCCATTGGACTGCAGCGCCTGTGAACTGGAGGCACTGGGTTCTGGCTAGGGCCCTGGGTATCTGCTGTCTTGTGGATTGTTACCTGCCTTGTTATGGTGGCCTAGGCCTGGCTGCCATGCTGCTTTTCTTTGCGCACGTTACACTGAGCCGGGCCTGCCTCGCCCTTTGCTCGTGCCAAGTTCTTTTGCACTGTCTGCATTTTCTGTTGTTCACCTTTTTGGGCTCAGTCTGCACAAACATGTACAAGGTCACATAACAATGTATTCTGGTTCTTCCTGATATGGCCAGTCACGCGCACCCAGACATAACATTATGTGCAATTGCCATGAAGGATTTGATATGCTTTTCATACTGTGTTTTACTAGCGCTTAACACACTTGAAGAAATCCTTTTCAGTGAGAAGAGCTATGATGTCCTGCTGATGTAATTCTGCATCTAGTGACTGAGGTATGGGGGTTCGCTAGTCAAAGCCCAGAGGTCTTCTATAATTATAATAAACTATCTTACTGCAAGGGGAGGGTGGTAATGTTATTTATACGTTTATCCACTGAGCTCTGAGATGCTTTCCCCGTTTGTATTCTATGGAATTGTAACCATGCTGCTTATATTAGTAATATGCATTATGCTATTAGTACTGACACGTGTACTGTACATTAGAGCACGTAAGTTGGAATAAACATTTTAACCTATCCAGTGTCTCTTCCTACGCACCTTGTGGACAAGTACGAGTGAGTGGCGAAAGAGTGTTCTTGCTTCAGTGAGTCCTGAGATAAAGATACCGTGTTCTGGGTTGTCCAAACATTAGTACTTGGGTGCTAATGGGATGCTAAGCTAGTTGGGTTGGGGTTTTTGGGTGCTATGGTATATGGTGGCAAACCACTGTATTCCAGGGTCCCATTTTCCTGTGCATAGCTCTGTGTATGTGCAGAAACCTTATGACATGGCGCGACCACCGTGGGGCAGCTTATCTGCGAGACGCTTGAGTAGTACTTGTGCTTGTCCACAAACCCCTCGCGTACGCTTCCGGAGGTGTATGTGACGGTGATACCTCCTATATTGAATGTTTTATAGGTTCTTTCAAGCTTGATATTATTAAAAAGGTTAGTTAGTAGACCCATTTTTGTGCTCCCTATTAGGTTGTCGTATATAATTGTTTAGTCATGGCTGGTGTGGCGATAGCTGCACATAGTCGAGGGGCACTCCGAGATCACTTACGGGTGTATGGAGTGCCTGATACAGGGATCGATTTGGTCTTTGTGGTTCAAGCCGATCCGGCTTACCACTTTGAGGTGTTTTACACTTGGATCACTTTTGAAGCGGTGGAGGCAGATGATAATCTGTTTCATGAATATAAGCCCACCGCTATTCCTGCTGCCTATCGACCCTATACCACTCTTGAAGTACCTCTCACGGCTTGGCAGCACCGTGTTTGGTTTAATGGCGCCCTACCACAACCAACTACCGCAGTTCGTTTAGGCCCCTTATCAATTCAGGGGGCCACTTGGCCTGTATTGGCCGGGTATACCCCGCATCCAAATTATCTGGCATTACCGCTTGCGGAACTGCGCACTATGCATACCGAATTGGTACGAGTGCATCGAGCCCTAGTGACATACGTTACAGGTAGCCTTCATGGAGCTGCTCCTGTAGTCGCAGGCCAACCAGCTATTGCAGCTGGGGTGACTATAAGTCCTGTCATGGTAAATTCTGTGATGGGCAAACGTCCACAAAATAAGGACGACTATCCTTACTGGCTTGCAGAAAAGTTCGATCAGATAGAAGCGGTGTTTCCACATACGTCCCCAGTAGATAAACACCGCATCCTCACGATAAGTTTGCCAAAAGACATAATCCCGATTTGACATCATGTGAAAACTGGGGTAAGGTATTCGCAGCAGTTTATTCAAAATGTTTTGGAACTCCTTCCATGACGGTTCTACCCTCTGTAATTAAAAAGTACAGGATGAACATGGCCCTGAAGCGGCTGTGGAATTAGGGATGAGACTAGTGGGAGTGTTTGATGTAGTAGCTGAGCTGATCCTTGGAAATGTCAAGGGCGATGCTATGAACTTTCAAGTAGCGAATGCTTTGGCTTTGGTCCCAGAGTTGGACAGGCCTCGCGAATTACCGAAAATAATAGCCCGGGCTTATAAAACAATTGGAAGAAATAGCCTAGGCAACAAGCCTTTTGTAAAAATGCAAACTCAATCGCAAACACAAGTTATACAAACAAAAAGTGCAT
Source organism: Calotriton arnoldi (assembly GCA_963921515.1). Classification (NCBI taxonomy): domain Eukaryota; kingdom Metazoa; phylum Chordata; class Amphibia; order Caudata; family Salamandridae; genus Calotriton; species Calotriton arnoldi. The sequence goes on along the minus strand of CAWUFW010013841.1, from coordinate 120,938 downwards.
CTGAGAAAGATGATAAACCAGTCTTCACTAAAAAGAGTTGGAGACAGAAAAAACAGGGTAAGCAACAAAAGAAGCCGGGGTCGAGAGGCGCTTCCCCAGTTTCGGTTTCTTCTGAACGTACTTATGATTTACGTGATAGGTCAAGGATTAAATCACCAGAAAGGTTTCAGAGCTCTGATACGCGTTCTCCTCGTTCTTCACAGGCCCAGACGTCGTCACAGGCTGGTGGAGGAGGACGGCAAGATAGAGGAAGGGGCCGAGAGGCTCCCCAGGAGCGAGACCAACCTCGACAACAAGTCAGAGGGAAAGCAGAAGATTTTCATCTTCCTCGACCGCAATTTCAGAAGAAAAAGGTTGCCGCTGTCACAGCGAAATATGCCTCAGACCGTGAGAACGAGACTCCAGAATTGGACGTGGGCAGTGACCCTCCTAGACAGCGCCGCGGAAGTTACCATAGTGCGGGAGGCGCTACGTCCTCATATGGAGGCGACAGCAACTGAAACATTCGTTACTGTAGAGACAGCTGACACGAGAGTGGCACCCCTGACAGACTATATAATATAGTTATACAAATCGAAGGTGACATACCGCGTGAAATAAAAGGGATTTTTTGGGAAAATCTAACCTCTTCATATGACATTTTGTTAGCAGAGGTGGATTGGCCACCCCCATTCGTTTTAGCTGCACATAAAGGAGAGGAGGTAATCCTTCCAAGCTTTTCAAAGCATGTCCCAAAAGACAAAGCTGAAGCACTTGCAGCTGAGTGGGCTGTGTACCTGGCACCAGCGTTATACCGCAACCATGTGGGATGGGATGAAGAATCACCTCCTCATGCAATACCTTTGCGGTCACTACCGCAGCCACAACCCCAATATCCCATCAAACGGCAGGCAAAAGGCCCCGTCTCCGAAATTCTGACACAGTTGGAATATCAGGGAGTAATTGAACCATGCGTATCACCTATGAACAATCCCCTTTTCGTGGTTTCTAAACCCGACGGATCGTACCGCTTAGTTTTGGATTACCGGCATTTAAATACTCATTGTCGGAACTTTGCGGTGCAAAATACACACAGTTCTGCGCTTGTAGACAGTCTTGTTCGTAAAAAATACAAAACGACACTTGACCTTTCAAACGGTTTCTACACGCACAACCTAGCCCCGGAGAGTGGTCAATGGACCGCATTCACATCCGGTGGTAAATTATTCCAGTTCCGGCGATTACCCATGGGCTATAAAAATAGTCCGGGTATATTCGCCGCCCGTGTTGTTTCTTTGTTAAATGACATTGATCAAGACGCATGTTCGTACGTTGATGACATCTATCTGACAGACGACGAGTTATATCAGCATCTGTCCCGTGTGGACCGCATTATTCTTGAATTTGCGGAGCAGGGTTACAAATTTAACTTTGCTAAGTCACACATTGCTGAATTTACCGTTCTGTTCTTGGGCTATGAGCTCAATAACGAAGGTAAGGGCTTAGCCCCCATTTCTTGGAAAAATGTGCACATTTGTGCCCCCAAATACTCTGAAGAAACTTCAGTCTTTGCTGGGTTTCTTGAATTTCGGGCGTACTTACATTCCTGAATATGCTCAGCGTATCAAGCCTTTGTATGCTTTGATACAACCTACTTATTCAAGGTCTTGCTGGCTGCCTGAGCATACCTCGATTTTGCAGTCTTTGCAGACAGACCTATTGGAGTCTAAATATCTTTTGACTCGTGATAACCACACAAACCTGGTGATTAGAATAATTCCGGGGGCGGTGGGATTCACATACTTAACCTTTAATGAAGGTGATACAGTACCCATCGCATACAAGTCACATCTGTACACTTCCGCTGAATTGCGCTTTACATCTGTCGAAAAAGTTCTAACTGCAGTGCAAATGGCGATTCTAAAAGAACGCGCACTGGCGCAGGGAAAGCGGATTCTGGTGGTAACACCCTGTCCTGCCCTAGAGGCAGTAACAAAGGCAAGTGTACCGAACTCAAAAGCAATGCATCCCCGTTGGATACAATGGGCTACATCCTTGACGTCTTCGGACGTCACTTTTGTTTTTGATTCTTCTCTGCAGACTCAGGAGTTTTTGCAGTATGAATTCGTTCATCCTCCTCCTTTGTTTTTATTACCGCTTGAGGATTACAAATGTGTGATCTACACCGATGGTTCGGCGCAACCGGCCACTGGGTCCAAGCACGCTTATTCAGCTGCATGTGCTATTGTTGCGGGTTCCTTTGTAGATGGAAAGTTCAAATCCTCTGCAGTGCATACTCGCACACTTGGAGATAGTACCGCACAATTGGCCGAGCTGCATGCATTGCTACTTGCACTTGAGTTCGCTTCTCAGGATGAGACCACTCTTATTGTATGTGATTCTTTTTACTGTGTACAATCTTACAATGACAATCTGTTTTTCTGGTCGAAAAACGACTACAAGGACGCAAAAGGGAGCACAATTAAGCATAAAATGCTTTGGGTTCGAGTGGCAGAATTGCAACAACGTCTGCCCCTCACACAGGTGGTACACACCTTAGGCCATCAGCGGGTGGGCGCACACGCTATTGGTAACGATCTGGCAGATGAGGCTGCCCGTTCAGCAGTAGTCACGTGTTCAGTAGCAGCGGTTACCAGGTCCATGTCTAAAATAGACCCTGTTATATTAGCGGCTATTGCTGCAACCAAGGAAGGTAATAATTACCCTACAGGTTTCCCTTCCAAGTATTCTTACACATTAAGTCCCGATCAGGTTCCTTATGTAACTATACCTGGCGTTGGAGATCGGCTGATCCCCAACGCGGACCGCAGGAGTGCCTTGATATCAGCTGCACACGAAGGCATGGCTTCTGCTCATGCAGGTGTGTCAGCTACGGTTTTCATCTTGCAGCAGCGTTATTGGTGGCGTGGGTTATATAAAGACACCCGTGCTTTTGTGCTTTCTTGCGACGTTTGTCAACAGATTAAGCCTTCCACGGTAACACGTCCACCACAAACACCGCTCTGCATTGCTAACAGACCCTTTGGGTGTGTTTACTTGGATCACTGCGGTCCATTCTCATCAGACACTGCCTATAAATACATCTTGGTGGCAGTGGACTCGTGCACACGGTTTCTCTGGGTCTGGCCACAACGGAGTGCTGACGCCCGAAATGTGATCAGGGATTTGCGTGTCTTTGTGGGAATTTTCGCATGCGGCACCTTCCATTCGGACCAAGGTCCAGCGTTTGCCTCTAGGGCTTACAAGGATGCAATGGCTTCGCTTGGGGTGCGGGTGAAATTTTCGTCTCCGTATAGGCCTGAGGGCAACTCTATCGTTGAACGAATGAACCGTGACTTAAAGCAATCCTTAACAGCTAGGGTTATAGGTACTGGCAGGAACTGGCTGGCCCATTTGTATACCGTTCAGCGTGCACTTAATAATCTCCCTAGAAGACCTCTGGGTGGGCGGACCCCATACGAAATGCTCTTTGGCATAAGAATGTTTGTGCCTGACCTTGAGGGTCCAGACATCGCGGCGCAATCCGCCAAGTTTGATGTAGATAACCATTCTGCTGTGTTACAGGACTTACAAGAAACCCGAGACAAACTTGCAACTACACATTTGCCTTCAGCCACAGATCCTGCGTTGCAGATTCCGGTGGCCGGCTGGCTTCCGAAAGTTGGAGAACTGGTTCGAGAGAAGGTTGAAAACAAAAAGAATTTGGCCCCTCTTTTCGTGCACCGGTTCCAGTTCTTGGCCTGAAGGGAACACGTACAGTCATTTTACCACCGCTTCCTGGTCGCAAAGAGAACAGATACATCTCAGTTGAAAATGTCAAGCTACAGCGCCTGGCCGATCCTGAATAGTGTCACACCAGCGGTCTCTTGTCCTGCCATTTATCGGACATATGTTCGTGGCCCATCTACACGAACGGTCGCTGATGCTGTAATTGAGATGGTTGATTTGCCTGAATCCTCTCCTTTGCCTGAAACTACAATTGATCCCCAACTCTCCACTAATATCGACGAGGATGAGTATACTTATCCTGCATCTGAATCGGTGGCGCATCAACCAACAACGCCACTTGGCCCGGCTCGTTATTCCTTTGATTCGGATTCCACATCTTCAAAAGTCCCATCCAAGTTCAGTATTTTTGTATCCTGGTTTAGAGACAATTTTTTGATTCCACCCTGGACATACATCTGGTTGGTACTTTTCTTGATATTTTTGTTCATGTCCATTGGCTTTGTCACAGTGTTTTTTCTACTAATCAATGGTCACTATTTACCTGAACGCTCTGCTGTAGACTATGTTTCTGGAACTTTGGCTCCTCATTCCTCGTCTCACATCATGAAGCGTGACCACACATTTGTGAACATTTCAGCCTTCCCAGTTGCTGATGGCATCGTATGGGATGCAGTGAACTATCAAATCCATGGTCCGACGGAAATTATTAATGTACCTAATGTCCTTCGTGTTTCAATGGGTGATGTAGTACAAAATAATATTCATTCTGATGATTGGGATGTGCATGCCGTTGAAGCTTTGTTTGCCGATTTAAAATATTATGCATCTTTTAATGCTGAAGATTTATATATGAATTCTGCTAATTATGCCGATTTGTATTGTTACCAACATTGGGGTAATCATTTTCTCCATAAACCCAGTGCCCTGCGTAGTTCTGTTAACTATACCCAATGGGAACATTGTCCAAACCCCTTGCCAGGTAGCTCTCAAACTCTTCGAAATAAGTTTAATTATTTTACTGATTTTAATCGGTCGAACCCTGCATCCTATTATTTTAGACTTAATACCACAACAACTCAGAAAACTATGTTGACACACACCAAATTGCTTTATTCAGGTTCCTTTCTGAGTGCCCTAGCTGTGGGTGGTTATGAGTACTGGGATAATACAGTGGATTTAAAATCTGTTTGGGGCTCCAAGCCATGGCAGGTACAGGGAACCGAGGCGTTGCATCGTGCTTGCCTCATCCCTACCCAAATTATGTTCCTAAATGCTTCCATCTATCAGACTACATGTTGGGGCTTAGCTACCACTAAACAATTAAACTCGCCCTCAATTCCATCCCTTTCGAGTTTTCCCAATGATAGCTCACGTTTTAACCTGTCCCTGACGACCCTACAGGCTCTATTACAGAATAATTCATTTAATGTTTCCGGACTGGATCAGTCACCCTGGTTGGTATGGCCTATATCATCTGATGCATGTCAAATGCGTTTCCACGACTCAGGTACTAGATACACACAGGATAGGCCTGATCCGAGATTTATTACTTCTCGTACTGTCACTACATATTCTGTTGGTAAATTATGCAAACAATGGCTGCAACATTCGTCCCTTGATACTGTTAAACAACATTTGTCCCTCCTTTCAGGCAATATTGATCTGTCCGACTTTGTTTTGGGACCTCGTGGTCCCCGACCTAAAAGATTCATTTATGAAACATATAATGAACTCTGGAAGCTATCACAAATAGAAGCTGCTTCCCGTCTTCGGGAAATAGATCAAGCAAATATGGAAAAGGTGCTTGCTGTTGTTGACAATAGTATTAATACCCTGTCTTCTCGCATTTACACTTTAGAGAATATTGTGTCCTCTGTTGTTGATATTGTACAAGATGATGTTTCTATGTTATATCATGGTCAGACTCAATTGCGCTCAGTTATGCAGTTTGCATGGACTTTGCAAACACTTAAGTTAGGTAAAGTGCCTTGGCATTTCTTGAACACCTCTGCCTTATTTCTACCTTTTAACTTAACTGATAAAAAGCAATTTATGTCCATGAAGGATGCAACTTACAATCTATTACATATCGAAAAGGTGGATCCATTGCCGTTCTCTGTTGCAGAACTCGATTCGGCTGTATGGCTAGTCCATGGGGTTATAGCTTTACCATTTTCCTTGTTTGAATTTGACTCATGCATGAAACATTATCCTGTGGGCCGTTACCGGCCCTTGGGCAGTGCTTTCCTGCATGAACTCTGGTCCTTGCCTTTCATGTATAAATGCCTTCGGGACGGCAAGGAAGTCTTTCTCACGGGGAGTACTGCGACTCGACTATAGGTCATTCGCTTATTTGTAAACACATTAAATTGCATGGCTCATGCAGCGTTTCCTCTCCTAATCTTGCTTGTGTGCTGAAAGGTATTCCTGCTCCTGTTATTTCACCTACTTTCACTCTCCTTTCCAATGGTAGTTATTTACTTTTAAATAACGAAAACTGTTGTGGCCTGCAGGCTGGCATTCCTTACATTGTAACAGTTTCACACAGGGTTGTCTGCTGCAAAAATGTGCTTTTTCCTCCCCCTCATGGCAAGGTTGATATCTCTATTTGGCCTTCCATCCCTACCATGGAAGCAGATTTCAATAGACTGAGCAGAATAAAGGCACTATTATTAAACGAGGAAGTTATGCTCACGTCCGCCCGGGAGACATTCATTCTCCAGGTGGCGAGTACCCACAGTGAAATACAGGCCCTTTTAAACACTAATCTCCCCCAACACTTTGGGGAGTTAATACATCGTATTTTTAACGCATCTAACACTGAAGGCCTAGTACACTTTTTTAAGGTCGTTGGGTCGGGCTTGGTGTCCTCCTTCCAAACTATTTTTGGTGTCATCCCGGCTTTCATACATTCTATTTTTTCCAGTGTCTTTGGCGGTTTCCCATTGATCCTCGCTTTAGCGGCTGGTGTCTTGCTCTTAATTTGCTTTCTGCGCAATGGCTGCTCCCCGATGGGACCTGCTCGATCCAGAACGCCTCCAGCTGCTCCGTGAGCGCCTTTTGGCCGGTTTTGGTGTCTTGCCATTGGCGACACTGAGTGTGTCATATACTCTTTCATTTCGCTTTGCGTATTTCACTTGCGTGCAACCTGTGATGACTTGTGTCCGCTGTCCTTTCACCTGGACTCTGGATTATTGCCTCTCCAATTCGTCATTGTCTGTTCCGGATTTTGTTCAGTTGATGGGTCCCTTAGAGGCCCATGAGCAGGACTGTTCCGTCGCTGGCTGTATGGCGCGTGCGGCTGCACTGGGGATTTTGGCGCAATGGGATATCTGGGCGGCTGCCCAGGATCTCCTACAACGAAGCTGTTTCAATTATCACGCAAGCTGTCCCGCATTGCTTCTGGATGCTCCCTTTGCTGAGGAGCATTCCTGCTCTTTTGAACTCATGGATTGGATGGCATCTATGTTTTTTGACGATTCCAATGATGAACTCTTGGAGGGTATGGCCTTTTTCTGCACTTTCACTTTCATGGATTGACCTGCCCTTCGCCGTTTGGGCGCTCCCTGTGCTCCGACGTCAATTTTCTCCTCTGATAGGCCTCTGTCCTGGCCGCCAGACTGTCCAGGGGAGGGTGTCTTGTGGATTGTTACCTGCCTTGTTATGGTGGCCTAGGCCTGGCTGCCATGCTGCTTTTCTTTGCGCACGTTACACTGAGCCGGGCCTGCCTCGCCCTTTGCTCGTGCCAAGTTCTTTTGCACTGTCTGCATTTTCTGTTGTTCACCTTTTTGGGCTCAGTCTGCACAAACATGTACAAGGTCACATAACAATGTATTCTGGTTCTTCCTGATATGGCCAGTCACGCGCACCCAGACATAACATTATGTGCAATTGCCATGAAGGATTTGATATGCTTTTCATACTGTGTTTTACTAGCGCTTAACACACTTGAAGAAATCCTTTTCAGTGAGAAGAGCTATGATGTCCTGCTGATGTAATTCTGCATCTAGTGACTGAGGTATGGGGGTTCGCTAGTCAAAGCCCAGAGGTCTTCTATAATTATAATAAACTATCTTACTGCAAGGGAGGGTGGTAATGTTATTTATACGTTTATCCACTGAGCTCTGAGATGCTTTCCCCGTTTGTATTCTATGGAATTGTAACCATGCTGCTTATATTAGTAATATGCATTATGCTATTAGTACTGACACGTGTACTGTACATTAGAGCACGTAAGTTGGAATAAACATTTTAACCTATCCAGTGTCTCTTCCTACGCACCTTGTGGACAAGTACGAGTGAGTGGCGAAAGAGTGTTCTTGCTTCAGTGAGTCCTGAGATAAAGATACCGTGTTCTGGGTTGTCCAAACATTAGTACTTGGGTGCTAATGGGATGCTAAGCTAGTTGGGTTGGGGTTTTTGGGTGCTATGGTATATGGTGGCAAACCACTGTATTCCAGGGTCCCATTTTCCTGTGCATAGCTCTGTGTATGTGCAGAAACCTTATGACACTGCAGCTGCTGCCGCCTCCTCCTCCTCCTTGACCACCAGTCACTGGTATTGGGCCCTGATGACCTCCAGTTTTCTCTGCCACATCCAGGCTGCTATCTACTGCCTGTTAGGTTCAGCAGGATTAGCTATATCAACAAAGAAAAAAGATTAATTATAAACAATGCTCTTAGCAAAACACAGAATGTAGCGGCACAGTAGCAGTACATTTGCTGGTATCCTCCGGCCATTTGATTTTGATGTGATTAGAGTTTCAGGTATTATGCACTATGGAGTACACAAGTAACTATTCTTCTTTCTCTTATTGTGCTAAATTAAAGGAGGCATGCTAGCTCAGCTGGCACACTAGTCATACTCGTGTTACTTTGCTACTGTCTGCAGGTGGGCAGCTGTAATAGACAATTATCTTATTCCTATGGCCATTCTCTGACCAAAATGTATTTCAAGTTTCCCCTGACTACAAGGCAGATGAATGCTATGAATGATATACGAAATGTGAGGTACTATAAAATCAATCATACAGACAACCTCCTGTCTGCCATAAGTAGACTGTGGGAAAAACAATGCACTACAGTACCAGGAAAGGATTAAGGAACAGGATATTGTATTTGGCATGTTTGTCACAGACTATCCGATCCACAAAAGTCAAGGCACTTACTCTTAGTCCCACTGACTTTACTCCCTGGCCTCAATCTCTGTCACCACACTTTGACATTACTTTTTTCCAACAAAATAGATTTGCTTGGCAGTAAAGAAAGGAATTATTAACTTACTCTACTGTGGGCAAGTTAGTGGGATTAGGCCGGGTAAGTAGACATTTTATGATCATTATCATCACTTTATGTGCCTAAGCTTTGGCTAGTAGTGAATCACTTGTTGACAAATGTTGAAAGGGAAAAATTTGAACAGACGTAATCTGTTATGGGAGCCACAATAAAATATATCACTTAGCCAGAAGAATGTGGCACATGCAAAGACTGTTTTTTTCAAATTTTACGGAAGACTGGGACAGAACTTAGGAAAGTCCACTAATTTGGTCCAGCACCCATCATTCTGTCATAAACATGATTTCATTTTCAATTGAGTTCAGCAAAACACCAATTCAAATAGTATAACATGAATCCATTGTTATCATTATACATAACACCAATCAAACATATCTGTTTTATGATCCTTTATTCATGATTCTTCATCTTCACAATTGGTTAAAAACATATCCAACGTGTTTCGTCCTCTCGGACTTCTTCAGGGCATTCGATATGATTTCTCCTATCTTGTCTACATGATGTGCCTACCAATTCCTTTCTTCTAAACACGTATTGTTTTAACCTCATGGATTGAAGTATGTTCAAGAACTGATGAGTCAGAAAAGAGTGTTTACGCAAATGTGGGTGTTTCATCCAACATATGGAGATTGGGCATTTCACTACAGTTGGTGGTGCCCCATAGTTCCCCAATTAAGACTGGCGATCGGTACGCAAGGGGAGTTCCTGCAATCGTTTGAGGTGAAATGTCAGTTCAGACTATCCCTACATTTAGATAAGTGCAGTCCCTGTTGCCTCAATCCCTGTGAATCGAAAATATTTTTTACAACTTAGGAAAGTAGTTAAGTACTAGGAAGTGACTGAGTGGGCACTGGGGGAGAAGGGAAGCACAACTTGTTCTCGCATTGCCATGGAATTTGTAAATGGCACATTAACTGAAGCAGACGCACACTGCACAGCCAACAATCCAATGCCACCGCATTAAAGCATGCAGCCATTAGGTCGCCAATCATCGGTGTCACTGATGAAATGTCATGGGTAGGGAAGGAGGTGATTGATGATGGGTGGGTAGGATACATAATATATGTCATGCTTGAAAACTACTGTGAGTCAAGGGAATAGTCAGAAATACCACCTCAACCCTTTGATTCAAAGCCTTGATAAAAACTATTCCAAGCAAGTAAAGTAGGTGAGAAGAAGAATGCCCCTCCAGAGGAGTTCCCTATTCCCTTGTTTCGTCTTCATTTCAAGCATTTTTCCATTCATCGTTGCATTGTTATTCTAGTAATATTATTCTTCACTCTTGGCTTTGCTACTCACTGTTTAAGTTTTACATTCTCTCATCCTGTCTTCACCATTGAAAACCATCCATCCATGTACCCATCCATCCAAACATGGCTCTCAGTCTCAACAAATCTTTCACCAACATACATTTCTCCATCCATGCATCCTTTCACCCATCAAACCCACCTGAGGATTCTTTTCACCCACCCAGGCAGGCATTCTTTCACCCATACCCTAAAACCCAGCCAGGCAGGCATCCTTTCACCCGTATAGCCTTTTATCCATCATTCACCCACTCATGCATCCTATCACCCACCTATATGAATCCTTCTGCCCACGCATCCTTCTCTTTCACTCATATTACATTTCACCCATCCTTTCTCCTTCCATCCTTCTTTCCCTTTTTCATCAACCCACCATAGTTAAAGGTCATTATAAAACCTTGTCTGCTGAGTTGCAGATAGAAGAGGCTATTAAATACTCAACCCCCGCTCTATCTATCTAAGAGGGGTATGTTCAACTGTTCACACAAGACAACAGTACACCCTTGTAATGAGTATATTATTGTCAATAAGCAAGCAATATGACTTATCACTGCCCGCCTCTGCCGCTGGATCACCCCCTTGTACTGCTGCCATGTCTGCCTGGTTGGCACGTCACTGCTGGACCCGTACTGGTGGTCGGTGTGGCTTGAAAAAACATTACACATTTTTTAGATGCCAGATACACCTCCACCTATTAATTTTTTAATAGCAAAATACAACCACAAACATCACTACAATTTGGTTACAGTTTCGTCCATCAAAAATATCAGGTTGGCCATTTTGTTGGTGTCAATTTTTGAAAAGCCAGGTAGTCAAGACAAACAATAACTTTTTGTAATGGAGTGGCAGAGCTACTGATGAATCTGAGTTTTTTAAAAGAAATAGAAAGGTGAACAACTGGACATATGGTCTTGGTTGGCAAATGCAATAGGGCCGTCCTCCTCATACTTCCTTCCAGCCATGGTGCATGGTCATCACCAACGTCTCATACATACACAAGTTTGGGGTGTCCAACGTGACCATGGCCACTCTGGTTTTAGTGATTGAGCTTGAGGAAGTAATAGAAAGCCTTCTTTTCATCTCAGCAAACATGCCTTACTTGGGCATGAAATCTTCACGGCACAGTAGTAGTACATGACCAATGGGTTCTCTGAGTCTTACAGCACCACCACTAGGCAGTCCACAAAATATATAAGGGGAGAAGGAAAGGTGACTGACAAAGCAGAAGAAAGGAAGCTACAGATGGACTAGTACAGAGATAGTTTGAAGTAAAGTACAGAAACTTGAAATATAGAAAATAAGTAAATAGGATAATGCAGGGACAACACAAATTTAGAAACAGATAGATCGAAGAGGATTTGGAAAAGAATTAGGAGACGGGTAGAAATAATTCAAAATAAGGAGCGATAAAAGTTAGGGAAATAAATATTAATGTTAACAACAGGAGGACTCACTAGGGCCAGCAGAGATATCGGCAGCGGAACTTTGGGAGGCACGTCGAGCTTCCTCACACTCCTCAGCCCTCTTCTTACCCCTGGATGTTGATGTAAGACATATAAAGACAAAAAAGATTTTTGGTAAATAAATAATTTCTCTAAAAATATTTTTGGGCAGGAAAAGGCAATCGCAATAACATTGAACTTTTCTAAATCAGATTGATTAGTAGTATCGTGGACTGTCCTATTCCAAATTTCCTAAACCTACCTAACCCTATTCCAAATTTACTAAACTAGATTTTAGAATTACTAATAAATTGCAATGAATGATGTTTGCTTCTCATCGCAATCTCTCAACCCCCTTTGACGGGCCAATTCACTAAGTCTGCATTTATCAATGCATAGATAGATGCATGCATATACATCACTGGGTAATTGCTTGACACTGTATCAGCTACAAAAAAATAAAGGCTCTAAGAAGTGAGAGGAGCTGCTATCTCACTAATACTAACTACCACTATGTTAGTGACAATACAAAGGAGTCTCTGCATTACTTCTTAAATAATCAGACCATGTGAGCACCAACAAGAGGATTAGGTAGCACCGAGCACCTGTCTAGAATAACGATCACATAATATTTGTAAAATTAACTTACCTGTGCGTGATTAGTATGCTTTCTGTTTGGGTGCATCAGCTGTTCCGCGACCTCCACACAGGCCTACTTCTGGACCGTTTACTCAAGCCAAAAGAAACTCAACTTTCCCTGCAAACAAAAATCAAAATAATACATTTTGATCGTGAAATTACATTTACAAATAAACCCTCATCTATCCTTGTTTTGACGATAGAAATACTATGCGAGCCAGTGTCTGCAAAGACTCCCTGAAACCCTGCTAACTAATCCACACAATCCACACAGTGCTACCCATGTTAAATTAAGTTTTTTACATTCTCTGGCCTTTTGTTGAAATCTGGTGCCCCTGTCTGGTGACACAGTAAGGGTGCTGACTTCCTCAACATGTTATGGCCCTGATGTTACCCATCCCCAAAACATCCTCAAATGACTCTTCATGGAAGCTAGACATCTGTTTAAATCGAATATGTGATGTTACAACGCAAACAATTACAACGCATGCTTTTACATCACAGTTTTTACAACGCAACGCCCATTACATTGGATGATTTTACAACGCATACCATTACAATGCATTTTTTAAAACTACCATTGTAAGAAAGTGGCTCTGTATATACTGAACCAAAGTAAGGTTCAGTGTGCACAGAGTCCACAGTCCCCAGAGGTTTGGCAGAGGCTAAAGTTAGATATAAACTTACTCTCTAAAGTGGTAGCTTGGTCGAGCAGTAAGGCAGTATCAGAGGACAGTGTAAAGCATTTGTTGTACACACTCAGTCAGCAAATGGTCTCACACACTCAAGAACTGAACTCTAGGCCAATGGTTTTGTATCAAAATATATAGTTGTTTTATTTTAGAACCAACAATAGGTATCAAAATATATTTTCTCAAAATGAGTTACTTTAGTTAAATACTTTTCAAATAGGCAATAGACTTTTGAATACAATAGTTACAGTTGTTGCAATAGGCAACACAATTTCAAACACAATAATACATTGAGCTCAAAGGGAATTTCTAGTTAAATGCAATAGATTACTTTTTGGATTACTTTTCTTACCACAGGACTGGATCCTAGATTCAGTCCTGGGACATCTCCTGTAAACAGTTGAGTAAAAACGTTTTGGTTACAGTTGTGATTTTTAAGGAATATTATTGTATTTTAAAAGTTGACACCTAGAAACTTTTTCACATAGAATCACCAATGTTATCCTATGGGAGGAAATTCACTTAGCAGGTAAGTGTGGTTATTGTTACTTTTTCTAACTCAGTATTGGATCCTGGATCCAGCACTGGTGCATCTCCTGTAAACAGTTGAAAGAATGTGTTTTTGTTATACAGGCGATTTTTAACGAATATTTGTAAGTTTGCAAAATCGACACTTAGAAACTTTTTCAGCAAAAACCAGGCAATGTTATCCTATGGAAGGAAATTCAAGTTACCGGTAAGTACAGTTATGATTACTTTTCAGGGTCAGTGCTGGGCACCAAGATCCAGCACTGGGATCTCTCCTGATAACAGGTGAGTAATTTAGTGTTCGTTGATCGGACGATTTTTAGTGATTATTTTAAAGTTTCAAAACTCGACACTTAGAATAAATTTCAGTGTAAACCAGTCAATGTTACCCTATGGAGAAAATGTAGGTTATCGGTTTTCAGGTAAGTACTCGACTGGCAGAGTTAAGGTTCTGGGCATAGACTCAGGGGTCTCCCAGGGTCAGTGATGCACTGTTGTTGCACCCTCAGCGGCATTAGGGCAGCCGGGTGCAGAGTGTTGAGGCCCAATGTTATCCTATGGGGGATAGGGGGCCTCCGGTTGGTGGCTGCTGGCGAGCAGGCCACAAGGTTGTGGGAGCAAAGCTCCTAGGGTTTAGGTCAGGGCAAATTGGGAAACAAGCCAGCACAAAAGGTGCACCCTCAGCGGCGCTGGGGCGGCTGGGTGCAGAGTGCTGTTTTGGCGTCGGGTGCCCTGTTGTTTTCAATGGGGATTTTCGGTTTTGGTTTTCAGCTGCAGGCTTGGTCCAGGAAGACTTCCAGGAGGAACCAACAGCTGGGCAGGTAAGTTGGAGGGCTCGGGGACGTAGGTGCACCTCGGGTTCCTTTCTCCAGGGCGCAGGGCGGCTGGATGCAGGGGTGTCTTTTGAGGTCGGATTTCACCTTACCGGGCCACTCGCGGTTGGGGGGGGTCTCGTCCAGAGGCTGCAGGCGACTTCGGGGAGTCCTGGAGGGGTCAACCCACAGTGGACTCGGACTCTGGAGCGCTGGGGGACCTCACTGGTACTGGTGGGCCACTTGAACTCGGGCTGTAGGCGACGGGTGCAGTGGTGGTTCCAGGCGTCGGGTTTCTTTTTCCTCAGCAGGCTCGGAGTCTTTGTTTGGTGTTTCTTTTGAACAGAGCTGCTGTTCACAGGAGATCCGGTCTTTGTTGAAGGCAGTCAGTCCTCCCCGGGGTTCTGGAGGTCGCTGGCTGCAGGACAAGACGGTTTTTGGCGCAGGATCTCTGGAAACTGCAGACGGGCCGGTAGGGCTGGGGCCAAGTCAGTTGTTCTCTGCATTCTCCTCTGCTGGGCATCTTTTTTCGTCCTTTTTCTTCTTAGGTTGCGGGAATCTGAGGAAGGAAGGTTCAGGGTGCCCCTAAATACTAAATTTAGGGGCGTTACAGGTAGGTAAAGGGCAGGGACCAATGGGTCCCTTCCCTGGGGTGGGTACACCCCCTATCCTGCCCCTCTCCTGTGGGAGGGGGGCAGTAGCCTAGTCCTGATTGGGCAGGGCTCCCCATCTTCAAGATGGTGAGAGCCCGGAGTTGTGCTTCACCTCGCCTCCCCCACCTGAGGGGTGGGGTTGGCAGAGGCTGGCACATCCCCTTTCCTCCCTTGGGGTTTCCCACCATTCTTCCCGCCAGAGAGGGGGTCAGAACCGGTGGGGGCCAGTTGCTGAGTACAGCAAGTGGCCTGGAGAAGCTCACAAAGGCGGCATGCCTTTGAAGCTTCCCCTGCCCATCCTGGGGGAGGAGACCTAGCACCTCGCCCAGGATGTGCATTGTTGCAGGCCCAGGAGAGCGGATGGCTCTCCACCCAGGGGTCCAGCAACATGTCTGCTGTGTGGCAGCCGGGGCAGCCCCTCAGACAAGACGTGGATTGTAGGTTAGGTTCAGGGGGCAACTCTAAGTTGCCCTCTGTCGTGCATTTTACATTAAATCCAACACTGGCATCAGTGTGGGTTTAATGTGCTGAGAAGTTTGATACCAAACTTCTCAGTCTTCAGTGTAACCATTATGGTGCTGTGGAGTTCGTAATGACAACCTCCCAGCACCATATACTCTTAATGGCATCACTGCACTTACAGTGCCCACGAATGGTCCTGGGTACTGTAGGGGCACAGGGCTCATGCACCTGTGCCCACACCACTGGCATAGTGCAACCAGCTAGAGGGGTGACTGAGGTATGCCAGGGCAGTGTGTTTGTGGGCATGGCACACAGGGATGTGTGCCATGTCGACTCTCTGTTTAGTTCTGCACCAAGACACTCAGCCTGCAAAGGCAGGGTGTGTGTGTCAGGGTACAGGGCCTCTAAGGGTGGCACAATAAGTGCTGCAGCCCTTAGGGGCCTTCTCTGGTCACAGTGCCCTGGGTACCTAGGGTACCATTTACCAGGGGCTTACCTGTGGCCAGAGATGCCAATTGGGTTTAGGCTTTAGTACAGTTTTTAGGGAAGGAACACAGGCCCTGGGTACCTGATTGGCAGGGACCCAGGGCACACCAAGGAAAAGTGCATCAGTTATCAGGCAAAAAGTGGGGGGGTTACTGCAACAGAAACCCACTTTCCTACAACCATTACAACGCATTCCATTACAAAGCATTCCATTACAACACATACCATTATAACGCATAATACTTTTAGTACAACAGTAGGGTAAGTGTTGGATAGCGTAGGGGTAAAAATTACTATTCCCCCTCCAGTGAGTGCAACAGTAGGGAAAGTGTTGGATAGCGTAGGGGTAAAAATTACTATTCCCACTCCAGTGAGTTCAACAGTAGGGAAAGTGCTGGATAGCGTTGGGGTAAAAATTACTATTCCTCCTCCAATGAGTGCAACAGTAGGGAAAGTGTTGGATAGCGTAGCGGTAAAAATTACTATTCCCACTACACTGAGTGCAACAGTAGGGAAAGTGTTGGATAGCGTAGGATTACAAATTACTATTCCCAACTACCCCAAAACCCATACCCACCCTAAAACTTACAATTCTCCATTACTAACCTTATAATGCGTTGTGATGGCATGCGTTGTAATGGCATGCGTTGTAATGATATGCGTTGTAATGGCATGCGTTGTAATGGCATGCGATTTAAAGCCACTTGCGCTGTAAAAGTTGTGTTGTAAAGGCATTGCGATGTAATGCCTGCGTTGTAATGGACGTTTCCTGTATAAATCCACCCATGTTGCAGAATGCACCATCATTTACAAAATGCATTCTGCACCACACATAGAAAGAGAAAAACGCCTCTTAGGATAGTTTTTATGCAGGAAGGTACCCCTTCCTATACAAAAGCAATCCTGCCAACAACACAGGCACCCTTGCACAGCACCAGGGCGGGGGAAAGGACAGGAATGCACCTTATTGTATACATACAGTGCATTCTTGCCTTTTCACTTTGGTGTAGGACAGCTCAGCGAGATGACTTGCTGCATTTCCCAATACCAAATTCCCATAAATATGGGTCCCAGTGTTTATTGGCCCATTTTTACTGCAAGTTCGAAACATTTTGTGCTTGCACAGTTGTTCTGTAATCCATATCACATAGATATTTCAGCTAATATTCAAACAATCTGACAAACTCAGTGTTTATTGGCCCTGGATTCTTGCATCCAAAAACACTGGGCCAAAAATCCTGATCCTAGAGATGCTGCACACTTAGTCTTACAAAGATCCCCTGTATACCTAGAGAACAAACTCACAATAGAGCAGAGGTCTTGAAACCTTTTTGCTCTGAGCCACCCCTAAACAAAATATTTTGAAGTTGGGCCCCCTCCAAAACTGTATGGCAAGGATTTGGGGAGCAGGAGAGGGAGGGATGCGGGAATCATGAGATCCATAGCTCGTAACTCACATTAAATGCAGGACTTATAAAAAAGCAACTGCATCAAACAAGAACAGAATTGGACAAAAACACTATTCCCCATAATTTGGTTGCTGTGGGCCCCAATGCAACTCCACCTGCTGCACTAATGATGGCTGTAGCCCTGAGAAGCTGGATATCTTCTCTTCTTTCAATCCTTCCTCGCCATGTGTGATCATATCTTCAATCTCAAAACAAGCTTGAAATCTGTCTGAAATAAATGAGCCACTGTATGTTGCCCCCCTTTTGCACCAAAGGTGCTGCCCTCAGCAAGCAAGGAAAATGAGCCTTCATGCCCACTTTTTATAGTAAAACATTCATAATTGGGATGCAGTGGCCTCCTGGGTAAAAGTGTCACTGCACCTGCTTTATTAATGATAGCTACTGCTTTGCTGTTGTCTCTGCCCTTTGTTAGCTACATGGACTCCCATCTCACACCATCCCTTTCCCTCCCATCTCTCATCATCCTCTCCCCTCATCTCTCTGATGCCCAAATCAAGTTATCTCCTCTGCTTCAATTTTCCCCTTCCTTGGGCTATTGCTCCGAGGACCAAAGCAACACTGGTACTGCAAGTATGCCCTGGGCCTCTAATGCAGCTGCAGCCCCAATGATATGTACAGCTCTGAGAAGCAGGCTGTCTACTCTGCCCCCTCAACAGGGCCATTACTTCTAGGCCCGATGCCCAAAGCAAAGTTTCTGCCGCTTTGTGTAAAAAAATGACAAAAAAAGTAGATTTAGTGCCATTCTCCCCTCTGTTGCTTGGGCCCTGTTCAGTGCGAAGAAATAGTGACAAAGGCCATAATACTGACCCCCAAATTCTTTTTCATAGTAAGACTGCCATAACACTCACATAATGTGTGCAGGGGTGCGGAGAGGGCTCCTGTGCTGTGAAGCAGAAAAAGGAATAGGGAACTGCGAAAAAAGAAAAATGCCTTCTCACCAGGATGCTCCCTACCTCAAAGAAATGTAAATGTGCGCAATTGGTTATTCACAAAATATAAAGGCTGCTTTTGATCACGTGTAGGTTTTAATTAAGGGAGTCACTTGGAGCTATTTACTTTTTTATAGCTAATATATGTGTCCATTAAAAGGAAGGCACCCTTTTAATGGATATTCATAAAAATATTTACACTTGATATAGTCTGAATGATTATTACTGAAATGTATATTTTTAATGCACTTGTTTTATCTTAAACAGTATTTTGCAGCAGCCTGTTTTATAATGTGTAATTCAATTTTAAAATAATGACATTCACAGTGCTTTCTGTCACAGACTGGGACCTCCAAGCAATATAAATGAACAAGTCACTATTCCTCCCTGCACCACTAAGGAGTCAATTCTTTGACTCTCTGGTCACACACAAATAACTTTGCAGTGATCACATTAGCTAACCAAGGTTTCTTAAGGTAAAAGAGTATTTTTCACTTTGATTAGTTTAACTTGCATTCATTTTAATTTGGAGGTGTGTGTGGGTGTGTGTTTTTATATGCAGTTACCTGAAGGTGAAAGAAAAACAATAAAATGCAGATTTTTTTCTTTTTTTTAGCTATGTCTTTGACGCCATCTTCACACTCACTCACTGACCACTCAGTAACATAGTTTTCTCACTTTTTTATGGACTTTAACTGCTGCATGTAAATGGAGACAGCCTGGAAACACGCCTTTCATGCTTCCAGGCTATCTTCATTTACATGTAATTGCGGACTCATTTGCGCCCCCATGGGAACACTTCCACAGACCTCCAGAGGGGCGCACCTCCACAGTTTGAAGACCTCTGCAATAGAGGTCAGCACCAGACGAGCAGCTCCAAAATCATCAGTTTAGATACTAAACCGTTGTAGGACGGAGGAAAAAAACAAGCCTTCTTAGCCTATATCTGGAACAGCATCCCCTCGACATCAGAAGATTACCAATTCGGCAAGGAAGTAAAAAATCGCCTCTTCAAGGAACACTACCTCAGATACGTTGACTTCTCACCCATTTCACTAGGTTTATCTTCCTTTGTGCCCCCCTCCTCCTCTACGTATCCCTGATAGGGCGTGCCCCCATGCATTGCTAGCCAACTGTGTTTGTGGTTCAGAAATAACAAAATATGCATACCAAACACATAATGAACATATAAAGATTGTGCTGAAGTGTGTGGCTAAAACATGTTTAAACTTTAAAAAATGAAACCTGATTTGAAATCACTCCACTAATTTGAGGTCGGGTCAGCAGTTTAACTCATGTTTCCATGCACAATACACGTGGCTTTCTTGCACAAAGGACCTAATGGCATCCCACCACGTACTGTCTAGAGCATCTCCATCAGCAGCATGAAATCTGTTCCATTAATGAGCGAGTGCATGTTGAAAACATGGAGGCAGGTCCTTTGGATTCTGGTGGCTCCTACTTTGGAGTGTCATTACTCCTATCCCAAAGAGAGAATTCCACAACCAGAATTAGGGGCTGTCAGGATCCGTTCCCTCCCGCTCATATGGGGCTCCCTCGGGTCTCACCTGTGGCGGATCCCTTCTCTTTGCAGCTTCCGGACGCGGGGGTACCCGTTGATGACCCTGGGACTCAGGATATCCCGGGCTTCTGGCCCTTTAACCCCGGGGCCTGCCCGCAGCCTGACTCCGCCCCTGATGATGTCGCGGAGCGGGATTCGCCTCCTCAAAAGGGCGGGACCAGCCATCAGGAAGTGTTCGAGCTGAGCGGTGGAGAAGGAGAACGCCAACATCGAGGAACAGCGGAACCTGAAGAATAGAGCCCGACTACCGGAGGAGCACGTATCGGAGCCGGACGAAGACACGAGGAGCCAGGAGGCATTCCCTGCCAAGCGCCCTGCCACGGACCTGGAGGTTCGTGGCTGCAACAGGTTCGTGAGCGACTCCGGGGGTCTGGGAGACGGGTGGCTACCTCCTTCCCGGGTGGCAGTTGATCAGGGGTGGTGTCCAAAGCCTTGGGTACCAGTTATCCCCCCCCCCCTCTGCCTCGGTGATTGGATAAACCCCTGCCCCCTCACGTCCCTGATAGCCCGGTGTTCCTTCACTATTCCCTTCCCTCATCTCAGCAAATCGCCTGACATTAAGGATTGCTGTTCTCTTGTTTTGTCCACATACTCCTGTCCGGAACACCGTGACGACAAGACGACGTCAGAGAGGAGTCGGATCCCACCGTCGACGACTGCAGGAACGACGTGGTCCCGAACTGTATTATTAACCCCGATCAGCCAGCCTTGTGAACATAATAAATTCCCCTATAACTACCTGAGTGTCTCATACGCCCTCTGTGCCCCGCGACAGGGGCCCATTACGATGGCAGGCGGATCGCCCCTGCCGGGCCAGCGGTAGCCACCGCTGGCCTGGCGGGGGCGATCCGCCCGCCATCCATGCCAGATTGACCCCCCACCATATTAGTATGGCTGGGGGGTCCGCGGCGGACGGAAAGACCGTCCGCCGCTTTTCCGCCGGTCGGCTCGTCGTCCGGGCGGAAAAGGGGCATAATATGGTGGCAGTGTCTGCAAGACACCGCCATCCATAATATGATGCTGGCGGTGATCAGCCTTTCCATGGCGGCGTTGCCGCCATGGAAAGGCATGCCGTTTTTGCTGTTGGGGGCCCGTTGCGGGCCCCCAGATTGTTGGGGGGGTGCACATGGGGGGTACCTATGGTACCCCCCTCATTGCAATGCACTACGTGGCAGGCACCACATGGTGCCTGCCTCGTAGTGCATTGCAATGCTGTGCACGGTCCTTTCACATTGCGTGCGGGTCTGCAGCCAGCAGATCCACCCGCAATGTGAAAGGCACAGCATGCGCCCGCCAGTGTGGCAGGCGCATCATAATGTGCATTGCGGGACCGCCGCAGCATCGGCGGTCGGTCCCACGCTCCGTTACGGTGCCGGGCGGATAGTCCGCCCGCCATCGTAATGATGCCCTTAGTTAA
The DNA here is from genome assembly GCA_963921515.1 of Calotriton arnoldi. Classification (NCBI taxonomy): domain Eukaryota; kingdom Metazoa; phylum Chordata; class Amphibia; order Caudata; family Salamandridae; genus Calotriton; species Calotriton arnoldi. Next base: position 99,497 of record CAWUFW010013841.1, on the reverse strand, counting down.
GTGATGTATACTGATATTGGTCTTGAACTAGCAGACAGGGTCTCACTGGGACATAAAATAGAATCGGCCAGCAAAATAAATTGGGCCCCCATTAGTGATCAAGAAAGCTTAAAAAGTGGCCCATGGTTGCAAATTGGACAGTTTTGAATGTGTTTTACATGGTATGGGGGACTGCATGCAATTGCGCTTGCAGCAGGCAATGTTTGTTTTAATCTCTAGGAAATCAACAGCCCAGTGGATCATAAAACGGGGCCACAAACAACCAAAACAATGGCCACACACTGACCTGTCAGCAGGGCCGGCTTCAGGGCAGTGGGACCGGTGTGGCCGCACTGGGCGCTGACCTACGGGGCCCTGACCTATGGTGGGGGTGCTGTGCTTAGCAGAGTTCCTTGTGTGTCTAAATTTCAGGCAGCAATAAAAATGTCAAGATAACTCTTTTGATTAATGTTCCAGCTAGAGAAAGAGATCGGAGTTTTGTTTAGTGGCAGTTTTGACTTGCCATAAAGTAGTGCAGAGGGTTAATATGCCTGCTGCAAAGAACAGGTCTGTATTTAAAGTGGATGGCTGAGTGGAATACTAAAGCCAGCCTTTACCAGAGCTTTAAAACAAATGAAATGTATGCAAGAGAGGGGCTATGGACAGATGAGCGGCCCCTTTGCTGGGTGGTAGTCAGCAAATCTGAGGAGAAGGTCATTGGGGGAGGGGAGGGCTAAAAAACATTGTCGCACTGGGAGCCATCAGCGCCTGTCAGAGCAGCCGGTCGGGCACTACCTAGCTGCCCTGTAGGCCAGTGGACACTGCCAGCATGTCTCCGGTTTCAATCCCAGCACGGTCGACTCAGCCTTCCTTCCTTCAGTGCTTCATTGGTTGAGTACAATAGAGAAGGTTGATAATAAAGCCTGGTACTTATTTTATTTTATTTATTTATTTTAAGAGTTTTATATAGCGCTGGCTAGACCCGGAGGTATCAGAGCGCTTTACATTAGGTTACACAATGTTAAAGACAATGATAACAGATGACACTTTACATCAAAAATAAGCAACAGATTGAGAGAGGAAGGAAAGGTGAGACAGATAGAGCGTAGGGGGGAAGGGGGAAATGTGAAGGGGGAGGATGGGGGAAGAGACGGCAGGAGAGACGAAAGGCAGTTTGCCCAAAGACCGACTGGGTAGGTGACGTCCGAGGAGGGAATCCACAGCCCGTCTCCCCTATAGCTAAGCAAGGTAGCTCCATCGGGCATAAGTCAAAATCACTAGGTCTCAACTGACGAAGGAAAAGTTCACAAAAGAAAGTCAGGTGGATAAAAGAGGGTGGGAACTATGAGCAAGGACGGGTGAGGGCAAAGGTCAATGGCTACAAAGAGGAGAAGAGTAGAGCGGAGAGGGGTAGGGTGAAGGGAGGAGGGAGATTAGGTCCAGAGAGACATAGGAGAGTTTGCCCAAAGATCGGCTGGGTAGGTGATGGGCAAGGAGGGAATCCATGGCCCATCTCCCCTATAGCTAGCGAGGTAGCTCCACCGGGCATCAGACAAAGTGGCTATGTCTCAGCTGTCGGGGGAAAGTTCTCATATCTCTTATAGTGAGACAAAATGGTTAATCTGCAATGGAAAAACGTTACGTGTTCAGTGTAATAACTCATATTGTTACTCCATTATTTGTAATATTTTTTTGATTTGTGCTCCTGTGTTTTTTTATCATTCGAGAACATTATCAGAGTGTTCTCAAAAAAGCAAGTTGGTATTTGTTCCATGAAAATCTTACATTTCCATAGCAAGAAAAGGGAAACGCATCTGTATATATCCATTTCTTCACATCTAGATGTGTCAAGGAAATACAAATATATGCCAACGCTCCTTGTCCATTAGAAGTTTTCACTCCAAAGAAGGAGCAAAGAGCTGATTGAATAAAAGTTAATGGCGTTTTAATTGGAAACTGCAAAACTGCCAGTTGGCTGAAGCCGCTGCCAAAGACAGGCAACTAAAATGAAGGTGTATGTTCCGCAGAGAGATTGGTGAAATCTTGCTTCACAGAACACATTTGCTGTCTTGGTCCATTACGATTTTAACTAAGTTAAATGGGGAAATGTCAGTTGTGTCGACGCATGAGTATAAATGTCTAATTTGCAGTATTTGTAGGCGGGCAGCCCCAGCTGTTCCTTTCTTATCTGAATGCTGTCTTTATATTGTTTTGCTCTGTTTTGGTGGTTTAGTGGAGAAGATTCCAGACATGCATAATACGCCACTGGCTAGATACCGCTGATGCTTATTTTTTCTTGGAATCTGTCGGCAGGAAACCTCGTGACTAAACTTTGAATAGGAATTCATTCAATTCATACAATCAAGTAAAGTGTGACAGGTAGCTTATAGAATTATAATTGAGTGTATCCAAAAATATAATTTAGGGAAAGTGCAAATGCGTACTGTGAGACATTGAAAACATTCTAGTTGTGTTCACATTTTTGTCATATTTGTCTTACATTCTTTCTTAAAAGTACCAGTATCTAAGACAGCGATTTAGAGACTTGTAGATTTTGGGCCTTATTTAGGAAGCCCTGCGTCACATTTATGCTGCCGGTGCGTCAGTTTTTGTGATGCTGCGGTGGCATAAATAATGCTCCACATTGAGCCATATTTACGAAGTGACGCATCTAGGCAGATGCGTACGAAGTGACGCATCTAGGCAGATGCGTCACTTCGTAAACTCCTGCCCTACATTATACCTGCGTCAGGGGTAATCTGTGCAGGGTGGGCGTTCCCCCGCATCAAAGCCTTGTAGAAGTGGCGCATTGAAATCTATAAGATTTCAGGGCGCCACTTCTAAGATGCCATTGCGTCAAAACCTTACACCTGCCTCATGGCAGGAGTAAGGGTGACGCAGACCCTTCCACATGGATCTTCTTATGACATGATGGGCCATACTGTAAATACGCGCATCCATGGTGTCGCAAGGAGGGCGCACTGAGAAGTGTTGCATTGTTGCTTTGTCACAGCGATGCAACACTTCTCATAAACAAGGCCCTTTTTATTAAGCATCTGAGATACATGCTAGTAGATATATAATTTTAACCGTATCTAAAAGATGGAACCAGATGCTACCCTTCTTAAAGGTGTGCGCGTGTGAAGACCTAGCTCCAAGTCACTGCGGCGAAGATTACACAGAACATTTTATTGTCTTGGAAGAGTTGGAAAAACGACTTCTCATTGTGTATTATTAACATTTTGCAAGTCATCAAGGAGTGCCATTACCACAATGCCGGACAAGGAAGCAAGTTGATTACCTTTATGAGCAGTAGGGGTATATTATTCCTTATAGTAAGTGGGCTACTCCTATCCCCACCAACACAAAGAGCTTGTCAGCTGTCCAGGTTAAGACACGGAGGGAGATCATTCCTCTCTTGTATTAATTTATTACCAGTGAAAAGTGACACACTTTTTTTACAATTTTTGAATAGTTTTGACATCAGGAATAAAAAAGTGAAAATATACAGTTGTAAGTGCCTCTGAATTATCAGTAAACTGTATGCCAGAATCACAGCTTTCTTCATGAACTACTAAAGCCATTATTGGAACCCAAGCCCCCATTTTTCAAAATCAACAAGGAAACCTCACTGCTTATGTTCAAAATGTTATTGTTCATGAAGAATGTATGTGGAGTCACTATCTGTTGGAAACTAGAGGAGCTTGCTGGCTTAGTAAGTGTTTTGAATCTTACAGCATTGCAATGTTTGAGGTCAGCACATTGAAGAGTGAGAATTGTACTAGTTAAATAAGGGGACGAAAACCACGGTCATCCATGGTTGGCCCTACATGAAACATTTTCTGTAATGAATTGGAATTAGGCAAGATGGAGGCATCAACCTCATTCAAGCCCTATAGAATATCATGTTCTTTACAACATCTAATGCAACTGTTTGCCCTTCTTCTGTTCTATAGCATTGTTTTGTTCTTGTATTGTACAGTGCCTCATGCCACTGACGAGACACTGAACCACTTTAATGGACATGAAGATCGCTACACTGCATGTTGTGCTAGGTTGGAAGTGCACAGGTTTAAAGCGTGACCTATCTGGAAAGTGATTTTGTGTTGAGTGTCTTGAGGTGTTCTTCTATTGTGTCTGGTGTAGCTGTGCTTAAGCATGAGGTGGGCTGAAGAGGAGTTGCTGAATATTACCAGATGTGAGATCATTCTGAACCATGTAGCGATCATTTTCAATTGCAGTCTCTTTAGACCACTGACGAAATCCTAAGTTTGTAATGAGACCAGTGTCAGCCAGTGGATTGCATAGCAGACTGAAAATGGATGAATGCATTTGATTTATTTTTTATTTGGGTCAAAACAACCTCAAATTAGGAGAAGCAGTGGTTTGTCTGTTGTCCTCTTCAAACAGAGGATCTTTGGCACAGAAGATAATTCTATACAAAAATATAATTGGACTTTTGCAGCATAGTAGGTGAAATATCTGAGTGATATGGAGTACAGAACAACTGTGGGAGCTGGAAGTCTTACTGCCCAAATGTGTGGATTCACATTTTTGCACTTCCCATGCAGAGACTTGGTCCTCAATATATATATGGTTTTGTGGTTGTGCCATAGTGCACCTTTCAATGACTGCACCAGGCTCATAGTGGGACAGTGTGGCCTATTACAGTACACAACCTGCTGCCCCAGCACAGATGCAGACTTGTGCCTGCTCTGGTGACAGCACATTAGTGAAGGCTGGATAGGCTGTTTGAAACTGCTGGTTTGTCTTTCATTCTGCAGGTGGAAATGTGGCCTGCTTTGAAGAATATAGCATGTTACAACGCATGCTATTACATCGCGTTCATTTACAACGCGGTCGTTACAACGACTGCGTTGTTAGAACGCAATACCTTTACAACGCAAGTCATTAGATCGACTTGCTGTAGGGGGCGCGCTGGACTTAGGAATAGTATAATTTACTATCCCAAACTCCAGCCTGCGCAACAGTAGGGAAGGTGTTGGAATAGTAAATTATACTATTCCTTAGGTTAGAGCGCCCCCTACAGCTGGTCGATCTAATGACTTGCGATGTAAAGGCATCGCGTTCTAACAACGTGTTCGTTGTAACAACCGCCTTGTAAAGGAACGCGATGTAACGACCACGTTGTAAACGCTGTTTCCCGCTTTGAAAGGGGAGCAGAGCTCCTTCTGTGTGCAGGGGCCGTGAGTGCCTGCACCTGCTTGCAAGGGGATGTCTCTAGGGCCAAAAGGATCCGCTTCTCATCTATTCAAGGGTCTCTTTAGAGGGGGCCCACTGACTGTGCTCCATTTATTGGCAGTGCACCACTTGATCCTATCTTTGTTGCTGTGCCCACTTCGGTAATAAAGCTCAGACACAGAAACTGTTTTCCCTCACCAGCGCACATCTAGCAAATGAGCATCTGTATTACAAACTACCACACTGGCTCTCACTTGTTGACACACTGGTTTGCACAAGTGACAATGTGCAGCTCAAGGCAGTCCATTTTTGCACTACTGGACAGATGGAGTTTTCTTGTGAAGCTTCACTCATACCATATGATCAAATAAACATAATACATGTTTTTTTCAGGAAAGTGGTGAAAAGCATATTAATGTTGGGCAAGTAATGTGGATTGACTTGTAGAAACACATATTTGATGTTTTGCCCACTATTGTGCTTGGTCAGTTACATTGTGTCTACAGCAGGGTGCACTACTTTATTAAGTTGTTAAAGAGAACATACTTCGACCTTGTATATCACTGTTCTAGATATTTGTCACACATAATGCAAGTTTTGGTGCTTTGATTGCAGAAAATGCAGTGTATAAAAACCCATTTTTTACAGGGCCCTGCACAAGTCCATCATCTTGTTGTGTTTGCTATGTTTGCCCTAAGTGGCCAAGGGTATGCCCAGATACGGGTCCCTTGATTGCTGTGCCACTGGATTCAAGCTAACCTGGCTGATAAGAGGTGATACCCCGAAACTGGTCCCAGGATGCTTGTTTCCAGTCAAGGGAGCACCTGGCCTGGCAGGAAGGGCTGGACTGTTCCCATGAGGTCAAGGATCAAGACTGATTTGCATATGACTAGGTCCAAGCTGGGGTGGCATAGTGAGCAAAGAACGATGAATTCAACCCAGATCTATTGACTGGGGGTGAGTGGTTGAAAAGTTTCAGCACTCCGTCCATCATCCTGTTCTGTTTGCTACATGAAAATATTTCACAGTTGACTTTAAAATACAGATTTCACCATCATAATGATAGCCTCCAAACTACTCTGCAGAGCTTTAACAGGGCATCTATGACTATGCAGTATGGAGGATGAAATTATGCAGCAAGTTTATCTGCATTATGGAGAAATAAATGCAAATGATGTGGTACACATGTGGTCAGTATTATAATTAGCCATTTGAGATAGAAATAGCATTCTTGGTGAAATATGAAAAAGTTTAAAATTATGCAGCAAATTATATGGCAACTGCAGAAAATCCATATTTAAATAGTAGCGACTCCAGCCACAGAATCAACAAAATCTACTGACCCATTGTTTCATTAACAATTCATTCAAATCTTAAACATAGCCTAAACATTCTAATTCCAATCAGTGCCTATTGTCACCTGCACTTTGAAGAACACAGCTTTTTCAAGCTATTCTCCACAATAAACATGCAAGATAAAAATGGAAAAAAAACATAATGGGTGCTATGAATTATATGGTCTTATATTGCCATCTCAAGGTTCTGGTGACATACACAAACTACTTGGCCTTCGGCTGTGTGGCTTATGATATCACTCGAAACTCTTGATGCAGTACTGGAAAATATTGCACAGTTAACAGTTATGTATTTTGTTAATATTACATGGTTAAGCCTTCTTATTGAATATTTGCAAGTAGTATTAAAGCACATATGTCGCAGAAAGGAGATTAAACTGAGAGTTATATCAAGTAATTCAAAGTGTCAGATTCATTTACAGGCTATTTAGCTTCCCTAATCAAATAAAATGTTAAACACACTTTAAGAATTTGGATTATTATTTGGAGTAGGTGACAGCCCACCTCTAGTAATAATCATAATCCTCATGAGCGCAAGGCCTCAAAGTCTCTCAATTAAACTCAGCTGACCCCCAGCCCCTAGTAGCTTTGGGGCACAGAGCAGACAGGCTTAACTTAGAGCAATGTGTAAAGTATTAATGCAGTATAAAAACAGTAATAAAGTTGAAATGCCAAACAATAAAAAACCCAAACCAAATCAGAATCATAGAGTAAAATTTAATAAAATATGACAAAAATCCATTAAGGGGAATCAGAGATATGAATTTTCAATTTTTTATGTAGGAATAGTGCCAAGAAGCATAAAGTGCTAATGCTTGTCAATGGGCGAAAGTAGACCATGACCTAGGCGTAATTTATCACTGACTGCGATGGAGCACGTGTTGGATACACCAACCAAGTACGCCCTGGTCAAATATTTTGCCTTCTGACTTTAGACCTTTAAGTTCCAATCCACTGCACCGGAGTACACATCTAAAGCACCCTAGGACTTTAAGGGAGGCACTTAGAGACTCAGAGGGTGTCAGGCAGAGACAAACAACATGGTCCATTCCAGATCCAGTTGCAACTGGACAACTGAGAAGTTGTAGGAAAGGCATCTTGTAGCTTGTTGTATATATGTAGCTTGTACAGGAAGTCAGCCTAATGGCCCTTCTTTATCCTATGTAAAAGAGGGAGCAAGTCCAAATCTTCAGGGCTCCTCTCAGGACACAGACAGCAGGCTGAGCTAACTATAACTTGCGCCCCCAGCAATCCACTGCTTATAGCCTCACATATTACATCACTCATGACATGGTGAATGAATGAATGATTGATTGAAAATATCTCTAAAGTGCAAACAAATGCCCGGAGGGGTCTTGGTGCTAGTTGCCCTAGGAAGGTGTGAATTAGTCTCCTATAACTGAATGCTTACTTTAAGAATGCAGAAAGACCAGCTAGGTCTGTGCAAAGAGACAGGTTTTTAAGACCTTCTGAACCTAGTGGAAATCACTGATAACATCTCAAATGACATCACTGATGACATCATCCACAGAATCACTGACACACCCACTCACACCCCCATAGAATCTTTCATACACCCACTCCCATTCCCTCACAACCATTCTCAAACCCATTCACAGGCCCATACCAGTACTTACACACCCACTCACTGATTCATAGATCTGCACACACACCCACTCACCCATACAGTCACTCATACATCCACTCATTCACTAATACCACCACTGACATATCCACTCATACACCCATACAGCCACTCACACACTCAGTCAGTCACACATAGAGCTACTCAAACACCTAGTGTTGCAAAGTCATCCTGTGCCCTGGGCAACCCCATTTTTTTGCTGATTGGTACTGGTGATAACTGAATCTGACTGTCCCTGGGCTCTGCCTAACCAGGCCCAGGGCCAGTGCTATGCTGAAAACACACTTAGAATACAGTGAAAACACCTACATATACTAGGCTACACTATGGGTTACGGTCCCCTATGATTGACATGACCTCCCCTATAAGGCCCTAGTACATAATAGGGAAGGGGGTTAAAACTACCCTTAAGTGCCCAGTATATAGTAGGGCATGGCAGTTTAGAGGCCATCATCCCTTTCTGCATTTTTATGTGTGCACTGCTGAAGCCTGAGGTCTGTTTAAAAGCAGCCCTGTGTTACAGGACTACTTTTAAAAAGTAAATTGTGCCCAAACTTGAATTTGGTGTTTGGGGCACTTAGAAATTAATATACCACAATATTTTTTCATATTAGGTACCCCCAGGGTCTCTCCTAGGTGTTCCAGGTATGGGGGTCAGGTACCTATAAGGAGGACACTTATAAAATAGGTTTTATATGCCCTGGGGCTAATGAAATTGCACATTTCACTTCCCTCATTGTAGAAAAGTGCTTCCCAAAATCGGCTTTTGTGCTAGGATCACCGTGGAGTGAGGATCCGTAATAGTTTTACAAATTCAGAACCCCTAGAGTCTTCCCTCTGTGTTATGGGGGTAAGGGGTCCTGTAAATATAGGCAGGGTCCTTATAAAATATGTTTTGTAAGCCCTGGTGTTGGAGAAATTGCCCAGGTAATTCTCCCCATTGCAGATCCCCAGCCACATAGGTTAACATGGCATTCAGTTATTAATTAATAACTAACACTAGGCTTTGCAGAAAAAATATCATTCAAGGAGTTAGGAGAATGGTATTGATAAATCCAACAACATGCTGTTGCTGATTTTATCCTAAAACGTACAGAAAATAAGTTATAAGACGTTATTGTCTGTAAGCCAAAATTGAATGAAGTGATAAGTGCACGTGGGGTGATGACTCAGAGCCATCCTGGGCGGAGAGGGTTCTGCAGCACAGGAATTCCAGAGCAAGGGGAAGGGGTTGTAAACCATGATCTTCAAGGGAAGGAGTGGACAGGCAGAAGAAGACAGGTCCAGTTACACCCATCCCCTATGAACCACAGATGACAGGCTTTAGGAAGGTATTTGAATATGCCAGGGGAGGGAGACTATGGAGATGAGTCATCTTGGAGGCTGGTTTAGCTAGCTCTTACCTCTCTGCTGAGACTTCAGTCATATTGAATTTTGGAAGAATAGTGCTTTCTGGGAGACCATAGTGCCACAAACTGGAGGAAATGGTCATGCTCTGGGATGGTGCCCTGCACCTCATTGGACAGGAGTGCCCTCCTGCTTGACCCAGAGAACACTGAATAAGTACCTGAGAGGGGCAGAGTCTTTCAGATCTGCTGCTTGAAACAAGAGAAAGAAGAAGGGTCCATGCTGAGAAGTTTGATTTGCACCAACCAGGCCCTGCACTCTGACTGACTGAACCTGCTACGCAATCTTCAACTACAGCCCTGTCTATCTAACTTGCTTCAAAAGGACTAAAGAGTGGAGTCCCTGCAAGCTGCAGGTTAACAGAGCTCACCTGGACCATCACCACCAGGAATCCCCAGCCTGGAGTTCTACCAGTAGATTTGTAAGAGTTTTGTCCAAGTAAATTTTGGGAAGTCCCAAACTTTCAAGGACCATCTTGGAGCTTCCAGAGCCTTGGAGTAATTTGTGGACACTTTGGAACCCTCAAGGGAACTTCAGGAAGAAGTTCCAGAAGTTTGGAGACGTTTGCAGCAACTTTGGGGAAAGGTTCCACAAGTGGATCGACTCGACCTGGCCAGCCAATTCGGTGACCCTCAACCGGGAGCCGGCCGGCCTGCCCATCAGGTTTGTCCTGCTGAAAATCTCTAGAGGTCCGACTTCCAGAGTTTGACTGGGTGCTGGTCAAAACCCAAGCCGGCGAACCCTCACCGAATCCGGCATGGTGAAAAGCATTGAAGGCCCCCAGGAGAAAAGGCTCGATAAAAGTTTCTGTTCCGAAGGTAACAGATTTGACTGGCCCCAACAGTGAGAGTCAAGCCCGCCCACCTTCAATCGCGAGCTGGCCTGGATCCCTGGTTTGTCTCACTGAAAAGCTCCAGAGGTCTGACTTCCATAGTTTTGACCGGGAGCTTATCAAAAGGCAAGCCGGCGAATCCTCACCGTATCCGGACTGGTGGAGCGCTTCGAGAGTCAGAAGGTAAAAACTTTTCCTGAGGCCTACCTCGAGGGGTAGCCACACAGGGTTCCATCACAGTTTTCCTGAAACGTTGACTTTGTCTCGGTCTAGCGAGACCAGATGTCCCAATGTGCGCTATAGGTTTCTATGTGCTATATAGTGCTACATTTTTAAGAATTCATATCTCCGGTTCCCTACAATGGATTTTTCTTCATTTTCGTGTCATTTTACAGATAAAAATATTCCCTATTTTTATAAATTGGTGTTGGATTTTATTGTGTGGTGTGTCTTAATTATTTACTGAATTGGTGTTTTTAAATGTTTTACATACCTGTCTCAGAAGCCTTGTGTCCTCCCTCCCTGAGCCTTTAATGGCCCTGGGGACCCCACCCCATCCCTGGGGCTGGATCACTTACTGTGTCCTAGGGAGCCCACCCCTGTGACACGGGCCACCCACCTATTACTGATGCAGGCCCCGGGAGATGAGGTCCTCATGGGCCAAAATAGGCTCAGCGAGGAGACAACAAGAGCCACCACCCCTTTAATGCACATTTTGGGCCCAAAGGTTGCGCTCCCCAGGGCTTATAATGGCTATTATCAAACGGTTTTAAATTACAATCCTTTAGACACCAAACTCAAAATTTCGACTTGCTTCCAATTGAAAGTTAGCACTTACTAATTGTAATAAGGTAATCCAATGTTATCTTATGGGAGAGGTACACCTTGCAGTAGTGAAAAAAGAGTTTTTCACTACCAGCACATATAAAAGTTGAAAGCACATTCCCAACTTTTTAAATACACAGCACCCTGCCCTAAGGGCTATGTAGTTCTTACCCTAGAGGTGACATTTGTTTTAGAAAGGAAGGTTTATGTCTCCCAAAAAGGTTATTTTGCCAGGTCCAAATGGCAGTTAAAAACTGCCCATGCATGCTGAAATTGCTAGTTAAGTAGGTGAGACAATCAGTGCTGCAGGCCCACTATCAGCTTTTAGTTCACAGGCCCTGGGTACAAATAGTACCACTGTACCAGGGACTTACGAGTAAATTATATGTGCTTATTCGATGTAAGCCAATGTTACCAAGTTTAAAGGAGAGAGCACAAGCACTTTAGCACTGGTTAGCAACTGTAAAGTGCACAGAGTCCTAAGGAGAGCAAAAACAGGAGGACGGGAAGCAAAAACTTGGGGGGAAATCACGCCAAGGATGTAAGGTCCAACATGCACCCAGACAGACGTATGCAGTAATGGCCTTGTCACATAGTGCAAGAAGAACTAATGTGCTATATAGGTTATATGTGTTCTGCTTAAAGGAAATAATTGGCATACAGTATACAAATAAAAAATATGGTTGGAAGTATCAGTTGTGAAAGAGGAAGTCAAAGTCCAAGGATCAAAGGGCTTCATTACGATGGCGGGTGGACCGCCACCGACAGGCTGTCAGTGGCGGTCAACTCGATATCCGTGCCATCAGTTCGATCGCTGGATTACAATACTGGCGGTCGGAGTGCAGAGGTCGGGGGGAAAGACTGCCGCCTCCAACAGGATCCAAGGTCCCATCGGGCAGTGGTCGGAATCATATCCCTACAATGGAGGATGTGCTTGCACAGGCAGCGCCATAGGGATTAGGATGTCCCCCTCTGACTGCCACGGAAAGGCAGATGGAAACGGACTTTGGGGCCCCAAATCAGGGCCCACCTTGGCCCACTACTAAGTGGCCTGTGGGGCACATGTAGTACCTCCCCACACATCCGTGCACCATGTGCCTGGCACCATATGGTGCCTGACACACAGTGCATGGATGTGCAAGAAGTGCTTTTTACCACTGCAGCTTGTGCTGCGTCCCTTTTCCTGCTGTGCTGGCGGTCTCCCACTCATTGGCGAACAGTCTCCTGCCCACTACAATGGCAAACAGCGTTCTGACCAACTGCAATCGTAATAAGACCTTACGTTTCTTGGAGCACCACTCACCATGTAAGGCCAACAAACTTATTATTGTTTGAATGGGAATCTCATTAGGATATAAAAGACATGTTGTTTATTTTGGGAATTTTAAAAATCAAAGTAATTGGATGTAATTGATTTTACATTTTTATTTGGTCTTATTAATGTGCTTATGAAATTGTAAAATTGTTCAATATTTTTATTATTGTGAATATGCTTTTAATTAGAATTATTCTTATAGTGGTTTATTGTATAGGATGTGATACTGTTTATCAATTTACATGCTTGATGTCGTATAAGGATTGTTTATATGGTTTTATGCCTCTCTGCTCATTGGTGGGTGTGTCCTTTTGTTGATGTATCTTGGGATGTGTGGGAGTTTGTTGCTTAGAAAGATAACTCCATATCACTAGAAATAGGAATTTCTAAAGTAAATTCATTAAGATCAAAGTGCCAGCCATGAACATCTAGTTGCGTTGGGCCGGAACAAAGTCTAAGGTTCTGGCCGACTGGAAGGAAGGGTGGTTCTGAATCATGAGGTAAAAAGAAATTTCAAGGAAAAATGTCTGACTAGGTAAAGTTCAGTGGGGCAAGGCAGCCAGCAGTGTCCAAGGAGGAGGTGTCGCCGTCAGGTACGATATCTATGATCAGAATTTGTCACTATTTGGAAAGAAAAAATCTCCAGCAGAACGAAGCTACAGGCTGTAGCAAACGAGGGCTACACGAAGCTGGATACCCCTTCTGGGAAGAGCCACTGAACAGGATTTGCTGCTTGGAGATGAACATAGCTGGAACTACTGTGAAGTTAGGCCAACTGGCAATGCACCTTGGACAGATCAGCTAGCAGACAGATGCTGGTCTCCTTTCGGTTCTCAAAGTCCTTTTTTGCTAAAAAAGTTGGGGTTGTGGCTGTTTGGGCACCTTTAGCACCACTTCCAATGATCAAGGACTGGGTGGGCACCACTAGGAGGGTAGGACTCACTTCAGGCAGGGTTCAAGTTGTTTAAACTTTTTCTGTCTCTTGAGCTCAGAACAGGAGGCCATCCAACTAGCCCTTGGAGTCACTCTGGTAGTCCTGAGTTCAATCAATAAGGCAGTCCTCAAGCAGCAGGGCAGGTCTCTGAGGGTTCCAGGCAGGCTTCAAACAGCATGGCAGTCCTCTGGTAGCAGCGGAACAGTGTTTCTAAAGCACAATGTGTACTTTAGAGGTCCAGGAGTGAACTGAACAGTGAGTCAAAGGGTCCTACTTTTATATCTGGTGCCAGTTTTTAAGTGGAAGTAACTTCTAGAGATCATTGAGTTTGGGATACTTCTTTATTTTTTTAATAGCTCTTCATTAAATTTGAATACTTCGTTGTTTTAGCATGCGTATAACCGAATGACCAACATTTGATGTTGTGGTATAACCAGTAAACACAAAAACAACATGGTAACATTTTTGCAGCTTTCTCATGTGTGATTTATTGTTATCAGTCCATCTTCTTAATATCGTTGAATACTCCTTCATCATCATTGTGAGTTATCCATGGTATAGATGAGTGGCACATCTCCTGGGTAACATAAGTATATCTGGGTCAGTCATCTATCATTCTGGTTGTTAATGTTTGTATAGTGACATCAGTTTGCCTACGGCAACATGCTATTGTTTGGTGTTTTCTAATTGCAAAGTTCTTATGGCATGTGTTTTAGTCTATGTGAGATGCAGCAAGTTTGTAGATGAGCTCAGTGGCGACTTTTGCTCCTATGTGTTTCAACTGCTAATACTATAGACTCCATTGTCTTTTGTGACTTCTCGCCCCCTGTTTGTTTCTTTTGGAGGGGTTAATGTGTAATATTCAGCATTAGCCCATCTTTTACACATTTTTTTAATGGTTTTATTTTGCATTTTCTAGAAAAGAACATTACACTCAGTACATTTCCAGATGAAGCAGTGTGAAGAACATAAAATGGAAAACATGGCCATGGCCCCCGCCCAAGTCAATTAGTATAAATGAATTACAATGTCACTCAGAAATTACATTATTCACCCTTCAACACTTACAACCGCAAAAAGAAAACTTAGTCAACTAGTTGGATGGTCAGTTCCTGATGAGCCCCCTTTGTTATCTGGTGTGGATGTAATGTGGATGTTGGACTTGTCCATTTGATCTCGTATAATGGCAGTTAGTTTTTCCATTGCATGAAGTGACCAGATCTTTACCCACCACATGTTCAAGGAGGGGGTCAGTGGCTGATTCCTGGGGGGTATCTTTTAAGATCTTTGAGCCATACCTTGATAAATTGGGCTTCTGAGTCTTTCCAAATCATGGCTATTTTTCTTTTTTACTAATATGTAGGTTAGGTAATAATTTACTTGTGATCATGCATTTATGACATCAGGGTGACTGAATTAACCTGATCGCCACAGGTGAGTTTATTGTACATTTGGACACCTAGGTCTTTGGCTTTTCTCACAGGTGTAGGCAAGGTGACTAATTCCTCCAGCCACCAAGAGGGTGACCAGAAGGAAGTCTGATTTCCAAAGAGAATTACTTCCGTCTTCCCTGATTTAAGTTTCAGCAGTTGTTGGCAATCCAAGTACCGACAGCCAACATGCAGTCATCAAATCTGTTTCCTGTGTCTGTATCATGGTTAGGTAATGACACAACAATTTGCATGTCATCCACGTAGGAAGTACGTGAAAAGCTGTGGGATCTTATCAGCAAGGTCAAAGATGAAACATAAATGTTGAACTGTGCGGGACCCTGCAAGTTAAAGAAATGGTTCTGAGACAAATGAGTCGAGCTACTGATTGTTCTCATTCCAAGAGGAAAGATCCCACCAAATTCAGTGTTGTCCCTCTCACTCCAACCTTGGCTAGACGGTCAATACAAAGGTCATGATTGACCGCATCAAACGCTGCTGAGAGGTCTAACAGGACTAACACAGCTTTGCAACCGGAATCTAATGCCTCTCGGATTTCTTCAGTACTGTGGCCATTTCTGAAGCCATACTGAGTGGTGTCTAACAGCTGATTAGCCTAAATAAAGTAGGATAATTGGGTATTCATGGCTTTTTCAACTAGCTTGGCAGGATCAGGGAGATGTGAGATGGGGCAAAAGTTATTAGGATCTGTTGGGCGTAAGTTTTTTTTTTAATACGAGGCAGAATAGAAGCCACAATCCATGCCTTAGGAAACTGGCCTGTTTTGAACATCAGGTTGAATAATAAGGCAAGATTGTGGGCCATAATCCCTGGTACTAGTTTCATCACAGCTGGGGGACACGAATCCAATGGGGAGCTGGACCTAGCAGCTTGGAATAAGCATAAAACTTGGGTGGTCAGGAGAGGGGAGAATTCAGAGAAGACAGTCTGTACCATCTGTCCAGGTTGTTCTATGTCTAATGCTGCCTGTAGGTTTCCCTCTTCAGTCTTGTCCTTAGGGATTTTGAATTCATTATATATCTGTTCCACTTTATTTAAAAAGAACTTTGCTAAGGAATTGCAAAGCGATTGACTGCTAGTGACCTGGTTCTTGCAAGGAGACCCAATCTGTTTTGCTACTGTCCTGAACTGTTCTTTAGGAGAGTTTTTAGCAGATTCAATCTGTTTAGTGTAGTATGCTGATTTTTCTCTAACAAGCAAGGCTCTATAATCAATTGGGCACTGCTTGTATTTATCCCTTTCTTAACAACTATAGTCCTTTCTCCATATACGTTCTTGACGTTTCCAGAGTTGTTTCTGTTTACAGAGATAGTCTGTATATCACGGAGCAGAAGGGATTCACCACTGAGTGCACTACTTTCACTGGGGCAAGAGCAGACGAGTCTAGATGCGGCCAGTTAGTGTAGATGGAGGTAGTTTGGTCTAAGTCTTTCGAGTAATCAGGCTGACAGATGGTAAGCAGGTGAATGAGCTGGTCTGGATTCAATCTGTTCCAGGCACGAGTCTCAAGAGGCATGGGAGCAGTATTATGGGCCTGAAATGTGGGCAAGAAAATTAACTCAAACATTACAGCGTAGTTGTCAGACCAGGTCAGAGGCAATGAACCGTGAGTCTTGAGTAGAGTGTTGTTGGAGAAAATGCCGTCCAGCAAATGGCTGGCAACATGTGTGTGACTTTGAACGAATTGTACAAGGCCAGCGCCAGCCATAGTGTCAGTAAGCCGTTCTGTGTCAGGGCTTGCCATGGATCAAGGCGGAAGTTAAAATCGCCAAGCATGGTGAAATTGTAAGTGCAGAGCCCTTATTCCAGTAAGGAGCCTACTTTCAACATAAACGTGCTTCAAGGGCCCCAGGGGCAATACAATAAGATGCCATTAAAGGATTGGTGTTTAGACAGTTGTAAGCAAAAAGAAAGTGCTTCACAAACAGAAGAAGGTGCTGTACAAAAGGCGGCTCACATGGAATTGCGGTAGATGATAGCTAGGCCGCCACCCCTCTTAAGGAATCTTTAACGTGTGGCAAGTAAAACCAGGAGGGATAGCCTCTGCCAGATCTGGTCCAGAAGAAGGATCGGTCCTGGTTTCAGTAATGAAAGACATATCAAGCTGCTGGCTTTCAAGAAACCCAGCACATTCAATGGTGGTTTGCACCAGCGACCTGCCGTTAATAAGCACACAGAATTCCATTGAATAGGCGGCAAATGGGAGTCAAACCCGGCAGGGGGGCTGGCGCTGAGCACGACCCAGGTGCGGACTAGCGTGGAGGGGCTTGCCTTAGGTGCGCCTTCGGGGTGCCAGCGGTGCGGACGCAGTCTAGGTCTGTTTAAATATCCCTCCATGCGAGGGAGGGGCGTTTCAGTGAGCCCAGCGCTTCACAGCACAAGAAGTAAAATAGGTGGGTGACAGACAAAAGGTGCAGACACCAGGGTCCAGCAACCCCACTCTCCACTCACAAGCTCTCCTGTGAAGGAAAAATCTGGTACAATAAAACTAATTAAAACAAGCATGAGAAATAAAACACATAAAACAAATAAAATAGGGCAAGCTCCCTCTCAAGCATGGCGCCCACGTTTTAGGAGCTAGGCACCTCCTAAACATAGCATGCAGTGTGCTTACAAGGAAATTATATCGGGAAATCAACAGGTCGTTTGCTGCAAACCAGAGCTCGTTGTAGGTGTATTATTTCAGGCCAGGGGGGTTTTGTTGTTTTTTGTCCCAGGTTAAAGCTGCAGCTCATATTAATGACACATGGGCCAAGAACTGCCCTTTTGGGATGTGGCATTGTTCCATCATGTAGCCCTATACATGAGTCCATACTTACATAGGTCACCAGTACTCATGACCCCAGCCTCTGTCGTGTTTTGCAATACTTAACAGAAAAATATCAGTTTCTGTCAATTGAAGAATCGTTGATTCGAATGAAAGGAGCACTTGTGTTTACTAAACTTGATCGGCCAAGAGCCCCCAATTTAGTAGAAGATGGTGAAATGGAAGGGTTTAACTTGATCCATATAACCTAGGGTAATGCATTTTGGTAAGTGTATAGCTCCTCCAGAATTTCAAAGATTTGCAAATCACAAGTTGTGGGATTACATGAATGTCTCCATTGAGATTGTTCTAGATAACATTATTATTTATTCAATAATTTCCATTAAACAACATTGTGAAAAGGGAAGTATAAAGGGGCAGATTTACAAGCCCCCTGCGCCACCAGTACGTCACTTTTTGTGACATACTGGAGGCGCATTCCACTTCTCCATATTTACAAGGAGAGGAAAAGCCACCCTGCATGACTTTTCCTCTCGTTGTAAATATGGCCCCTTCACACGCAGCACTTTGCGTGGAAGGGGCGTTCCATGGGTGTTGCTGTGGGTGTTCCCACGCAACACCTAAGGAACGAGACACATTTCCAGATTTACGAGGAATTGTAAATCTGGAAATGCGTGTCAATGCTACGCCTCCCCAGGGGAGGCGTAGCGATGCTCAACGAGGAGAAATGTTTCCATTTCTCCTAGTTTTTTCCTCTTTCAAAGCGTGCTGCATTCTACAGCACGCTTTGAAAGAGGAAAATGCCTGTAGTGATTGTTTTTGTGCAGGAAGGTACCCCTTCCTGCACAACAACAAACTCCCCATGACGCAGGCATCCTTGCACCATGGTGCAAGGGTGCCTGCGCCGGCGCATGGCTGCAGTTTGTGCGCCAGCACAGGGGAGAGCACAGGAATGCGACGTATTATTGTAAATATGTTGCATTCCTGTGCTTCGGAAGTGCCGCAGCATGGCACAGCCAAAGGTCTTGCGTTGCCGCGCTGCGGCACTTCCTTGTAGATCTGCCCCAAAGTGTCTACACAGGCACAACTCATATTTTATGCAGAGTTAGGAAATTGTGAATTTAATGCACAACGTGTTGAGCTTCTTGGAGATATCATTGCTCTGTTAATCTGTCCAAAGTACAAGCAACACAGTATTGGATTCAAGAAATGCATGAAAACCTTTTCAGAGACTATTCCATTTGTAAATTCCAGGATATTAAGGTATTCCTCCAGATGTATTTTAATCAGCCCATTGTTAAGTAATTGGGAGGTGGTTCAAAAGGTAATACTTCAGTGCACTTGGATCCAAAGCATGTGGCATAGCATGGATCAATACTAAAACAGTCAGGACTCATCAGACAGACCAGATTTAATGCAATGTGGTAGAGCTGGGCAGCTCATAAGCAATAAGAGGCCACAACAGTGGTAGATGTTTGCAATAGAAATATTGGTAACATAACATAACTTGTTATTTATACTTTCTAGGTGCCTCACTCTTTAATGCTCATCACTTACATCTGATGTGATCTGCAAGTCACAGGTTTAATCCTGACATTTCCAATTCATTCTTCTGTCGAATTGGTAAACTGACTAACATTGAATTTAGTGATAGTAATACCGCCTTTCTAAAGTGTTTGAAGCAGCTGACGTTTGTCAAATGGAGCTATTCAAAATAATGGTGACTGTTACATAGCATAACCAAACAGGAAAGACATTTTTGAAGCACTTGCCTTTTCGCAAATCACCAAGGTATGATACATTGATTATGCACTTTTTCATAAAGTATCAAATTTTGCAAATATTTAGGCATTCTGTACTTTCTAATACATAATTAATAGTTATGCTTGACCGCACAAAACAACATTTGCTAATTGTAATTTAGTATGCCCCAGTGTAGATATAATTCCCTCACGACATTTGATAGATGTGGATTTGGGTTCCTTTGTAACATTTTACCTGTCAATATAAATAAATACCTTCACGACTAAGTATTGATTCGCCTGAAATGTTCTGTAATCATGTTATAAGAAAGCTATCTGTCTTTGAGAGATCCATCTATATTGATTCATTGGATGGTAAAAAAATTAAATGTTTCCCGAAGTCTGCAAAATAATTTTATTGCAACTGTAAAATATTGTTAAGTCTTGTAAGGGAAGAGCCATCAAAGCCTTAGCAGCTATTAAAAAACAGTGATATATTGAGACCACATTTCAACTGTAAGATGAAATGTGAACGCCTATAAATATGTATCCTTTTTTTAGGGATGTGCTAAGCTCAGGGGGAATGAAGACTTGTGCACACTAAATAACTTGCAAATTCAAGTTCATAACACAGGTCTGTATGACTTTCCAAGCCATATCCCCACGCTTCCATGACACTCTCTCCATACATATTGACCAGAATACTTTTGTTCACCTCTTGGTTATCCAGAGGCCACCTTCCACGACCTCACTCTTTCAATATTTTCACATACAGGGTGCTGCCTTTAAACCACTTTCTTTAAAGAACTACCTCACTCCTCCTCCTTACCTGCGTTCAGAAGCTCCCTGAATGTTTATTTCCTTTGAGCTAAAGTTTCACAGTAAATTCAGCCCACATTACTCCTGAGTACTCATATTAAATTAGCATCATAAATCCCCCAGACCTGCGCCCAGAGACATGCATAAATTCCTTATACCACTATCTTGTACTGTCTGTTTCATCGACCTCACTTTATAATTTGCAACTTCACATAAACGACTTTGTTGAAAGTATTTTTGTGGCCTTTGAACTATGTCTAACATTTCAAAGTAGAATAGAGCAATGGGGTTCTATTAAAAAATGTGAGTGCCTTTGCTGGTATATCCTCGGAGTCATTATTTATCTGTCTTGATATTGTTTCAGACGCCTTCTGCAAAGGATCTCCACCCTCAACACCTACTAACCCACTATCATAGGTTCAGTGCTCACCCCCACCAATCGAGTATGTGGTTGTGTGGGCTCTCTCGTTGCAAGTCATGACTTTGCCAACTAAAAATGGGTATGGAATGCAATAATTAGCCCTTTACACAAAACTAGGCTCTAGAAGCAAACACAATTAGATATAGACCCAAAAAATGTGTACCAGCTATCATGCAACATGTATGTCCACAGTAGGAAAAATAAATAAACCATTATCTTTTTTTAATCATTGAGAACACTGCAGAGTCCAAAGAGGGGTCCAAAGGAAGCCCAGAAGGGCTGGATCCAGCTCAGAAAACCATGATATCAACAGAAGATTAATTTACATACAATTAATTTAAAATGTAAATATTTACATAATGAGAACTAATACTGAATATCTGGCATGAATGTCGCCCTACAATAAACATTATTGTTTATACCAACTGCTGGGTATTTGCAATATCAGACATTGGCTAGGTAGTCCTTTTCTTTTTATAAGAACAATCCTTACTTCTGGGATTCAGAACAATTATATAGCAATTGAATGAGCACAGAATGGCAGCACTAGAACTGTTTTATCAGAATCACTAAAACACCCAACATATGAATCGTATGTGGGAATTAAAGTATCTGTCAAACTCCAAACAACATTTTGTCATTGGAACAGAAAAGCCTTTCGCCTGACCCAGTAAAGTAGAAAGTATTGATTTTCAGCTTCTATTATGACTTACTTTACCTACCAATGACAGCAGGTCAGCTCAATTTTCAGGGAGGTCTGAGGTCACCCTCCAGATTTACTATCATCACAGAAGAGAAAAGAAGGTTTAGATTTGCACAAACTAATCGGTGAAGGTTGCGATGAGACAATCTACTGTGTTTTTCCTTTTACCGCTGCTGAATAAATCAATTTTCAGCTTTCACCTCCATTCCAAAGGAGTCCATGCGCTAGGAATTCTAACCAAACAAACCCCTAATTTTAGACGGAGCTCGCTGAGCGAGGTGCAGGCCCTGGATGGGCAGAATGCTGCTGCACAAATAATCTCATATACCACCATTGTACTAAATAACACAATGAAATACGGTGAAGTTTTTCATTCACTGCATTCATGTTTTAAGGTAGCAGATTCGCCAGCCTTTGGTATTCAGTCTGAAATAAAAAAATTCTGAAAGTACACTTCAATTTTGCATCTATAATAAGATGAAATAATACTTAGTAGGCTTATATCATGCATTTGAAGAATTGTCTCATCTCTAGGAGCTTTTTATCCAGATGAGAGATGCTTATTAAACAACCACGGAAGGATGAAAGTCTCAGTGGACCAAACAATTTAATTTGTATCTAATTGTTTTAGGGGTGTATTATCTAAATATATTGATTCCATGTATAGTGCACTAAAACAGATTCAGACATGTGTTATACAGGCCAAAGATCAAATACATGTTATTACCATAGAAAAAACAAGATGGATCCTGGGATGTGGTAGGTAAGATGTGATAACTGCATCTGGACTAACACCAGAGCGGAAGGAGAAGAAAACCGAAGGGGAGAGGACGAGGAAGAGGAAAAAGAGAAAAATGGGATATGGATTGAGGCACAACATTTCCGCATATCTAAGTTTGACTGGGAGGTAGTTTCATAATGCTGGAGCAACTCCTGAGAGTGATTGCCTGACGGCTTTGTTATAGTGGAATGCCTTGGACTTAAGAGTTTGGTTGCCTTGCGTTTAGGTTTTCTAGTAGTTCCTGCAATAATGAGTGTTTCCTTGAAATATCAACCTTGATAGGGATGTAAGACCTGCTGGACTCAAACCTCAACTTCAATGCTTTCAACTTCCCAAGGTAATCAGTGTACATTTTTTAGTCGAATTTCCAGACTTATGTGGATATTGTGGTTTGCATGACAGGCCTATTTTTTGAGTGGTGTTTTCAGCCCTGACTGCGGAGTCAATGCAGATGTTTAATCGCTATTGAATGGTAGTTGTCATTAATTACTTTTTTACATAATATCCTAATTTTATATATCCTTTTGACAATATTTCATTACATTATGTCCAATTATAACATTTTATAATAACATAATTATAAGAATGGAAATTATTATAAATGTGAAACCAACAGTGACTTTATTGCTGTTAGACATAAGAAAAAATAAAGCAATGGTCATAGTAGCAAAGAATGACTAATTCATCTTGTTCTACACACAATTAGAAAGCAGAAAATCACGTGGAGATGTGAATTTTTAGACAGTGAAGGTCAGTCACTGTTTCAGCATCTCAGACCCCGAGTATGAAAATAAAGATGTACTGGGAGGAAAAAAGAGCAGAATGGTACCAGGTTTCTCTAATAATGAAATAATGTTGCCTTGTTAGGCTTTCTATCTGAAGAAGATTTCTAATGTCCAGACAGAACCATTCAATCACGCTGGTTTTTTAAAGGTTAACAAGAAGCAGAAATCCAGCTTCTGTAATAAGACGTGACCTTTTAGGGTTTTAAAATCCTCCCTGACTCTAATTTGTAACGCAGGAATCAGTGAAACTTTACAGATGTCTTAGTTTGTCAGATTTCACCTGTTTTATCTGCTTTTTCCAGGGTGATGTACTCATTAGGTAGCACGCTTAATAGCATCCAGGGTAGCTGTGCTCACTTTCAAGCTAACAGCGGCACTGCTATTATGTTTCAAATGAGACCCGCAGAGCACTAATTTACTAACTGGTACACTGCAGAGCACCGCACAGCCTAAGTAGGGTTAATCGCATTCTAATTACTCAGTACAGCGAGAACTAGTTAGTTTAATTACTCGCAGCTGAAAACAAATAGAACAATCTACAATGTCGACATTTTCCAAGATCATAGCTTCATCGAATTAGTTTGAAACAAATTCAGTAAAAGAAATTGCTAAATAAATAATAGGATTAATCTCATCTAATTATTAAAATGCCACTATTGTGAAGTTGCAGTTAGTGTAATTATTTCTGTCCCTGAAAGGAAAACGATGATTATTACATGCAGCTTCTTGGGAAGATGCAGACTTGATTTGCTGAGTATCTGTAGCTGAAGGAGAATGTTTGCTTGCATGTTTTGACTGTTTGATTATGCTTCGAACAAAATGGGATCCTGATGTGATGAGTGCTATTATAGCCTTTTTAGTGGCTAGGATGAGAAATTGCTTGATTTTCAGTGCATTTGTATAATAGGTATGATGAGGCAGAGGGATCAAGGTGCAATTGAGTGGGTGTTATATGTGAGTGGCAAGCTAGTATGGTGTACAGCGCATAGCAGTTAGACAACGTTGCAGAGGCTAGTGTGGAAAAATATTTTAGAATTTCGGAAATAGTTGCATTTTAAGTTTCTTATTAAAAGGCAGCGACTTCTTCTCGAATGAGGGAAAGGGAGATTAGACGTGCGTTTCAGATTTGGTGACACCACCATTGAATAATAAGCGTTCTTTATTTTTCACAAATTAGGTGGCATTTAGGTGGAGCAAGAATTTCTGTGGGGCGTGGGTGCCTTGCTGGATTTATCTTAATTTTTCCCTGGGCAACTGACAGTCCCCGGACAATTACTTTGTAGCCATTTTGTGGCACACTACTTCTAGGTGGGTGCTGATGGAGGCTTTGAGATTTTCGTTGGTGACTTTAGCGTAGCACTTTCTGAAGATTAGTACCTGGAAAGCAAAACTGATTTGATGTGGAGGCTAATCAATAATATAAAGTGATGACAAATCAGGGCTATTTAGTTTATGATGACAGGGGTGGGGAGATGTTATTGACAGCAATGTTTGAGACCCATGACAGCGTTCTAGGCTAGGAGCCCTGGTACCGGAGATGAGATTCTATCCTTGACCCGCCTTAGTCATGTTCTTGAAGCGAACACTCCTTCCGATTTAGCAGAATATTATAGGCATAGTGATGCTCAGCTGGACTAAACCTGTGCAAGACAATTGAGAAGAGGCTATACATAAGAGGTGATTTTAGGGACTTCATTTCTGACCATAAACAAACACTCACCTCACTGATTAAGGAAAGGATCCATGAACCCAAAGAGTGTAGATGTCTCCAGATTTCTTTTTTTATATATATCTTTTATTGAATTTTACCTGTCATCACATAAATAACTTTAAAAATAGAAAGCACCAAAGATAATGTATTCTATGTACATCCGTCTTGCTCATATAATATCAAGAATTCCATCGTTCATTGCCATATCAATGTGTCAAGTTGCAATCCACTTAGTGAGATCACATTATCGTGCAGAGTACTGGGTTAACAGATGAGTAAAACACATTCCCTGGAGTTAGTACCCCCACATTCGCCATCCATCCGCCCCACATCCAGTCATGCTTTCGCGGGCATTCCTGTTCGCCATGCAGCAAGTGTAGGAGGGGTGGATTTTCACCATGCGTGAGCTAGGTTACACCAGGCCATCAGTGTTTTTCCTGCATGGGTAAAGCCTTCGACATCTAGTTTATTTAACTGGTCGTTTTCTGGTTGAGTTTGAGTGGCCTGCCCAGCATAACCCCCAAAGCATCTTGTATACCATCCCAGGATAGCCGAAGTACTCTGCAGTACCATGTAGTATGTATGAGGTCTCCCTCAGCCCTGTTACAGATAAGGCATGTTGGGCTATCCCTTCTGTGTATTTTCCATAGGCGATATGGAGTCCGATTAATGCAATGTAAGCATTTAAACTGAATAAGTCTATATCTTATTGATATCACAGTCTCCTGGGGGGGGGGGGGGAGGCTATCAGCCCAGCTCCCCACTCAGAGTCCTCAAGTGGGCCTATGTAAGTTCCCCACTTAATCTTCAATGTGGGTAAGGAGCCCAGTGCATGGATAATTAGCAGTTTATAGATCATGGAGACCTGTCCTTTGGTAGGCAATTGGGACATAGGCTTTTTGGCTTCTAGAGGGCTAACATTAGTTAGGTCTGAGGCAGTGAGGTGTTTGTGCCTCAAAGGCATGTCTGAGGTGCAGGTATCTGATAAACTGGGATCGATCAAGACTCAATTCCAGTTGCAGTTTCTCAAAGGATTTCAGGCCGGTGGGTCCAGCAATGTGGCTTAGGGATGAAATCCCAAGGGAGTCTCATCTCTCAATGCCTTCCACAGCAGAAACCTGAGGCATTCGAGTGCTGTACCATCATGGAGTTCCTCCTGTGAGCCTTCCCTCCCTTCCAAGTCATCTATGTGTTGTCTTCTATAGTCTCAGAACAGTTTCCATAGTGGGAGGAGCCCTGTCAGGCAGGTTCCAGCCATATAAACAATGTAGGATGGTAAGCATTTCCCATGAACCGTTGCTCTAACTTATATGTTGGATCATCAGTAGGGCCATATATACTGTCAATAATGACTAGGAGGTGAGATGTCGTATAGTAAGAGGCTACATCAATCATTGCAATACCCCCATCGTATGTAGATTTACAACATTTGGCAATCGCCACTCGGTTTGAGCCCCGCCCCATATAAATGTGGTGAGTGTATTGGTGAAGGCTGTAATGAGTGAATAAGGCATGTAAAAGAGGTCTTTTTTATCATGTTGAGGATTTTGAGCAAGCTTACCATTTTAAGTAGTGCCACTCTACACAGTATGGATAGGGAGAGTGTTACCCACCATTGCATGTCTATACAAGTGACAGTCAGTAGGGCTATAATATTAAGTACTCTGGCACTTGCTACTGTATTGGCGATGTTCATCCCCAGGTAGGGGTAGCTGGAGGTGGTGACCATCAGGCCCACTCATCCAGCCCATGTTGACATAGTGTTCGGTCTCCCTAGTGGGAAGAGACACGATTTAATCTAATTAACCTTGAGACCAGACTACTTTCCAAATGTGTCTTGACTCTCCATTATCACTGATCCAGACCGGTCCTGTTGGCCCACATATAAGAGAAGAATGTTAGCAAATAGGGACACCATCTCTTCATGGGTTTCTGACCATACAACACCCCTTCTATGTGGATTTCTGTGCAGGTGTGCTAGAGGCTCCTTGGCCTGAGCAAATAATATAGGTGTTAGGGGACATCTCTGTCTTGTGCCTCTCTGGAATGGAATTGATTGAGAAAATGCCTCCTCTACTTTGACCCAGGCTCTAGGGGAGGTATATACTATCCAAACATATGCAAGGTATGTAGGTCCAAATAAAAGGTGTCCCATCAGGCTAAACAAATAGGTCAAGCAAAGGCACGCTAAATGCTTTTTTTGAAGTCTATTTGAAGAATGGCCAGGGGTTCATTCAGTTGTTTAGTTAATGTGACAGCATTATAGAGTCTATGTATATTGTGCCAGATGGAGCGATTCAGCATAAATCCACTTTGGTCTTTATGCACTAGATCAGTGATAACTTTAGCAAGTTTTAGAGTTAGAGTTAAGCACGTTTTTGGTTTCACTATTAGTTAGGGACATCAGCCTATACGAGGAACAGGCTTGCACAGGTTTATCACATTTCAGTATGCTAGTAATGTGAGTTGCCTCCAATTCATCAGGGAGGTGACCAACTCTTCTGGCCTCCAGGTAAGAGTCCTAAAGAGGCTGTGTCAAGATATACATCTGGCATTTAAAAAACTTCATGGAGGGCCATTGGGGCTCAGGGACTTCCACTTTGAGAGCCAGGAGGTGGTCTGTGCTACTTCATCTGGTGTGATAGGCTCATCTAGTGTAGCAATTTGTTGAGGTGTAAGTCGTCGAGACTGCAGTGTGGATATGTAATCGTGGAGATCATCAGTTAGCATAGGTGACACATTTGGAATGTAGATGTCATAGTCCTGGGCCAAGGGTTCCGCTTTGAGGGAGTTTGGTGGAGGACACCTTGTCCATCCTCAATATTTACTATATGATGTAGGTTTCTTTTGTCCTGGCATAGCCAATGCAACAGTTTCCCAGCAATGGGAGTCCTGCCACACTTTAATAGCTTTATCAAGCTGAATTTGTATAAGTTCGAGCACGGCCAAGGTAATGTATGGATGGCTCTGCAGAATTTGTCCGGCAAAATGTCTTCTCTGCCTCCTGGATAGCAACTTCTAGAAGGGTAAATTTACGTTGTTTTACCATCTTTTTAAAGGTCACACTTGAAATTATCCTGCCAATGATTACGGCCTCGTATGCCCCCCTCCTTAGTGTCCCCGGGGAGTCAATGGGCCTGTGTTATTCTGAAAGCATTGTGTGGAGGCATCCCTGAGGCTATCTCTAAAATCCTGGTTAGTAAGCCACCACAAGTTAAGTCTGCATAGTGGAGGGGATTGGGAGTGGGTGCTTCGTATTTGAATTTCCAAGAGGGCATGGTTGGATAAACCTTGAGTGTGCTATGTTGTGTTCTCAATCTGGTTTGAGTAAGCGTGTGGGTGAAGTAAATAATCGATGCAATAGAATGATCTATGTGGCTCAGAAAAAAAGGTATAACCCCCCAGATTTCGGGTTGTGTATGTGCCACATGTCACAGAGGCCCAGAGCTGTGACAAAGGACTCAAATTGGGAGCGAGGCAGGACATTCGTTAATGGGGGGTCAGTTCTATCTTATGTGACATCTACAAGGCCATTAAAATAGCCTCCAATAAAGGTAAGGCCTGAAAACACTGATGAAGTGACATGTTTAGCTGTGAGAGCAATGTCTGGATAAGTGGGAGTGAAGCATATACCGAGCAGATCACAATTGGGTGCTCTCAGAGTTTGCCCGCCACATATATCGTCCCAGCGTGTCAGCTTGGACCTGGTCCACTTGTAGAAGCAGGTGTGCATTAAGTAGTAAAGCTATCCCCGTAAACCCTTGATGGAACCCAGCATGGTAGGACGTTCTGAACCCATAGCAATGTAAGCATCTGCAGTTATTCCCTGCTGATATGTTTCTTGAAGCAGTAAAAAGTGCACCGCTAGCTTCTTGGCCCTTTTAAGAACGGCTCCATGTTTGATCTTATTAAGGAGACCAATGGAATTCCAAGTGATGCACCGGAGTGGTTTAGTAGTACCTTGTATGTGTGTAGTCATGGACAAACTGAAGGCAGGTAACATAGACATTGAGATACAGCAGTATATTGAAAGTAATGGCAGGCGTGCAACAGGCGAAAAAAGATTGAACCCAGACCCACCAACCCATACTTCAAACAATGAAGTACCTGTCATAATCACCCTGGATACGTGCTCTGTCTGGGTGGTCACGTTGGAGAGCACAGCATCGGGTGGATTACCTAGACAACGGAAACATAACAAATGAAAAGAGAAAGAAAGCAAATTAAGCATGTCATATGAGGAGTCAGTGCACTTTCCCACAAGAGCAAGTGCATGGGGAAGGGCACCCGAGCAGATGATCAGAAGGGTTCACTGACACATCGATGTAAAAAATATCCATGTTGGAGGAGAAGATGGCGGCCGGTCTAATGTGCTCGATCGGGAGCTCCGAGCTCTTCTGAACACAACAAGGTCGAAAACAATGTAAAATTAAACCCAGCGAACTTCAAGCGCAGCACTCTCTCACTTTACAGTAATACCCAAAGAAAAAGAAGAAAAAAAGGGGCATTGAGGTGCCTAATACCTAATTCCACGCCGTGGAGCCTTCCGAAGTAAGCGGTCTCTGAGTTTTGAGGCCAGAGATCGGCACAGTGGATCCTGAGGGGGCGCTGACGTGCCACAGCGCGGTCTGGACAGCTGGTGTGTGGGCGGAAGCAATCACAGCGTGCTGCAACAGCAAGAGGGCCGCCACGAGAGTGTCGTTCCGGGGGAAAGCTCCAGTGTTGACTTCGAAAGGGAAGGATTCCAGGTGCCTGCCAAGCATCGAAGAAGGCGCGCTGAGGACTCACCAGGCTGGGGGACAAAAAGAAAGTCATCAAGGACTGCAAAGCGGTTTCAAGCAAAGGGTAAGTGAAAAGGGGGCTGAGGTCAGTCTAAAGTCTGGGGGTGAGGGGAGAATCAGAGACTTAAAACTCCCACTAGGCACCAGGACATTGGAAGAAATAGAGGGCAGTGAAGAGGGAGTAAAATCAAAATCTGTCCTCTGCCCATCCTCCACCACAATAAACTCAGGCTTAGACCACGGACAGATGATTGGAAATAGTTATTGCCTCAGAAGTAGGCATGTCACCATTAAAACACCTCAAGAGTTCCAAAAGGAACAATTCAACGCACCCCCAAAAACCACGAAAAAAAAAAGAAAAGCTCACGCGTCCGGGCAACCACAGGCCCCTTTGTCTAGGGCAACCCAAGCAAAACTAGGAGGACATAGCTCAAGTATTAAACAGAGAATTACCCCTTCGTTAAGATCTTACTTTAAAATCCAGGATAAACAAAGGGCCAATGATACTGAGCAGAGGGGGAGCCAGAAAGAGAACACAAGGGAGGAAAGGACCCCAGAAAAAATGGAGAGTAACAGGTACCAAGCATTAATGACAACAGAACACCAAGAACCAGGTCTAGAGAACCAGGCACATGATGAAACCCGGCCACATCATCAAGATCAACCACAACTGAGTAACACTGAGAAGTTAATGGAAACATTGATGATAGAGATGAGGTCTAATTTTGCAACATCAGAAAATAACCAAATAAAAATACAGGAAGCTTGTGAGGCCTTAGACCAGAAGATTAACACGCTAATGGAGAGAGTTTCATTAGTAGAGGATGCAATGGATACACTGAACAAAAAGGTGGAAATAAATCAAAAAGAAATAAAATTGCTAAAGACAAAGGAAAATGACATCAGAGATAAAATGGAGTTGCTGGAAAATCAAGCCAGGAGGAATAACCTCAGAATCCTTAATGTTCCAGAAGGCCTAGAAGGGGAGGACATAAAAAGCTTCAAGGTCAAACTACTTGAAGAGAGAATTCCATGGGCCAAATCTGCTAACCTCCCGGATGATATCCAAAGAATACACCGCGACCCATTCGGGAAAGGGAAAACAAGGAAGAACCCGAGGAAAATACTAATAGATTTCAAAACTTATACCCTCAAAGAGAGAATTTTAAATGAAGCTCTAAAGGCAGGTTCCTTTACAACTGATAGCTGGTCATTCAGAATCAGATCCAACATCTCTAAAACAACTCAAGACAGGCAATGGGAACTAGGCCAGCTCATGCAGCAGTTGAAATCTTTGGGAGCAACAGTGCAGATGCGTTTCCCAGCCTCACTAAGGATTATGTGGGAAAACAAAGTGCACAACATAAGAGACCCAAAAGAGGTTGAGTGCTTCATAGAACGCATAAAGGCTCAACAAAAAGACCACTCCTGAAACTGGGAAAAACTAATAAATGTGTGCAATTGAAGAGTAAGGAGCTCTAAAGGGCAGAATCCTGCCCAAGGAAAAGAAAAGGGAGGCTTCTCCAGGGAGGGAGGGGGTGGGGGGGCGTGGCAAGAAAACCACGAAGAAAAACTTCAGAAAACGAAAAAAAGATGCACAAGGTGGGGAGCATATTAGGGAAAGAACCAAAAAAAAGCCCAATGAAAGCAATTGTAAGGGGGAAGGGACCCCGAGGACGCACGGAACCTAGGGACCACACTGAAAAGATACTGGAGGAAAAGACCTGATGGTAGTTAATATCCTTTCTTGGAATATAAATGGCTTTAGAATAAAAAGACGCAGGCAAAAGATCCTGGAATACCTGAAGGCCCATGACAGCGAAATAATAATACTGCAAGAGACACACCTTCTGAAAGAAGAACAGGCAGAAATAATCAAATACCAGAAATGGGTGGATGTTTATGTATGCACAACCCAAGAGTGCTGCACAAAGGGAGTGGCGATTCTGTTCAAGAAATCCCTCAAAGCAAGAATTGAATCAACAGAAGTGGACAAAAAGGGAGATGGGCAATTGTGAAAGCTAGGATCTACAACAAACTATACACAATTGTGGGATACTATGGGCTCAACATGGATGGCCCTACACCGCTCCAAAAGGTATACTCTCAGCTTCTGACCGCACAATCACCCATAATAATGGGAGGGGATTTCAATATAATATTAGACCCCAAAGAGGACCGATTTCTGGCCAGGAACATTGCAAATTTACCTAAAATGAGAGAGTGGGTCAGTCTGTGTATTAAAGACCTAGGGATCACAGATATCTGGAAGGAGAAAGGAGACAAGACCCACAGATTTACATTCCAGAATAAAAGCTTGGACATGCGTCCAGAATAGACCTCTTCCTGATAGACAGAAGCCTGACCAGTATTACTCAAAAGGTGGAACACATACCTGCCCATCTATCTGACAAATCTGCAGTCCTGATGTGCCTCTCGCCAAAAATTACCCCTACCACCTCAAGGTGGACAGTAGACCGGGGTATTTTTACAGACCATCTACATATAGGAGCATTAGTTAAAGAGACGGACATATTCTTTCAACTAAATAAAGAAGGAACTTCGAAACAAGTAGCCTGGGACACATATAAAGCTGTTATCAGAGGAAAGATAATAAGCCTTGCAGCATATAAAAATAAGAATATAAGGATCCGCATTAAGCAGCTGGAAAAAGAAATTAAAATTCTGGAAGCAGAATTAGCAAAGGAGAAAGCATTGAGTGAAATGTCCAGACTAGAAGAAGAAAAGAAAGCAAAGAAAGAAGTCCACTCAGATATATTGGAAGCAATTGTAAGGAATAGATGGGAGGCAAGTAAACTCTCGCATTATGAATATGGCGAAGGATGTGGCAAGCTATTAGCTTGGAAAACAAAAACAGAGCTAACACGCAACAGGATAGCGAGCATCCAAATAGGAAACCAACCTATATATAGTTCAGAGGATTTAAGAATCAAAGAAGTATTTGTAAATAATAAAGAAGGAGCTTCGAAACAAGTAGCTTGGGACACATATAAAGCTGTTATCAGAGGAAAGATAATAAGCTTTGCAGCATATAAAAATAAGAATATAAGGATCCGCATTAAGCAGCTGGAAAAAGAAATAAAAATTCTGGAAGTAGAATTAGCAAAGGAGAAAGCATCGAGTGAAATGTCCAGACTAGAAGAAGAAAAGAAAGCAAAGAAAGAAGTCCTCTCCGATATATTGGAAGCAATTGTAAGGAATAGATGGGAGGCAAGTAAACTCTCGCATTACGAATATGGCGAAGGATGTGGCAAGCTATTAGCTTGGAAAACAAAAACAGAGCTAACACGCAACAGGATAGAGAGCATCCAAATAGGAAACCAACCTATATATAATTCAGAGGACTTAAGAATCAAAGAAGTATTTGTAAACTTCTTTGACAACCTATACTCGGAGGAGACCCCAGTAACAACAGAACAGATAAACAGCTTACTAGAAAAGATAACACTTCCTTCTGCGTCCCAGGAGCAAAGGGACGAGCTCAACCGAGAAATCACGACTGAGGAGGTAGCGGAAGTAATCAAGGGCCTAAAAAAGGGAAAAGCAGCAGGCCCCGATGCACTCCCAAACGAGCTTTTTTGTGAATTTGCGAGAGGTGCTGGTCAGCCCCCTGACGGAGCTCCTGAACGACATTTTCTTAGCTAAAAGGGACCTCCCAGACTCCTGGAATGATGCAATCATCAGTATACTATTAAAACCAGGGAAAGTTCCAGTCAAGTGCGAGTCCTATAGGCCGATTTCACTCTTAAATGCAGATTATTAAATTTACACACAAATACTGGCCAAAAGATTGGGAAAAATGGCGGGATCACTAGTACATTCAAACCAAAAAGGCTTTATTAGAGGAAGACACATACAAGATTTAACTCATGAATTGATAAGCGCAATAGACATAGCAACTCACCAATAAATCCCATTATCAATTATAACCTTCGACGCAGCCAAAGCGTTCGATAGAGTTAGCTGGACTTTTTAAATACAACACTAGTAAAATTCAATCTTGGGGATACGTTTCAAGACACAATAAAACTAATTTATAAAAAGCCCTCAGCGAAGGTCCTGGTCAATGACAGTCTGACAGACAGGATAACAATAAAGAGAGGTACAAGACAGGGCTGTCCCTTATCCCCACTACTTTTTAATCTATATATTGAGCCATTAACGTACATGCTTCGAAATACACAGGAGATAATTCTATTTAAATACCAAGGCTGGGAGAAAAAAGTAGCACTGTACGCTGACGATCTGATGGTATTTACTAGTGATCTAGCGGTCTCACTCCCACAAATGGAAGACATCCTGGAACAGTACGGGAAAGTCTCAGGCTACATGATAAACCAAACAAAATCGGAAATCTAAGAGTGGAACAACGAATCTAAGAATCCGATGGTGAAAGATAAAATAAGATATCTCGGGGTGGACCTTGTAAAAGATATTGAGAAAATAGCCAGTGTGAACTTCAACAGAATTCTTAAAGAGGTAAGGAAGCTACTCAAAGTCTGGCGAGGTCTCCCTCTGTCCTTTATGGGAAAATCAAACATAATCAAAATGACAGTACTACCAAAATGTACATATCTGTTCAGTACTATCCCACTGGAATTTAACGTAGAATGGATAAAAAAGTTGTAGGGAGAGCTAAGCAGCTTTATCTGGGCCGCAAGAGGGACAAGAATTGCCTGGAAAAAATTGAGAAGGAAGAGGGGGGGATTGCAAGCCCTGATCTTCTAGAACACTGCAGAGCCTTTCAATTTAAATACACAAGAAAGTTACTGGATAGATTCGAGGTATATCCCGCACACCTACAGGCACTAGTTAATACAGATGGAAATCATTACCTCTATAAATTTGGGCATCCCAAATACTTCAAGAAAATAAAGTTGAAGACCCTCTGGTTGGCAGCAAAACTATGGTATCAGATAAGAAGCACCCTAAAAATTCCATACTTTAGTGATTTTGCACCAATATGGGACTCTCCTGGAACCTCGGAGTGTCTTAGGGACAAGCTAGCTACTCCCCTGAGGGAAGGAGGCATAGCTAAATGGGGCCACCTAATAGAGCAAAATTCGATCATCGACTGGGAAATCCTCGTAGGAAAGACCAACGGCACGCTGGCGAAATTTAAATACTATCAACTAAACAGCTAGGTCAAGAGCCTCAGAGAAGAGGAATCGGGAACTAGAGAAATCGAGAATATGTTTCAGGGAGATAAGATCATTAAAAAAGAAATATCATGCTGGTACTGGGCCCTTTACAGGCAGGGGAAGAAGAATATAAAATTCCGAACAAGATCTGGAGGAAAGAACTGCCGGAGCTGGATGTACAACATAAATGGCAAGTATCAATGGCTACATGCTGGCGTATTGTGAAATCTGCTCCCCTGAGAAAAAAACACTTGTTTACCGCACACAGAGCCTACTGGACACCAAAAAGGCTATCCAAACTCAATAAACAGAAGGAGAGAAGCTGCCCAAAATGTGGGGAAGAAGGAGCAGATGACTTACACATGTTTCGGTAGGGCCCCCAGCTTGAGGAATTCTGGAGAGAGGTGGGTAAGGTCTTATCCAACCTGATCGGTCAACCAGTGGAGGTAAGCATAGATCTTGTTATTTTTGGGATAGGTCACTGCAATCCAAATTACCCGAAACTGAATACATTTTATTTATTTATTTATTACATTTATAAGGCACAACAGCTACCCAAAAAGAGTTTCCCGGAGCCAAGCAGATCAGAGACTGAGATGAAACAGCTAACAGGTTATTGGTTAAAGAGCCAGGTCTTCAATGATTTGCAAAATTGGACGTACTCTGTTTCATTTCGAAGAGCAATGGGCAGGGCATTCCAAAGTGAGGGACCTAGATATGCAAATGCCCTTCCACCCATCCGAGATAGTCTAGTTTTGGGAACGAAAAACTTCCCCTGAGTGGATGAGCGGAGATTGCGAGGAGGGACATATGGGCGGACCAGAGATTGCAAGTACTGCGGGCCAATCCCTATTTTGATTTTAAACATGTAGCTCAGGGCTTTGAACTTGATTCGTTCTCCACCCTGAGCCAGTACAAATCTCGTAAATGGCCAGAGATAGAGGTGGCTCTAGGAACCCGGCAAAGTAACCTTGCAGCAGAGTTTTGGACCATCTGCAGCCTACGAGTCACCTCCTTATTTGAACCCAGGTAAAGAACATTTCCGTAGTCCAGCCTTGAGGTGATCAAGGCCTGGACTACTGTTCTCTGAGTGGGCTCTGGTAGCATCCAGATGATCTTTTTTAACCACTTCAGGATGGTAAAACATGTGGCAGCTACCTTGACAGCTTGATGATGCATACTGAGCGAGTCATCCACGATGACGCCCAAGTTGCGGACTTGGCAGGAAGGTAAAGGAAGTACACCCATCTCACTGGGCCAGTGTTGAGGGCCCCAGAGATCCTTATTTTTCCCAAGTATCAAGACCTCGGTTTTCTCACCGTTGAGTTTGAGGTAATTTGATTGCATCCATGATGCGATTTTGCTCAGGCCCAACTGAAGGGGTGATGGCCCGGCCGTGCTCTTCATGGAAAGAGAGAAAATGATTTGGGAGTCGTCTGCATAGGAGAACAGGGTCAGCCCAGCATCTTCCGCAACATCAGCAAGAGGTCTGACGTACAGGTTGAAAAGTAAGGGGCTAAGAATGGAGCCCTGAGGTACTCCGTGGGGTGATGAGTGAGTGTCAGAGCTAGCTGTGGGGGAAAAGACTTGAAAAGTGCGATTTGTAAGAAAGGAAGTGAGCCAGTTCAGAGCTAAGCCACAGATGCCTAAAGATCTTAAAGTTTTAAGTAACACGGTGTGAGACATCGTGTCAAATGCTGCACTTAAATCCAGCAAAATGAGGGCCACTGTGTCTCCCGCATCCAGATAACAGCGCAGCCTTTCCGTTACCCCCAACAGGGTAGTTTCCGTTGAGAAGCCAGCTCTGAAGCCCGATTGAGAGGGATGTAGAAACCTTTGGGTTTCTACAAACAAAGAAAGCTGTGCGTGAACATATTTCTCTAAGATTTTCGAAAAGGCCGGTAGCAGCGAGATGGGCCGATAGTTGGAGGATAAATCGGGGTCGGCATTGGCCTTTTTGAGGAGAGGGAGTATCATGGCATGTTTCCAGTCAGGCGGGACAATGGCTTCCTGCAGGGAGGCATTCAAAAGGTCCAAAACAACAAGCAGGGATGGCGGCTCCAGCTGTTGGAGCACGGAGATGGGCAAATGATCCCTGGGTGATCCTGATTTAATGCTATCTAAGAGCTTTTTAAGGGTAGCTGTGTTTAACAAGGGCCATGTGTCCAAGAGGCTGGAAGGTATGTTAGGCGCCCTATCCTGATCAACAAGCGTATTGTCCATAAAGGATGGTGCTGATGTTACTAGAGGGAAAAGGTGGTTATCACATTGCGCTCGCACTATGTCCAAATATATTTTCTCAACATTCTGGACAAAAAAAGTAGCCAGATCCTCGCATTGCTGTTTGTTGAGTGAAGGGGGCCTAGATTGTGTTTTGGAACCTGCAAGCTCCTTAACCATGTTAAATAATGTTTTTGAGCAGCTCAGGGTTTCAGAGATGGTAGATGAAACATATTCAGCACGGGCTGTCCTACAGAGTTTATGATACATTTTTTTAGCTGTTTTGTAATTATTTTTAGACTCAGGGGTATAATTCCTTCTCCACCTGTGTTCCATTACTTTGCATTTAGCCTTCTCTGTTTTCAAAGTTTCAGTGAACCAGGGTGCGGGGGCCGATGGTTATTAACCCTTTTTTTTACAAGAGGTAGACAGATATCAATGGCGTTAAGAAGCCATTTCTGCACCGAAGTAGAGAGCGTGTTCACCATTTGTTTAGAAATGGGCATGTGGGAGCTCAGAATCTTGTTTAAAGCAGTTACGTCTAGTTTTTTCCAATCCCTTGTTAAAGTTCCTGGGACAGAAATAGTAGGTGCAGAAATCTCAGGGGGTTTCAAACAGAATTTAGTGATAAAATGATCAGACCAGCATATAAGGAGTGCCAGGGAACAGCAGATACCAGAGAGACTGGAAAAAATCGGGTCCAGGAAATGGCCTGCCTCGTGCTCAACATTTCTGTATTGGTGTGCTATGTTTTTGCATGCTCCTGTACTGACACACAGTGGTACATAACACAGTGTCACTGAAACTTCCTCTTTTTGTCTCCCATGCCTGCAGCTTAAAGTCTGCCAGCGTAAGGCCTTATGGAGGCCCATTGCACGCAAGGTGCGGGCTCTGGGTGTCTCCAACCGATGGCACACACACTGTCACAAGAGGTGGGATGACATCTGCCGGCTGAGCAAAAACATGGCAGAGATGACGCTGGGGATGCTCCCTCGGACTGGAAGGTTGGCGCGCAGGAGCATTACACCACTAATGGCCCGCATCTTGGCAGTGACACAGCCAGAGCTGATGGACGTTTGAGGGCCCATCAGCAGCAAGTTGGGGGTGAGTATTCTGCGAAGGGTGACTTTGGGTGTGAGTGACTGCATGTATCCCAATCCTGAGCCAGTGCGGAGCTCTGTGATGTTTCTAGCATGATGCAATGGCTTCTAAGTGGCCTCTGTGTTGAGTGCAGCTGTCATGCTTTTTTGCTACATGTACTTTCTCATGTGTTCAATACAATGGCCCTTGACATTGCAAGATGAGATGTGGCCTTATGACATCTTCTGCATTCAATCAATCAATCAATCACAGAATTTGTAAAGCGCACTACTTACCCGTGAGGGTCTCAAGGCGCTAGGGAAAAAAGAAAAGGGGGGGGTGCTGCTACTGGTCGAACAACCAGGTCTTGAGTAGCCTCCTGAAGGTCAACAGGTCTTGGGTCTGTCGTAGGCTTAGTGGAAGGGTGTTCCAGGTCTTGGCGGCGAGGTGGGAGAAGGATCTGCCGCCGGTGGTAGTTCTTCGAATGCGGGGGACGGTGGCGAGGGAGAGGTCGGCGGAGCGGAGTTGGCGGTTGGGGACGTAGAAGAGGAGTCGTCTGTTGAGGTAGGCTGGGCCAGTCTTGTGGAGTGCCTTGTGTGCGTGGATGAGGAGTTTGAAGGAGATTCTCCTGTCGACGGGGAGCCAGTGCAGATTCCTCAGGTGGGGGGTGATGTGGCATGGTACATCGAGGATCAGGCGTGCGGAGGCGTTTTGTATGCGTTGCAGCCGCTTGATGAGCTTGGCCGGGGCTCCCGCGTAGAGGGCGTTCCCATAGTCAAGTCTGCTACTGACGAGGGCCTGGGTGACTGTTCTTCTTGTGTCTGTCGGGATCCACCTGTAGATCTTGCGAAGCATGCGGAGGGTGTTGAAGCAGGAGGATGAGACTGCGTTGACTTGCTTGTCCATGGAGAGCGTTGAGTCGAGGATGACTCCCAGGTTGCGTGCGTGGTCGGTGGGTGTCGGGGCTGCTCCCAGCGTCGTTGGCCACCAGGAGTCGTCCCAGGCTGAGGGGTTGGAGCCGAGGATGAGGACCTCTGTCTTCTCCGTGTTCAGTTTTAGTCGGCTGATCTTCATCCAATCGGCGACGGCCTTCATTCCTTCATGGAGGTTGGATTTGGCGGCGAGGGGGTCCTTGGTGAGGGAGAGGATCAGTTGAGTGTTGTCGGCGTAGGAGATGATGTTGAGGTCGTGTTGTCTGGCGATGCGTGCGAGCGGGGTCATGTAGATGTTGAACAGTGTTGGGCTGAGGGACGATCCCTGGGGTACGCCGCAGATGATCTCGGAGGCTTCGGATCGGAATGGTGGGAGGCGGACTCTCTGGGTTCTGCCGGCGAGGAAGGAGGTGGCCCATTCCAGGGCCTTGTCTCGGATCCCTGCGTCGTGGAGGCGTGTGCGTAGAGTGCGGTGGCAGACAGTGTCGAAGGCGGCGGAGAGGTCCAGCAGGATGAGGGCTGCGGTCTCACCATTGTCCAGCAGGATCCTGATGTCGTCGGTGGCGGCGATGAGGGCAGTCTCAGTGCTCATAGACACCACCGGGCAGTGAATAGCAGTGTGCATCATCTTAGTGTGCTTTCGTAGATGTGTGCAGTGCCTGGCTTGGAAATTGTGAGAGCTACACATCTGACAGCAATGTGCAACGGTCGTTGTGCTTCAAAGCACGACATGGTGGATATCAGTAGCTCATGGCCATTGTAAAAGGACATTTTGGAGTCAGTATCCATGTTGTTCCCTTAAAGTGACTCCATGTGTGACTGAGACAACATGTTGAGATGTATATCTATCTCACCCACAGGCACGTAGGTATGCTTACAGAGATCAGTATGTTAGGTTACAAGGCGGCACAGGCCAGCTATTTGGCTGTGTCAACGTCACATGGGTCATTAATGTCAACTATGCATGTTTCCATGCATCTTCTGAGTTTTGCATTAAGGTTGCACATGCACACTGCACAGGGTGGTGGGCAACATGGGTGTATCATATTTTAGTCTTGTGCTTTGCTTGCATCTAATGTTTGTGAGTATGGCACTATACTGAACCTACGTCTCTGTCTATTGCAGCATCTACCGAGGGCACGGAAGGTCAGGGGACGGACACCAGTGGTGAGGCTTCTGGCACGACTGCTATACATGAGCTCACTGACACTGATGTGACCAGCGCCTTGGAGGGGGACAGGAGTGCCCTGGATGAATCACGCCCGGAAACCCCAACCTCAGCATCATCTGACTCCAGCGGTGACTCCTCGATGTTGGCGGCCACAGGGAGTTTGAAATCTGCCTCTTCTTCCACCGCACATCGCCCAGTGCCCACCCTCCCGGCTACTACCAGTAGTGCTGGCCGTGCCCACAGCCCTAGGAAGTGTAGAGTGTCCTTCCCCCTAGGCACCGCTGCCCCTGCCCCTGTCTCCCCTGCTGTCCTCAGTGTTGAGGCGGTGGACCTTTTGTGCCAGCTGTGTGTGGGTCAGACTTCTCTCCTTAATGCCTTCCAGGATCATGACACGAAGCTGGCACAGGTAGTTTCCTTCATGGAGGGCATTCATTCTGACATGAGTGGGCTACACTGTCCAGTCTTTGTCCTCCACAGTGACGGCAGCCATTCAGCTGTCAAAGGCTCCCAGTACAGCTCCAGTCCCTTCAGAAACCACCCTGCCAGTGGCACCACCTGACGAGAATTCCCACACACCACAGCCCTCAGGCGCCAAGTACTCCACACGCAGCACACAACAGCAGCAGTCCAAGCGGCCAAGAGCACAGACACCATCCCCCAAAAATAAAACAGACACACAGGAGCGCAAAGGCAAAATCCCTTCATGTGACACACAGGGGCATCAGGCCAAGAAGCAGGCCTCAGGCTCACATTCATCCAAATCACCCCCATCCAAGGACACTCCCATCCCCACATCTGCTCCCAAAGACAAAAAACAGTTGCCCTGTCTGCTGTGAAGCTGGTGCCTGCAAAGAGTCAGCACAAACAGCTCTCTGAGGCAGATTCACCAACAACGTCTACTCCCACCCACACCCCTGTGAAGCTGGGACAGGAAAGCAAAGTGGGGGGTTTACCTGGACAACAGGGGATGGAGGGGAAAAGGCAAGGCCAGCCCAAGCGTACCACCAGATC
The DNA here is from genome assembly GCA_963921515.1 of Calotriton arnoldi. NCBI lineage: Eukaryota > Metazoa > Chordata > Amphibia > Caudata > Salamandridae > Calotriton > Calotriton arnoldi. The sequence goes on along the minus strand of CAWUFW010013841.1, from coordinate 58,466 downwards.
CAGCATATCCCCACAGGGAGGGGCACCTGCACCTGATACACCTTTGGTGGAGAGAGAGCCTGTTGTGCCCACACCACTTCCCACTCCTGCCAAGACAATTTTTACCTATCGAATCCCCAAGAAGTGGAGACCCAGCCCTCCACATTCACCCTCACACACTGTGTCTCACGGCAGCTTGTCTCCGCCTCCCCGTGCCACCATGCCACCTGGTCCAGCCAGCCCTGAGGCTCACAGAGCCACTGATGCCTCTACCTCAGCTGGTCCTCTCTCTCCCAGGTCCAGTCCTCCTACTGGCCCCGACAATCAGCCACCTCCCAGTTCAACTGACAGCCAAGTCTGAGGCAAAGTCCCCCTCCCAAACCCATCTCTCCCACAGCGGTGCCTGGACTGCCCATTTGTATCCCCGGAGCTGTGTTGATTCCCATGGCAGTGTACGGTGTTACCCATTCCCTGTGCAGTTTCTCATGCACACATGTACATACTTTGCACTATAGACTGGCCAATGGCCTTGCTGTTTGTCACTTTGGATGCCCATTCCCTGTGCAGTTTCTCATGCACACATGTACATACTTTGCACTATGGACTGGCCAATGTCCTTGCTGTTTGTCACTTTGGATGCCCATTCCCTGTGCAGTTTCTCATGCACACATGTACATACTTTGCACTATGGACTGGCCAATGGCCTTGCTGTTTGTCACTTTGGATGCCCATTCCCTGTGCAGTTTTTCATGCACACATGTACATACTTTGAACTGTGGACTGGCCAATGGCCTTGTTGTTTCCTACTTTTGATGTCTATCTGTGTATGATGTAATAAAGACAGTTACTCCTGTTGTCTGCTTTGCCAATGTCCTTGCTAAATTAAAGGTTTTATGTATGGGTATGGTTTCATGTGACTCATGTTCTGTCTGTCACTTTAATATTGCCAATTGCTTGTTTTACTTTTTCAGAGTTTGCCAGAGGTGACAGGCACTTTAGTTCTTCTTGACTCTGAGGCTTGAGGGTGCAATGATGGTTGTTTGTGATGATCTACTGTTATCCTAACCATTCTATGGTCAGGTTTTCTAAATTGTACACATGTCATGTTAGGATGCAATACCACAACAGAGGTGAATTATATCCACAGGATTACTTGCGGGCTGGCCAGGGTCCATCATATCTGTGTGATCTTTCTTGATGTGTGAACAGCAGTGTTGATGTGTGGTCATCTTGTGTAGGCCTGTCTTACCAGTCACATGGGTACATTTGAATATGTGAACTTGAGTGGTCATACAGTGTGAATGGGCTGTCATTGTCAGTAGTGTTGATGTGTGTGTGCCCCTGCAATGCCAACTGCACACATGCATGATCCAGGTAATGAGTGCCTGTTTGTTTCAATTGTCAGCCACGTGCTTCAGATTGTGGGCACATGTAGTAGTTGTAGGTTGGGCACTGTGCAGTGTGTTGTTGTGTCCTTGCACTCCTGGGGGACACCTACTTGTTGTTGCTGCCTGTTGTGAGTATGCAGAGTGTGTGACTGCCAAGTCTGTGTTGTGTTTTGTTGCTCAGCCATGTGTCTTGTTACTGTTTGTGCTCACTGTGCAGACCTGCTTAGCCACACTGACATTATTTGTGAGTTTTCTCATGCATTGCTGTCACTTGACCCATTTTTGGCTCCAGTATGGTATGTGGAGTCATGCCATCCCCTATATGTGCTTCTGATGCCTACACATTGTGAGTAACTCCTCTATGTGTTTGTGTACTGTACACTACTCACCTGTCCACTACTGAGGTACACACCACTTCAATCTCATGTCTTCCACCCCATGGCTTGCCAGTGTGTGAGCCTTTCCAACACTTCATAGTGTGACACTATACTGTGGGCGGATGATCTGTGTACAGGACCAATGTGCCACTCAGGACAGTTTCACAATTATTTATGTGTTGTTTTCTTCTACTATTTTGCAGTCATGGTTGCTCATGTGCAGTGCATATGTTTGAGCAGCACCGTTCTCTAGTCATGTTGTTTGCATCTGGGTTTGCCTGAGTTGTGCATCTGTGGGTGATGGGTAAGCTGTATGTGTGGTTGCTGAGGTACTGCTACCCTTCCTGGGTGTGATGTTATGTTTGTGCTGTGATGATTTGCGTTGTGGGAGTTAATGGTGTGGCACTCAGATATGTGTGCTACTGGTTTGGTTGGTGTGCACACTGCTTGGTGTGCATGCAGTGCTGTCAGTGTATGTTGCCTTGTACTTGCCTGGTGTGCATCCCCCTGATGTCCAGATGAGTTTGCTATGTGATGGATTGGTATGTGCATCTGTTGTGTTTTTGTTGAAGATGTATGCAGTGTTTGGCCTGTGTTGGCTCTTTCTACTGACAGGTGCAATGTGTGTGTGATGTTCTATTTGCATGACATTGTGTGTGAGTAGTTTTTGCATTGTGATACATTCAGATGTGTGTTGCATGTGTGGTGTGCATTGCTTGTGTGTCTGTCACATGCAGCAATGTGGATTCTTGTTCATGAGCTTGTTTTACGTGCACAATGGTGGTTTGTCCTCCTATGTTTGGTCTGTCACTTGTCAGGATTGTGCATGTGCATGCTTGTGGTGCACTATGATACCATGTTCACTTGATGACTGGTGTGGTGTGTATGTGTGTGTTAGCTGATTTGTCACACTGATTCCAGTTAGTGTTCTTGATTGGCATTTGAAGATGCAATTCTTGCTTGTGTTGGGGTATGGTGTCTGTGCATTGGTCCAGTGTGACAATGTTGTGTATTCCTGTTCTGTCTAGGGTCACATTGCCTTTCCACTGTTTGTCTGCACATGTCTGTGCTTGTTGGACTTCTGTGGATGTTGTTTGTGAGATTTGTGTTTGGCTATTGTTTTTGTGTCAGCATTGGTTCAGGCATCCCTGAGTGTGAGTCTGATATTTGTGGATGCACCACAGGGTGTGTGATTGGTTGTCAGTGACCTTACAGGACATCATTTGCACCATTCTGTGTGTTTCTCACAGGTGTTGAGTGTTGCAGGTGTGAGATGGGTAGATGTGTGGCATGTGTGAAGGTCCTACTTGTGTTTGACAGTCAGGAAGTGTGACAATGAGTCATGTGTGTTGTGCTGCTGGCATACACATGTCAAGTAAGTTGACACAGATGTGTGGCTGGTCACTGTATGACTTCAGACACTTCCTATCATTCCTGTGCCTATGCATGGCTTGCCTTGATTTATCCTTGAGTTGTTGCACAGAGGTCACTTTGGTTTAATTTCACTCACTGTGCCACCCATGTCTGATTTGATGGCCTAAGGGTGGTGTGATATGTTCCTTCTCTTGCATGTGATGTACACATGCTATGTGGCTTGCTCCATGGTTTTCCAGCACTGTCCACTTCACTTTTGGCTGGCCCATTTATTGTCCTCCATTGCTGCTGACCTATGGTATGAGTATGTGGCTGGGTGTCAGTGTGGGGTGTTTCTGAGTGACTTGACAGGCAGTGTGGACAGTTCAGTGGTTGTTCATATGCAGTGTGAGTCTTCATTTTGTAATTATACTCAGTTTGATTCACATGAGTGGAAGGTAGGTGTGAGGAGGAGGGTTGTCCAGCCCCTGTGCTTCTGTGCAGGGTGTTCCTCTTCACCCCCACCTTCCCAGTCAATCTCCCTTGTCCTTTGATGTGTCAGGTGCGAGGTCTGGCTACACCTGGCTGATTAATTGTGCAGGGGGGGCACAGGAGGGGCACACAGCATGTGCTCAAATGGGTGTGTGATGCGTACTGTGGGAAGGGTGAAGGTGGAGCCCTGTGAATCTGGCCGGACTGCCCATGCCTGGCGCCGTCCCTGCCTACTACATTGTGCACATGTTTTCCTGCGTCTTCACCGCTGCGGTGACTTTCCCAGGACATTGCAGTGATTTCGCGGTTGATGGGTGACCCGGAGGCAGAGGTGTGGGTTTCTGGCAGGTAGGACATGTGTGGGTACACTGGGGGATATGTTCCTGTCCACACCAGAGTGTCTGATGTGGACAGGAACCGTTTGTCAGCACAGGAGTTGTGTGTTGTGGTTGCATGCGGAGTTGTGTATTTGCCTACCTGCGGCGTTGTCCGCGACGGTGTATTATTTGCTGCTGGTGGATGAGGTACAGCAGTGGAAAGGCTTGAAGGGCTGGATCCATAGCGCTCACGACCGCGTGGAGGGGACCGGGAGTCAAATTTCACTCGCCGCTGTAGTGCTTCCGCCGTCTCCGGGTGGGTGGATTCTCCGCTGCGGTGTGATGGCCTGTTTGCGGCATCGTAATTTGTACGGCGGACGGGATGTCATTCTGCACGGCGGTGTGTCCCTATTGGCTCCCTCCGCTGCGGTTGCGGGGGGAAATTTCTGGCGGTTCACGTAACTCCGCAGCGGACGGAAAAAGGGCTATGTTTGCCCATCGTAATATGGCGGACGCGAGGACCGCTGCTGAAGTGCGGAAAATGACATTTTCCGCCAGCACCGCGGATGTGCCTCCGCCCGCCATCGTAATGAGCCCCTTAGTGATGAGCAGCCACGCCTGAACACCAAGGGTGGGGGCCGAGGGCCGAGGGCTCAGTGCATCCGTTCAATTAAAAAGCAGTGAGAGAATTTTAGTTTGAGTTTGATAGTTTCCAGTCAGGTTGTGAATAATTGTTGAGGACCCATGACTTCTGCCCCTTCGGGGAATCCCAAGAAGCTTAGGGCGTTGCAACTCTCAGCATCCTCTGCATGTAGAGCCAAGTCCCTGGTTTTTGAGGAGAGGTAAGACACCATAGAGTTAGAGGTTGGCGAGCCAACAAACTAACCGAGAGAGCTGATCAAGAGCCGAGCCAAGGATCTGGCTCGGAGCTTAGAGCCTGTGCTCCAAACGAGCCCTGAAAGTATATGCTATGTAATTCATACAAAAAACGTAATGGAAAATATGATTAATTCTCTTCAAAATTCAAAAAATGGTATGTCTTTTAGACCTAGAAGCTTTGACATTAATAGGGCACATTATAGCACTACACTGAGAAGTACGTATTAAAAGTGATAGTTTTGTACAACTGGTAGTCTGAACTCACATACACGATAATGAAGAAACAAGAGTTTTGATGAAATAAAATATTTGCCTAATATCACATAATGCAAGTGGTAAAGCCACAATTTCTCCAGGTTTTCTGGTTTCACTTTGTACAAATCTGCCAGTAAATGGGTATCTATTTGTCTTTCCTTATTTTAAGTCTTTGTTTTTACTTCCTAGTCAAATTTTTAAATAAATCCCAAACTCGAAAGCCCAGAGCTTTACAGGAGCACCAGTTACATTACACAAGGTCATGTTCATTATTTATAGGCATGGGGAGATTAAGTAGTTTGCCCAGAATCACAGGATGTTGAGACTCAAACCTGGTTCACCCCATTCCACAGTCGGCAGCTCTAGCGGTAACGCTAAATACTGGGTAGATGGAAGGAGGAAGGCAGAAGCCACATGAAAGCTCGACTCCATTTGGGCTCAAGGTTCCAACAGGACCTTGAGCCAGCCTGAGCCAGGCTTCAAGCTTGAGCCTGGCTCGAGATTTCAGTGGCTCACACGCCTCTATATACAGTGAAATTCCTTAACAGTATCTTCTAGTTCGGAAATGCAGTCCTCAGCCAGTCACGCGTCCTACTGCATTGCAGAGATTTTGGCAAAATAGGGGGAAGTCCCCTCCAACCGCTTCGATTTTAGTCCCAAGAGCAGTTTTCTAGTCTTGGATAGCATGTAAGTAGCATGTAGAATGAGGGAAGTAGAGGCAGCAGCCAAGTAGGGCTCCAACGTACCAAGTTGCCTAGTACAATTTAGTTTTTTGAGGTCTCCTTGTCACCATCTGCCATAGCCATAACATACATGGTCAGCGTAGCTCAGGGATACCCGCCACATTCCCAAAATGTTTTGAGGGCATGCGGTGGGGGGCAGACAGGCACAGGTTGATGTTTAAGTGCTTGGGTTGCCCTCATTCCTGAGGAGAGAGCTGAGAGGAAGGAAGTAGTTCGGGCCACAGTCCGTTGTCCCTCTGTTGGCCCTTGTTAGCCCCTAAGCTTGATGATGCCCTGTGCCTGAAGAATCTGAGTGGTCCGAAAGTGACATAGACACAGCATCAGGAGGCCAGTAGGCAATGAGTCCAGCCGTGTGCCTTGGGCCTTGTGCTATCCGACCTTTGGAGCCAGCACATACTGACAGGGATGTTTGGCAGCAACTGCTAGCAATCAGCAGCTGGTAAATGCTCATCACATCTTTCTAAATTACTTCTACCAGACCTTTCAAAACCAATGTCATCTTCAGTGGAGATTTGGCTATGGGTGGAGGTCGTGGTTATCAAGTGAAGAGGTGAGCCTGTGAGTAAGGGTGCGAGTGTCCAAGTGTGGAGCAGCTCCGGACAGTCCCAGTGTATTCTCTGTGATTTGCGTGTTCTTGCGCTGCAATCAATACACCTCGCCCATCACATGCTGTTATTAATCTTGATGTTTATGACTTCTGATTTTACTGTTTTTAATTATTTATGACTTTCAGTAGTGATTTTTAGTTCCTGACAGCGTGGAGTCATTTGTACAAGTTTCTGTGTTCAGTTGTGGCAGCATAAGGGGCATCAGGTTATTAGGGAGAGGCTGCCAGTGACACCCCCAATGATTCTGAGAGCAGCAGGGTTTTATGGTATGACGGCCCTCCACCTTTTAGCTTGGCAGTTCTTCCTATTCACACCATGGGAAAGCGTAAGGCCACATCTGATGTTCCCAAACTGTTGTCCAATTCCTCTTTGGAAGACTTTAAACATGTAGTAGGTGCAATTAAATTAACAAAGAAATAGAACTGATGAGCAATCCCTGAGTCAGCGGCTCAGTTGCAGAACTTTGTAGAGAATCTTCCCTTAGTGGAACTTCTAAAAGGGCACTACAATGGAACATACAACTGGATCACTCTATCCCACAGTACCAATAGCACCTGTAAATTCATCATCCATGGCACAACCTCAACACCACCACACATGATGACGACCACAACACCTGATGAAGGTGCTTTCACCAGCTGGACAAGCCGGGTCACTCCATATAGTATGGCCAACTAAGACAGGGGCGGCTGGAATGGCAGCAACCAAATCACAACATAATTCCACCTCAGCATCCAGAGCCCAGGTTCCTAGCACTTTGACAAGTGGTAGTATTCCTGAAGTGGGCCCACCAGTGGAGCACAAATGGTGTGCTCTGCTTCCAAGTGCAAAATCTTCTGCCCCCACCACTTCTCTGTCTCATCCCTGTACGCAACACAATGCTGTACCTCCATTGACCTTGCAAGATCTTGAATGCAATACATTCTCCACCAAGTATATAAATAAAATTGTGGATAGGAGCACAGAGACAGTGAAGTCACTCCTGATGCCAATCTTTGATAGTTTATTGGCTATAGAGCAGAGGTTTTCCTCCTACAAGGAAGTTACTTATCCTCCAAATGCGCCACATTCAGGCCCCTTACCTGGCCACTCATCCGCTGCCAGCAGTTTGGCAGAACAGCCAGATGGTGCAAGAGTCTCTAACCCTTCAGCCAGGTCAACAATAGACATGAGGACCGTGGGTTACCCCCCACTGTCAAATTAAGCCACCCACAAACCACCTAGCAACCATGTGGGCGGGGTGGGCAGCAGGAAGGATGCTGACTGTGGTCCTGCGACTTCAACCGCTTATCCTGGCACACAAGTTTCCCCTAGGAAAAGAGCAGGTGGGCATGAGGATATCATATGGAATTCTAACCCACACTATGTTACACTTAACCTCCACCCAGCTGCTAGCCCGTATGTTGTGGTCATGGTGAATGTTCCATCCCTTTCTACAAATGCCAATGAATTCTATGGCCAACTGAAGAACAAGGTATTTCACTGGTTGAACTCAAAAATGTATTTTCCCCTCTATGAGGCCAGTACATTTCTCATGGTTTGGAGGGTTAATTGGGATGGTCCATCCAAAAAGCACTGTGGAGGCAATTGTGTTGTAATTACCTTAAGATATGAAAGCCTGGTCAATGATCTGCTATCCAAATGTAACCTGATGCGTGCTTCTCAGGCCTCCATCAAGTTACTTCCATTAGGGTTTTTTTTATAGGCACCTACAGAGCAACATTAGGTCTGTTAGTCGAATTCCACGTGCAAATCACTTTTTCAAACCAATGCCTGCCCTAATTCTACCTACAAATCGCTATTTTGTTTTATCTGGCCTTTCTGATGATGACTGACAATACTTGGCCCATCCTTTTTTTTTTACCATCTGCTCTTTTACCTGCAACACTCCACTTAGATGGCGAGGATCGGAGAATTCGGCCTGCTCAATCAATCCCGCCAAGAATCAACAGAGAAGCCCCTTTGGTGGCAAGGCCGACATAGGCCTTACTCCAAAATCCACAAACAGAGGATGCGGTTCCCCTATTACAGACTCAAAATTTGCTTCTGGTCTCTGCTGCTATCCTCACAGGTCCACGTGAATAACCAAGTTGGCCTGATCCCACCTTGCCTGGTACCTCCAGTCAACAGTGCACCACTTCACCTTTTTCTTGTCATAATGGCCCAAAGCAGACAATATCAGCACCCTGGTCCATGACAAAAACCCTCTTGTGACTAATCATATTCAAATTATTTGATGGAATGTGGCGGATCTCAGGAGCAACCTATGGGGTCCATTACGATGGCGGGCGGACAAAGTCCTCCCGCCATCGCAACGGAGCAAGGGACCGCCCGCCACATGTGCGGCGGTCCCGCGATTCGAATTAGGATGCGCCCACCACACTGGCGGGTGCATCGCGCATTTCTTACATTGCGGCGGGCGGTGCTTTCAGCAGCACCCACCGCAATGTAAAAAAGGCATGTTGCGCATTTGCATGCACAACGTGACAGGCACCACGCGGTGCCTGCCACCTTGTGCATGCAAATGCAGGGGGGTACCATAGGTACCCCCCATGTGCACCCCCCACCTTCTTGGGGGCCCGCAACGGGCCCCCTAAACTGGAATCCGCATGGTTTTCCATGGCGGAGTCTCCGCCATGGAAAGCCCTGCACTGCCGCACGTCATAATATGGATGGCGGTGTCTTGTAGACACTGCCACCATATTTGCGCCCTTTTCCGCCCGGTCGCCTGTACGACCGGCGGAACACCGGCGGACGGTCTTTCCGTCCGCCGGCGTCCCCACCGCCATCGTGATTTGGCGGGGGTAAATGGTAGGCGTGCGGTGGGAAATGGCGTGCGGATCGCCACCGCCATACGGGCGGTGGCGATCCGCCCGCTATTGTAATGACCCCCTATGTCCCTTTACTGGCAAACCTTAGTGACATCTGCTCAGATAATCTGCACGCAAGAAGCTTGGGCTTTGAACGAAGTTCACATTGAAGGTTTTGTTTCAGTGGCCACTGCAACGACCCCTTCTAGCTCTAGGAGAGTTAGAGGCGGTTTAAGTATTTTTCTCTCTATATTGCTTTCAGTGGAAATCTTCAAGACCTTTACTGGATCTCCCTATTACCAATCTATGTTAATTTCTGTTAAAAACTATTGCACTCTGCTCATTGTTAATTTTTATAACAACATCTTTGACTCTACACATTGTAAACTGGAAGAAGACTTGATTTAATGTATCCCTTATCACAATACACACTCCTTTAGATTGGCGATTTTAATATTTCTAAATGTTCTCTGCTGCGTAAGGAAGTGTGAGGCATAACAGATGCTCTTGGGGCTGGTCAGCTACATTTTCCTCACAATACATATGGGAGCCCCTTAAATAGCTTTTGAAAGATGAATGTAACAGTAAGTCTGGTCATTATTACAAGTTTTTGGCAGGGGAGCAAATACCATTATAGATCCTATTATACTGTCAACAAATGGAATCCCAAATCTGGCTAATCTTTCAATCAAACCTTATTCTGTTAATGATCATATCCCACCGGTCCTCACACTAAGGTTTCGAAATGGTGAGCACGTCAACCACAACACCATAAATAACACTGGGGGTAGAAAGACCATATGGTCCATGCCTTAAATGGGCCGGCATTGAACCAAGCCAGTTTACAAAAAGCATTATTGATTCCAATGGGCAGTACCTTGTGCCCTATTTATCCAAAGTAGCCAACTACATGGGAATGCAATTAGCATTTGAGAGGGTAACTTATTCTATTAATGACCATCTTACATTGAATGCTAAGAATCGTAAGATAGGAAAGCGGGGTTGGTTTGACTAGTCTTGCTCTGTCACCTCAAAAATGCTATGACATGCCCTAAATGCTTCTCCAAGAGATCAGTCCCTGGTTGCATTATGTAGGAGGCAATACAAGGAGACACTGTTTGCCAGGAAGGAGTTACAAGAGCAGGCCTGGTCAAAGCTCAAAGAAGCTGTGACCACAAAAAATGGTGTCTTATTCTAGCAAAAAATTAATTCTCCCTTCCTGAAAGAGAACACAGTTCTTGATTTAGCCTCACACGTATTGATGCAAGCATGGATTGATCATTTTTCTAGTATATTCGGCCAATCAGCCATACCAGTTCACTTTGACATGGCTCTAAACCATATATATGCATCCCACAGTGGGAACCAGTCACTAACGATTTCCCTAGACAAAGTCACAAGGGCTATAGAGAAAAGTGCCAGTGGGAAAGCAGCAGGACCAGTGGAGTCCCGGTTGAGATGTACAAATACCTACCAGTACTATGGGCTCCTATTTTGACTCAGATACTGAACGCTGCTATTAATGGCTATATCCTGGCAACCTGGATGGTATCACTAGTAATTCCAATTTTTAGAAATGGTTCCAAGAGGGATCTAAGTGCTACCACCCCATCTCCCTTCCTAGACTTTTCCACTAAGATCCTGTGTAGAGTGATCCTGGAAAGATTGGCGCAATGGGCTGAGGATAAAAGAGTCCTCACAGAGTCACAATATGGGTTCAGAAGGGTGCTGGGTATTGTAGAGCAGTGTATTAACTTAGGTATTCTCATAGGAAAATACACAAAGACTGGCCATTTGCACTTATGTTTTGTTGAGCTATCCAGTGAGTTTGATTTAGTAAATCACTCAATCCTTTTCAAACCTTGTACTCGATGGGCGCTCCATCAGAAAATGTGTCATTCCTATCACAGTTATATAGAAATTTGAAAGCTAAGGTCCGTCATGGACCTCATGGGGAGGGCTCTCCTCCATTTAGTATTCGTAGGGGAGTCAGGCAAGGGTGGCTACTGGCATCCGTCCTGTTCTCCCTTTTTATAAATGGTGTGGATGACTTCCTCCAGGAAGTGACCACTGATTCTCCACGAGTGGAAGGAAGGGCAGTCCCTGCTCTCCTCTATGCTGATGATGCTGTTCTCCTGTCAGGGACCATCAATGACCTAAAAAGACTGATGGACTGCTTCACAGCCTTTATGGAGGGCAGGGACCTCCAAATTAATTTGAAGAAAACCTACATGATGATCTGCTGAAAGGGAGCTTGTAAATCATGTGCTCACCAAATCAATGGCACACCAAATGAAAGGTTCACTTCCTTCTCTTACCTGGGTATTCTCTTCTGCTATAGCAGCTACTGGTCCAAGCACATCGAAAACAAAAAGCTAAAGATGACACATGGCTGTGAGGGCATTTTTAGGTTTGCCACTAAGTTAGGCTGTAAACCAGTTTGAGAGATACCCTCAATTTATAGAGCCAAATGTGTATCTACAGCTTCATACAGGGTGGGTTATGGGGCTTCACAGAAACTACCATTCTACAAACACAAGAGAATATACTTCTTCGGCGTCTACTTGCCACACCACAATCGACACCAGCCTATATAGCGCAAATGGAACTGGGCATGCACGATCTAGAAGATGTCTTAGCAATTAGGCCCGTCCAGCTGTGGCATTCTATTTGGAGTAATGAAGAGACTAAGGGGCTTATTATGATGGCGGGAGGATTGCCACCGCCGGGCCGGCGGTGGCGATCCTCCCGCCATCACAATGTGATTCACCCACCGCCAAATTAGGATGGCGTTGGGAATCACATTGGTACCGCAGCGGACGGAAAGTCTGTCCGCCATGGTCCCGCAAGGCGGTCCTTTTCCGCCCGCCTTGCAGTACCCGGAACCAGGGCATCATTGCGGCAGTGCCATGCAGGCACCGCTGTAGTGATTAGGATGAGCCCTTCCGCCTGTCTTTTTGCGGCGGATATCTCGCCGCAAAAAGACAGGCGGAGACTGGCTTTGGGGGCCCGTTGCGGGCCACCTCTGTGGGGGGGCAGTTGTGCACTGGGGGGGTGCCCATGGTACCCCCCTCCATTTCCATGCATATGCTGGCAGGCACCGCGTGGTGCTTGCCACGCTGTGCATGGAAATGCACAACATGGCCATTTGACATTGCAGCGGGTACTGCAGCCTGCAGCACCCGACGCAATGTTAAATTGCTGGATGCGACCGCCGCGGTGGCGGTGGCATCATAATTAGGGGTGGGGGACCGCCGCATGACAGGCGGGCGGTCCCGTTACCGCTGGGATGGCGGGCAGACTCAAGTCCGCCCCCCATCCTAATGACCCCCCCAAGTTCACCAAGGCTTATATAAGGGATTATCTAAGCACAGACAATGCACAGAGAATCCCGTTTCTCTCATATGTGTCCAGACAGGTAGCCCAACTGAGCAGACCTCTATCATTGAATGAACCTGATAGCATAACATCCTATAGTAAAAGGGAATTAAAGTTTTAATTACACAAAAAATGGCTAATGCAGGCATGCCAATGACAGTATCAAGCTGCCAGTAGTCAGATACCTTGCTGTCGCACAAACTGTAGCTTTTCCAAAAATGAAACAATGGCACAAGGCAGCTGTCAAATGTCCGTGCGATGGAAGATCCACCCAAACAATAATGCATTTTATCCTTCTCAGTTGTTTCTATACTGGAATCAGTGAACTCTATTTAACCGCTTCGCTGCGGCCGGAATTCCCCCGCGGTGCTGAGGAATTTGACGCGTCCGCGGTTTGGACGGCCCCCGGCCGTCCTTCGCACACGCCCACCGTGACTTCAGATGGCCGGGGGCCGTCCTACGCACGGAAGAGGTTAAAACCTTTGTTTTTAGCTAGGTTTATCATGTATTATATAGATGCTTTCTTATACCTATGTTCTCTGGTGGACCCTTTTGTTAGTTTTAATGTTGCCTCCTTTTTAAGCTACATCCCTTAAAAAAGATCCTAATTACTTGCATCAACCCCTCTTCTGATATTTTTAAGTGACTTCCTGATGGTCCAAACCTTTGTCTACTTCCACTGAGGGTTTAGTGCCCCATTGTGTGGCAACTGCTTGGTAGACTAGTCATATTGTTCTTTTTCCAGGAAGGTACCAGCATGAACTTGTGGGACTCACGGCTTAGCGAGCCGCAGTAATGATCTGAAAATGATGTTCAGGTGGCATGCAACCATCTTAATATTAACATAGCAGACGCTGGAGAGAGTTTTTTGTTTTTATAGTGCCTAGTGGCAAACCAGGGGTTACCTCAATACGGCAAATTACCACGTGCTGACAAATTTGTATTAGCCCAACATCAATGCACTAAGCTGCACAAGCACTTTGTAATCCTCTAGAGGCCTGATCACACTAACTAAATTGCATTTGCACTTCATAGTGAATTGACTGGCTCCACGTTTTGCAAATGCTATTCTATGCTATAGTTCTGTTATGGCTGATGAGCATAGGAATATTTTAGTTCCTGTTTTTGTTTTTACTGTTTGCAATTTGCTACCTTAGCTTACATTCTGCACTTTACATTTTGTATTATATCTTGACATCATTTGCCCAAGAGTTTTAAAATATTCCCAATGGACTGTGTCATATTTTACACTCTCTATGTCAGATGTAACACCAGCAAGATAAGGTCCCTTCTTTTGTGGTTTGTTAACTGTTATATCCACTTTTATGGTTTTATTTTAAATTGGATAAAGATCTTAAATCAAATTGAGTCGAGAGGCAGAGGCTTAGGGCCTTATTATGAGTTTGTTGGTCTGACCGCCTTAGGATGGCATCCACCCTCGCCAGCAGCCCACGGCGCTGTTGGTCTAAAGACCGCCGTATTACGAGTAGGGCCGGCGGTGTGGAGACAGGGATCTTGCAGCAGTGGTGAGTATTTTTCACAAATATACCGATGCCTGTGTGTGCATTTCGACTGCAGATTTGTTGGATGTAAACATATGCATGATATATGTGGAAAAATACCATATACCCATTACCCATTACTAGGGTTCAGGCAGTCCTGGCAATGGGTATATGGTACAAAAAAGCTAACCTGTATATCGCCTCATACAGAGGTCGTAATCCTCGGGGACGATCCTGCTGTGAAGGGGGACCTGGAGAAAGGAATCCATATCGGAATATGCCTGGAAGAAGAAGAAAGGGGTCAGTAAGCATCCCAAATCTTTCATCACGTCACCTTGAAGCATGCGATCAGACCGCCGCAGTCCGCTCGTGGATCAGGCAACTCGTAATATGGATGGTGATGCAACTCCCCTGTCAGTCTGCTGGCGGTCTCGGAGGTCCAGCAATGGCCTTCGTAAAGCTGATCTGCCCAACTTGTAATACAGCAGTTGGACCGCTGAGCTTACTGCGCTTGGACCGCCTCCAGCAATACGTGGACCGCCAAACTCGTAATAGGGCCCTTAGTCAGGTGGTATCTCAGCAGTGTGCAATCGATGGCAGGGATAGGTGTTTCACCAGTGTCGGTGTCAAGGGCCAAAGGCTGTGTGTATTTCTCAATTTTCCTCTGTTTATGTGGCTCTTGACCTTTGGCTTTGTGAGGAGACATTTGTTTAGAAGAGTTAGAATCTGTTCACCTCTGGCCAGGGGACCCACTCAGCAAATCCAAGGCAGTTTAAATCTCACAGAGAACAAAGACTGGGAGATTGATAGAGGGACCGGCTCTGTCCAGGGGTGTGTAGCTGGCTGTATATGGACAATAGTCACCTAAAGGATCTACATTTGGACCAATAGCCAACCAGCACCCAGGTGTAGATGAGATGGATGGCGTTAGTGCAGTCAATGGTCCTCACGGTCAATTGTGTCTGCATGCAATGGACCTAGTGGTGTCCAAGACTCCGAGGTCCACCCAAAGAGCAAGTTTCAGGGTCTCTCAGTGGGGATTCATAGCTCTCCCATGACTCACTATAGGCCACAGGCAGTGGCCCTCCCAAGCGGGTGGAATCAAGTCCCAGTCATCCACCACCATGGCACCGAAAGTGTGAGCAGCTGGGGTCAATCCTCTCGGCCTCCTTCTCAATCTGGTTCTCGGTCATCACTGCTTACCTCAGTCTCTATGCAGTGCTATACCACTGACAGCTGTACTCGCAGTCTCTTTTAACCTCTCTGCAGCAGCTTCTAGCACCCATCGGGCTGGGCAATGCCCTTTCGCTGGTTAGATGGCCAGGTATCCTTGAGCATGCACCAGGCAGGCCAGCCAGCACCACAGGCCACCACTGGCATGCGGATCAGGAACAGGGAATCCCATAACATTCTGCAGCCAGTAGTGCCCTCATACTGTAAGTTTCTAGGGCAACTTCAACAATTTTTATACCAAAAAGACTGACTGAAAATCAGGAGAGACACAAACCAATGTATGTAGAAAAATACAAAAATAGTTATTTATTGATAATAAAGTATTCCTTATTCAAACATGAAGAGTAAAACAAACCACATACACACCACATCCATCTCAGCATTCAAACTGGACAATCAATTTTTTTTTTTTTAAGTACATATACAGGTATGGTCAGCACTTGACAGTTCATCAAACAGGATAATCTATATATGTTCTGATGTATTTTTTATCTTTATAATATAGATGATTGTCTTAAACGTTTTCTATAGATGAGCCTTGTATGTAGGCTATTAGTACACAAGAATGTATCTGTGTCGTGAAGCGACTTCAGCTCCCAGGTGTTTTCACCAGCAGGCGCAGGCCCAGCCATTCACTGCACCAGTGTCCAAGGCACGGGCAGCCTCACCTCTGGTTGGCCCCTCAGGGTGCAACACTCAGCTCTGCAGATCACCCCAAGCAGGAAACCACCTCTCCTGTCTACAGATGTCGCTTTTTCCATGCTCCACAGCTGGGTCCCTTTTCTCCCCATCAGGCATTTCCCTTTGTTTGGTCACAGGGTCCCTTGCCTGCCCTGTCAGGCAGCGCCCTTTGTTTGGCCAGTGGGGTGCTTCTTACCAGGTGCCTCCCAGTGAGTCCAGCAGACTGCAGGTGCCACAGGATGCCCTTAATGCTGATTTATCAGGCAGCAAAGATTTCAGTGACCTTCAGCAGTGATCACAGGGCTTGGTCAGTTCAAGCTGTCAACTGGGAGGCCCCAAGGGAATCTCCACATGCAGGATTATGTAGGATCTTGAATGCAGTGCCAGAAATATTAGAGGAACATGTCTAACCCTTTCCGGCCCCAAGCCATTCGAGTGAGTTCCACAAGAAGTCTCAGGAGACCCCATCAAATGCTTTCTCTGCATCCAATAGTATGAGTGCCATAGGGTCTCCTGAGACTGAAGCGGCATCAAAAGCATAATTAACCTTCTTACATGGTCCGTAGTTCCCCTGCCCGGTATAAAACCATGCTGCCTTGGCGATATAACTTGTCTGATGGCTGGGCTCAGGCAGTTCACCAAGACCTTGGAGTATATTTTGGTGTCTGTATTCATGAGGGTGAAAGGCCGATATGACCCTGGATCTATGGCTGGCTTCCCTTTCTTCAAGAGTACCACGATGCTGGCCTGATCCCAGGACTCCGGGGGAAGCTCCCCCGTCTGAGCCTGGCAGAGGGTGCTGAAAAAATCTGCCCCCAGAGTTGACCAAAAAACCTTATAAAATTTGAGCGGGATTCGATCTGGCCATCCTGCCTTGCCTACCGAGAGCATCCTTGAAAATCTCATCAGATGTAAAAGGAGCATCCATGACTGCCCGATTCTCCATGGTAAATTCCTCCTCACTACCAGAGGCTAAATACTCCCTAATTGCATTTTCCTCTGTTTCCCCCTCGGAGTCATACAGTTTCCTATAGAACCCTTGAACCATCGAAACTCGAAACTCTTCTTGGATTCCTGAAGCTGTAGTTACCAGGGTCCCTCTCTCATTTTGCATTGCTGTTATCTCACTACGTACATTATTCTGTCTGGTACGCACTGCTAATGTGTGCCCTACCCGTTGTTATTGTTGTTATTGTAATTGTTAATTTCTATTTGTATAGCGCCAAATCACCAACAGGTCTCTAAGCGGTAAGACAAACCCTAAACCTGGAGCCTAACATGCTTCCCAAAGCTTCGCATCACCGGATGAGCCTATCCAAACGCCTGAGTGAAAAGGAAGGTCTTGAGACCCTTCCTAAATGGGAGTAAGGTAGCTTACCTGCGCATGCTGTCCGGGAGCTTATTCCAAAGCTGAGGAATCACAACTGAGAAGGCACGCCCCCCCAGAGTATTTTTATCAAAGCGTGGACATGCCAGCAGTTCACTGTACTTGTAGCATTCTGCGTGCCAGATCATATATTTCTTGGTTACCTTTGTTATGGTTACATCCCCTATTGCTGCTTTGGCTATGGCGAGCCTCGCTGTTATACTCTCTATAGCCTTCCCGACCACTATAGCCCCAATTAATTCTTCTTCAACTGCCCTTAATTTTTGGTACAAATCTTCTAACTGTTGTCGTCGTTTTTTACCACGATATCGGCTAAAACTCAGTGTCTCCTCACGAATGCTTGCTTGAAGTCATCTCACACTATACCCATTCGGGTACTGCCTCTATTCCTTCCCAAAAAATCCTCTATCAATTCCTTCATGTGGATAATATACTCCTCTTCCACCAGCAAACCTCAAAGGTCCAATTCTGCTGTGTTCTTTCTCCCCCCATATATGTTATTCCTAATACAAGGGGATTGTGATCTGACATCACAAGGGGTATTTATCAATACAGCAATTACGCATTATACCCTGAGACACCAAAAAATAGTCCAACCGAGCAACTGTCCCATGCAGGGCCGAAAAATAAGTACTTCCTGAGTCAGAGCATGTAGCTTTTAATTGCGGCCATACATCTAAAAGCCCATTGCCCTCAATCAAGTGAGTGAGAGCCTTGTGAACTCTGGGCTTACGACCTGAATATGACCCCAAATTGCTCCATGAAACACCGATCCCATTGATATTAAAGTCCCCACACATTATAATCAGGATTGGCCAACCTGCTAATTCTAGATTCAGGAAATCGATTAACTCTGGGTCATCCCCTGTTGTCCCATATACTGAACACAGGGTAAAAGAAAATGTGGTAATACATAATTCTGCAATAGCCCAATGGCCATATTTATCGGTCACCTGTTTTTACATACAATCTCCTTTTTCCGGGTTAAAATGGCCACCCCCTTGTTCTAGTGCCCTGTGTGGTGTGGGCTATGAGGTTATACCCAAGGTGCTCAAATTTTCTTTTATCTGTACCCATAATATGTGTTTCCTGGAGGCAGACAATGTCAGAGCGAAGCATCTTTAAATCCTCTTTAACCCTATGGCATTTCCCAGGGTCATTTAGGTCACATATGTTAATCGATGCTATTCGTAAATTGCTTATAATCGTATAATTTCTGCATTCCTATTATACCTAATTAAATGCTCTGTTCTGCCTCTCCCAACTTTTGAAAGCTCCTCTGTCCCAAAATCTCTTGATTCTTGGTGTGCCCCATTTCCTCCTTCTATCCCCACCCCCACCCAAACTCTCCCCCAGCAGACCACTCCCCTCCCTGTCCCCCCTCATCCCTCCAATCCCTCCACCCCACTCAAACAGTGAGACAGACAGACCAAGTAAGGCCTGGATGATGAAGCCTTTGTCCCCCCCACGCTCAGTGTCCACACTAATATTAACTAATTCATATGTCGAAGAGCATCTGACTATATACTGCTAAGCCACCCAAAGCTTTTTCCTTTCATCAAATTTAGTATGATTTTCTTTGACCATCTCTACTTCCGCATCTCGTCCAGATATTCCTTCCCCTTTATTTCTGATGTAAAAACTCTCACTTTATTTTTATGAATTATTTTCAGGCAAGCTGGATTAAGTACAGATGCTTCTCCTACTAGGGCTTGAGTTGGCTGAATCAATTGCCTGAGGCGCCATCATCTTTCCACTGTTATGTGGCAAAAATCAGGCTGAGTGAAGAAGGATTGCCCCTTGAAGGACTGCTTAGAGTCAGGGCGGGCTTTATGAAACACAGCTTCTCGCAGTAAAAAGTTCCCAAAATAGACTATGATGGCTCTTGGTAGTTGCGTGCCCCCTGGTTGGGCCTGTCTGGGATTCCTAAGCATGAGAGGGTGGCGATGCATCCACTGGACTTCCGTGTCCCAATGCCACTGCTGGAGCTCCGGAAAAGTCCCTTTCAATAGATTTAGAACATAAGCTCTGATGTCTCTGCCCTCTAATCCTTCCTCTATGCCCAATATCCTCAGATTATTACGTCTTAGACGGTTTTCATAATGTCTCCAGATTTCCAATGAAAATGCCAATTAGGTCCCGATCTCAAAAGGTCTGGTAATTGAGAATCAATTCTTGCACTGAAGATTTAGCAAAATTGTGAGGGTTGGTCATTTCTGGGAGCGGAATCTAACCTGATTATGATTTTCTAACTGGAAATGGGGTATAACTGTGAAATCAGTATTAGGGGTGGGCGGAATTTGCGTAGTCGCGCTACGCAAAGCTCTGCGAAATGGTTAAAAATCTCTGCGAGCACGCAAAAGTTCCGCGAACACGCGGAATTGCTTGTTCCGCCCGTTCGCGATGCTTTTTTCCTGTTCGCGAACGCTGTTTGTGTGCTCGAGGAGAAATATCTCGCGAACACGCATTTTGAAAGCGCGAACAAGCAAAAAATTCCGCGAAGCCGCGGATCGCGGAATTTTTGGTAATTCCGCGTTCTCCGCGGAACGCGAAATTACCCAAATTCCGCAAATTCCGTGAGCGGAACGGAATTTACCACCCATGCCTAATCAGTATGTCCACATGTTTTTTGTTTTCTTACAAATTTGAACCACATACCAGGTACTTTTGCCAATTCACACTTCACTAAGCTTCTCATTGGGTAATGCGAATGGGGAAATAGTGAAGCTGTGAAGTTTCCCACAACACTAACATTTCTACTTATGTAGATCCAATTACCAGCTCATACTAGCAAGAGAGCAACTACATCTGTGTAGAAGCCTAACACAATGGGATCGATTACGATCTCGCTCGGAAAGCCCTACGGCCGACTTAGTCCCGTAGAGCTTTCTGAGTGACTCGTGCTCCGATGCTCCGAGCGACCGAGTACGATGCAATTGAGCGCTGACGGACTTAGGTCGCTCGGGGTCCCATTGAAGTCTATGGGAGCCTGTTGTACATAGCGTACATAGGCTCCCATAGAGAAAAAAGGTAGGTCGTGGAAAAGGGTGCCACCTGTCGCGGGGACGCCTCAGTGCCAGCTGCCCCATGAGTGACTGAGTCGTAGGGCTACGGATGAAGGGGGGCCACTACGGCCCCCCAAAGTCCGCTTCCGAATGCTGTCTCGAGTTGGAGGCTCTGACTCGATCCTGCTGCTCGATGCGCACATCGTACTTGGTCGCTCGGAAATCGGCCCCATTGCGCTCTGCGTGTCAGCCATGTCAGAGTCGTCCGGAGGGCCTTGCTGACGGGTACAAGTCACTCGTGAGGCAATATTCGCATCGTACTTGCTTGCTCGTACAGCAGTACGAGCTGTCCGGAAATCATGCTTATGACTTGGGCTCGCTCCTGACGGATGCCGTCAGGAGCCCTTCCGAACGAGATCGTAATCGGCCCCTTTGTGTAGGAAAGTGGGTTATTAGTAGGTAGAGGTATGCACCTTCTGCTAGTAATAATACCACCATCACTCATAAGTTCCAGCCAAGTCTTAAAAAGTTAATCCTTAGTCAACCCTTGGTAGCTTGTCAAATGAGCAGGCATGCTTAACTTAGGAGTCAGGTGTGTAAAGCATTTAATATCACCACAACAGTAAATAAGTAAAAGACAAAACACAATATAAATCCAACACCAATTTATACAAATAGAGAATATTTATATCTTTAAAATGACACCAAAACAATAAAACTCCAATGTAGGAAACCACAGATATGAACTTTTAAAGATTAAATAAAAAAATGTGCTTTCTAGCGCTAAAAAGCTTAAAGTACTATTTGCGGCTATCTGAACGCACTGGACCCGGACAAAGGCAAAGTTTTAGGCCGATCATTATGGAGCGTGAGATAGGTTGAGCGCTATGTTCTGGTCAAGATTTTATTTTTGGACTTGGAGGCATATTTACAGAGAATTGGCGTAGGGCATCGCCACAAGTCATTTTGCTAAGCTGCCCTACGCCAATTCGAAAGGGCAGGAAATCACCCTATTTACAAGATATGGTACATTCCTGTCCTTTCTGCCTGCACCAGTGCACAACTTGCAGCTAAGCGCCAATGCAGGCACCCTTGCACCATTGTGTTCTTCACAGGATTGTTTTTGTGCAGAAGTTACACCTTCCTGCATAAAAACAATTGCGAGAGGCACACATGGAACGAGGAAAGAATGAGCAGAAAGGTAAATATTTCTCCTCGTCATGCCTGCTCTAGGGAGGCACAAGGTTTTGGCTCTGCCCCAGTTTGATGAGATATTGTAAATCCTGGGCAGCATCAAAGTCCATCAGTGTTGTGTGGGAACACCCATAGCAACACCCATGGAATGCCTCTAGGATACAGAGTAAGGCAAGGCAATGACTTGTGCTGTTTTGCGTTACTCCATATCTACAAGTCCATGAAAAGCCATGCAGGGTGGCTTTACGTGGCCTTGTAGATATGGCTAAGCCCTGTGTGACACCGGAACGTCACCACAAAAAATAAATTTCCGGCAGCACACAGGGCTTGTAAATATGCCCCTTAGACTTGTTCTTGGAGCTTTTCTCTTGAGGGCAAGCCCTCACGTTTCTTGGATCTGGAGATTGCTTCAACGACAGCGGCTTGCTGCAACGCAATGCCTCAGTGAGTCTCTGGAAGTCTTTGTCCTCAGCATCGATGGCAAGGAGCTTTCAGCGGGACAAACCAGCCAAGCCAAATGTGGCTTTCTACCACTGTTCGCGGTCAGACAGGAGCTGAAAGGCTCCTTGATTAGGTGTGGCTCCTAGAGCTGAGGCAAAGGGAAAGGAGTTGACCTTCCCTGACAGTATGGTGATTTGTTATGTGCCGTAATTGATTTCAAAGGATGCCTACCCTGTCACTGGTAGATGTAGTTCAAATTTGGGCCTGCCCCCATCTATTGTCCTGCTAGTTAGACAGGGACCAATCCCAGTGGGAGGGGTGAGCTGTCTACAGCAATAGCTTTGAGTGACCACAGGGGAAGGTTTGTTCATTTTCATGGCCACACCTCCAAGATGGGCACAGGAGCTCTGAACAGGGAGAAGAAAGGTTCTGAAATCTTGCTTCTAAGTAGACAGTGAAATACACAGGAAGTGCTGCAAAAGTGGGTAGGGTCACAAAGAGGAGCTTTTACCTCATTGATTAGGGAGTGGCCAGTAATTTCCCCAACCCACAGGTATATATATATATATATATTTATTATCAAAACCCTCTTTGTCAGAAGAACGGAGCGCACTCACGGGTAAAGTTTTGCAGCTTTTAATCCAGTTTGTCAATTTCACAGGCATAATTCCGCCAAACAACCAACGCGTTTCGGTCTCCCTGACCATAGTCTAAGGGAGACCGAAACGCGTTGGTTGTTAACAATTCCTTAGATAAGAACCCAGCAATTGAATATTACAAGTCCCCAGTAATGAAGAAGTGGCATGATAAAAATTCAGCAGGATCAACTTACTAGTCCCCAAAGAAAATAAAAGTTCTTTCAAGGTGGAGGCTGCTGTAGACAAAACATCAAGGCTACATCAAATAGCTAGAGAAATAAAAATAATCAAACCCCACATAGGCCTAACCCCCCCTTTATGAAGTTGCAGGCATAAAAAACGTCTCTAATCCTTCCAAAAAGGAACAGTTCACGATGGACCAAGTTTCTTGGAGACAAATCACATCAAAACCTTTTATAAAGGACATCCAAAATGGGATCAATAAACTTGCCAGCAAGGTCCGCAATACTTCAACTGATAAATTTGCATTCCTTACAATTAAAGGAGATAGGATCAGTTAAGCTCTGTACTAAAGGTGTTGTCTGTTCCATCGAGTCAGCCCCTGACAGTCAATTACAACTGTACAAGGATGATAGTGGTGCAAAGCTGTTTCTGAGACCTATATCGGGGGCAACCCCTTGCCATATGTCCTGAGCAGGGTCCCATGATCCCATGATTTGCCATTGGCCAGATTGTGATGAGTATGCCGGAGGTCTTTGTAGTAAAGACTTATCAGTGTCATTGTCATTATCATTGTCATTGTCGTTGAATTGTGGAGAAACTTGATTGATGGAGCTGAGGGAAGGATTCTCGCTGAGGCTTGTATCTCCCAAAGCAGCTGAATTGGGCACTGCTATTTGAGGGTTTACGGTGCCCTGGGAAATATTCATAGCTTGCAGGTCATCACGATTATTTTTTTGAAGTCCCACGCCTCCCAATCCAAAGAAACCAGCCAACTTCTTTGATTGATTCTTGCGCTGGCCACCACTTTCACTAAACAGGCCTGGCTCGGCTTCCTTAAGGGACGGGCTCTTACTCTTGTGGCGTGTTCTTGTCCCCCTTGCGGAGTTTGCCATCAAGCGAGGTTTTACCGTAGTATCCCTGGAGATTCTTTTCATATTAATCAGCCTTTTCAGACTTACAGCTGCTCCTTATTAAAAAAAATATTTATGGGGGAGACACAAGCTGGACCTAGCCCAGACTAGCCTGACCGAGCTTTTTCCATGCCTTAACCCCCCTACAAAGTTTTCATGAAAAGACTCCAAAAAATATATATATTTTTTTTTTTTCCTCTTCCCTTTTCCTTTAAGTCTGATAAAAGTAAAAGTCAAAGCCAAAGTTCGAAAATGCTAGAAGGAGCAGGTAGACTCCCGTAATTCGCAAAAATAGCTGCAACAAAGTATCCAAAGTGAGAAGATAGTCACAAGTAGCAAGCAGCTTCGCGCTGAGCTGACCCAGATCTCACCTGAAACACTCGAGACAGGAGGGCAGCAACAGCGAAACTCTACAAGCCTTCTAGCAGCCTCTGCCTTGTATTTCCTCTTTTTTCCCACCTTTCATGCAGGAAAGTGTCTGCAGCGCTGTTAGCAGAGATTAGCTTTCCAGCCTGTCGCCTCACGGAGCCTCCTCCTCCCCAGCCTCTTGGGGGAAAGCGTGAAAGAAAGTTGACGAAAACGAAGTAACATCCGGGAATTGAAGTGCGCTTTCAGCACATCTTGATCGCACCGAGTAGATCAAAGCAGATTAAACAACTTGGAAAGAAAACGTGTAGTCTCGCAAGGCGGGGTCCGCCGCCACTACCATCTTCTTCTCCTTCCCCCGGCCGAACCAGTTCGTCAGCAAACGGCCACTCCCACCTCAATCACGGAGCATGGTGGGAGCTCCCGTGACGAGACATCTGGAAAGAATGGAAATAGTGGAAAGTCTCTAGTTTGATGCTATGTGTAATTTTTAGGAGTTTTTTATGTTTATGGTTATCATACTCATTTTGTATAGCATGTTTCTTGATTCTGATAATTTATTGATGTAATTTATGGAAGAAGTATTATCAAATGTCTTTTGTGCTACATTGAAAATAAAGATTAAAAAAAAAAAAAAGAATTTCAAATACCACAGACAAACATGTTTTATTGACCTGGACCTAGAAGGTGTTCTTACGTAATTAACCAAACTCACTCATTGTAGTAAACCAATAATATTCAATTAGCTGTGTTGAATTATTCATCTCCTGTCATTCCCACAGGTTGAAAGGGTGCACTGAGTCTCAACATATAGACATTGATTCAAAACATTAATTGGACATTGTTAAATTTTGTTTATTTCCTCTTTTTAATGTCACTAGTCTAAAGATAGTTCCACATAAATACTTCTTTGTCAAATCTAAAACACTGCCATTCGATTGCTTCAAAGAATTGGCAGAAGCAAGCTTTGTTTTAACAAATATCTCCAAAGAAATGTACACTTAGGTTCTACAACATACCAACAACATCAAAACAGAAACAAGCTCTGTTCATAAAGCATCGATGAAAAAAAGATCATTAGAAATTGATGCAATGTATTATCTTTAATGATCAAGCATGAAGGTGAAACTGGGGGGTTTCGTGAATTGAGCTGTATCATGCGCAATTCACCATTTTTCTCATTGATAGAAGTGAGAAACTTTAATATACTATTCTGTTGAATAAAAGAGAGTCCACATCTTTGAGATGAATATGAATTTGATTTACCAAGTTTCATATCATAGGTTAATTCCAGACTTACTAGATGAACTTTAAATACCCTAATTAGTCAATGTAGGCTAGTTTAATAACAGGGCCTTGAAAAAGGTGTCAGATACAACAAAACATGGTCAAGTCATTTATGATGTGTCGTTGTTATTGGATGAAAACGTACTTCTAGTTGTTTATTTTTGGATCTAGACTTGAATGAACATTATTGTACCTCTATCTAAATGGAACTATGCAAATTTCAAAAAGGTTTGGAGTTTTGTTAATTTCTTTCTTCAGGTTTATAAACTGCTAGGTGCTTTAAAAAGTGCACTAGTACTATGTATCTCATACTGCTATGGATTAAGACAGTAATGTGTGGATTCTGAAATAGTGACCAAGATATAAATCACAAGGATCAATGTATCGCACAGTTCTGTAGTCAACTTTTCTTAATGTGCAGATTCTGGAAATCTTGTCTTAGAGAAATTCAGAAATAAAACCAAAAAAAAGAGTATGCCGGAGGTCTATAAAAGTATCCCAGTGGAAGAGCTGCGATGGAGGAAATGAGGCAACTAGAGGCAGGGCACTTCATGGGTGCTAAACTTCTCTCTGCCACATGAGGTCTGGTAACATTGATGATGACGCAATCTCCTGCATATTTTTTCTTAACCCTACCAACCTAGTTCACTCTTCAGGCCATGAAGATATGTCTTTCCGCCCAAGTCCCTAGAGTGGTGTTTAAGTTCAGCCAATGCAAAACCTTGTTTTTGAGTTGGCCAGGGTTCTCAGTTATACCTGACAGATGAGGGGGTACATTCCCCAACACCACAACATAGGGGGTTGGTTCCGGAGGCAAGTGAAGAACTACTGGCCTTGAACTAAGAGTGCTTTGTGCACCTGTGCGTGGCCTCTTATCCTCTCTGGTAGGTATATCCTCCAACTCTGGCTTATTAATACCAGTTTCTATTCCTAACTGCTCTATCACTTTAGTTAGTTCTCACCCTCTTGACAATATGGAGGCACTTTAAGGCCACCCCTGCGAGTCTGTAGGGGTGCTGACTACAGCACTAAACTTTGAGATCTCAATTGTTCATTGCTCCTTGCCACACGTTGTAGATGATGATGCCTCACAGTGGTAGATAAACCTAAAGCAGCAGGATTAGTTGCAGATACTCTCACCGGGTCTACTGGATAAGACTGATTCTGTTTGGTGATTTTTGTTTTGATAGCTACTAAACGTTGATTAATAGGTTCGAATTTAGCTTCCAGGGTGGCTATTAGGGAATCTCGAAATGAATCCAACAAATTCACCAAGTCAGATTTATCCAAAACTGAAGAATCAGCACAACTAGGCAGTGAAACGTCAGTGACCCTTGCACGCTTAGATTTACTGGCAATTAAATGCTGCTTTCTTTTACCTCCGCTCCCACTCTGGGAGCCTCATCTGATACATCCTGTGCAGTAGATGAAAGTTGCTGCACATGAGAATGTAAGGTACACAATAAAGCTTCAGCTTTTAGGGGCTCAGACACACTAACCTCCCTTCCAAAATTCTTCACTGGTAGTGAGGGTTTTAAACCTGAACCCTGAACAAAGGAAGGACCGGGGGATGGAAGAGGTAAAGGTGAATGAGAAAGACAGTGAGTAACCAATTCAATTTCCTTGTCGATGCCTTGAAGGCAGCTACCGGGGACATTCACTTCCCCATAGTGGTCCCTGGAACTAACCCCAGAGCATGCTGACAGTCAAAGATGCAGGGGGCAAGAAACTCCGTATAGCCAACAGATCACTATGCAGCAGAAGAACTCCCCAAATCTCACCTGCTGCCTTTAGGCCACACAACAATCAGGGGCCTCCAATGGTCCAATATTCTGTAATCAACCAATGATACACCAGGGGACAATCCACCAGAAACTCCAGACAGAACAGTCCATACAACTATATAAGGCCACTAAAGATGTGGTTCGGTTGGCACTCCCTGAGAATAGGCCAACAATAAATGAGGATCAAAGTTAAAAATCCCTACCAGTTCCTCCTGGCTGCTCCAGAATCCTCCTGTCGATGCCGCTAGGACCCAATGTTATAACCAAAGGCCACTTGTAGCACACACCTATCTGCACAGAAAAGGAAAGGATACCTCAGCCGCCCACCGGGGCAAGATCAAAGAAAGAAACCAAGGTGGGGGCCCAGCCTAGCCTCCTCCGGTCTCTGATGGGCGTGGTTTGGCCCACTGCTGGCCCGGGCTTTACCCAGACGCGTCCTGTGCTGTGATAGGTGGTGGGTGCTTTTCAGCACACGGGGGAACTGTTCACAGGCCCTCTGAACACAGGATTCTGGGATACAGAGTCCCTGCTGCAACACCACACTCCAGGTACCGACAACTCCAGCAGCCAGACATCCCGCACCACGGTAGGTGGAGGGCGCTTTTTCAGAACACAGCACGGGGAACTGGTCACTCACTGCCCCTCCTCCTCCTCTGAACAGATGATTATGGAACACAGAGTCCCTCCTGCAACACCACTCTCCAAGTACTGGCAATGCCAAAAGCCAGACATCCCGCTCAACGGTAGGTGGAGGGCACTTTTTCAGCACGCGGTGCAGGGGAACTGGTCACGGCCCCTCCTCCTCCTCTGAACAAGGAATTCTTCGACACAGAGTCCCTGCTGCAAAACCACACTCTATGTACTGGTAAATCCAATAGCCAAACGTCCAGCTTAGGTCTAAACTTAGACTACAGGTCTAAACTTAGACTTCAGGTCTAAAATTAGAATTTAGGTCTAAACTTAGACTTTAAATAGATTTCCTGTCTAAAGTTAAACTTCAGATTCAGCGGTGTTGATATTTGGAGTAAATTTACCTTAGCAATAAGTGTGCATTTGAAAATGAGAAAGACCTTTCCCTTCACTTTCATTCAGCACCTTGCCTGGCAGTTCATTAAGTTGAAACATAACTTTAGCATAATCTCTTGAGAAACAACCCTGGCCCAGTATTAGTGGATTGGGATTAGAGAGCCGTGATTATCTGTCACATTTGAATAAATAATAATTGCTTCATTTAAATTTCTGGAAACAAGTAACTTGATCTAGCTTGGGCCAAATAATACATTCTAACTTATCATTTATTTAAGGAAAATATCTCATTTAACCTTTTCCTACCGCTTACAGAAGTATGTTAGACACTATTGATCACCTTTAGAGAGCTTTGTAAATCTCTGTATCCAGATACTATAGTCCTGAGTGTCCAGTAAATTACAGACTTTTGCGTTCCTTGTCTCTTATCCTTTCTTGCTTTCTTCCTACTTTATTCTGAGCCATTGCATCGTCAAGGTGGTTCTTGATATAACACCACATCACAAATTTGTCTTGGGCAAATGCACATGGGCAAATATTCCAGAGGAATAGAATTAAATGGTATGCAAACCATACTGATGAATGTACATTAAAAACTTGAATAGAACCATGTTGCAAAAATGCAGTTTTGGGTCACTGAAAAAGGCTGTAACATATATCTGCACTCCAGGCTTAGGTGCTGGTGGATGCAATTTGTAGGCTACATGCTTTTGAAAGAACTAATATGCTAAAGGATTACATTCCATAAGATTTCATTTGCAGTTTAGAACTGGAAAGTGGTGTTACATGTTGTCTATTGTTTTCAGTCAGTGTTTTCATTTAGTCCACATCATATTTACATTTGTTTTCTGCAGTATATTTAAAGAGTAAGCTGTCCAAAACCTCTTATGTCACAAATTGCACCAGTTGAATACATTTGTACCTGCCCAAATGCAATTTCAAGAAAGTAATTTACCTCATTTACCACTATTAGAGTGTAAAAGGAATTGAATGTAAACACATGGACAATATGAATACAATTGGGTAAACAAATGCCAAATAAATGTGGACTTTTTATCAGATAGATAACCCTAATTCGAATTACCTCAAAGATTTTGAAGCAGATTATATAGGGAAAAACATTATTAAATATTCAGTTGATATTCACCCTTGGATTCATTCTTGAAAATCTGAAAAGAAATATATATTTATTTTATATAGAATCAGGATCAAAAGACCATGGGAGTTTTTTTGTATTAGAGGTACTTTCCTATGTTTGCAGTATTTTTCTCAGACTAGTATTCACCAAATAAAATACCTTCATAAATATATTATATGTCCATAAAAAGGCCGGGACCCGTCACATCAAAGTACAATGGTGTAGTTATTAATTGTATTTGCTGTTACCAAAGCTGTGAGTTAATGTGTATTAATATATTTGTGTTTTCTGCCCTTTTGACAATGTAAATGCGGTCCTCTTCAGTGGCAAGACAGCTTTCATTTCTTCCCCTGTACAGGGTTTGGAGAAATTTCAGAAGGGCATTGACCTGTAAAGCCAAGGTTTCTGAAGGGTTCACTGACACAATATCGACGCCCTAAACATCGACCTACACAAATATCGAGACACTAATATCGTATGCAAAAATATCAACTGCCTATACTTACCATAAAAAATATAAAAATATCGAAAAGAAAATATTGTAGAGTACAAAAATTTCGTAAACAATATTATCTCTTTAAGATTGAATAAACATATAAATTAAAAAAAATATCAACATCCACATTATCGAGAACATAAACATCACTCAAATATAATTTATTTTTAACCAATACATTAAATATAGAAACAAATTAATAAATACCACAATTAAAATATTTCTTTTCAAACAAAATAAAAAAATATATAAAAATATATATAAATATATATTAACAATTATTTAAAATATATATAAATAACACATAACCAAACAGCACTAATATTTAAATAAATAATCACAAAAAAGAACAAATAACATTTATCAACATTAAAAATAACCAAACATGTATAAATATATTTAATTATAATAAAACATATAAAACCAAACATATTGTTACATAAATAAAATATTAAACAAAATATGCCCTTAAATAAATATATACAGCATTTACCAAAGTAACATATAACTGCCAAAATATTTAAATTGATGCTATAACAACCAATAAAACCAATAAAACAAAAGCATAAACAACAAAAACCAATAGAAAGCTTCAACTAATTAAAAGAACACTATAAAAGAAGCCAATTAATTAACCAAAAATTATCTCACAACCTGCAAAGATTGGAAAAGGATGAAACTCTGCTGGAGTGAAGCCTCAGAACCACATCAAACAACTCAAATTCAAAGTAAGTACGATACCTAAAAACTGTACATATACTACTAACTAAACTTAAAATAATTAAAACATCTAAAATTAATAACTTAATGCATTTCCATTTTTTCCTATTTTACAGATTAAGCAAACTGATTTACAATCCTTACCAAAAGTCAACACTGCAAAGAAATAAACTATGCAGCATTCTACCAATAAAAGAATAAAAGAAAATCGATAACAAATAAAACAAAGTAGGAATAACCATTAATAACTTTTAAACCTTAGCTAAATCAACGGATAAGCAAAACTAACAAAATAAAACTAATAAACATTTACACCTTTTTTTTCTAATACAGGCTGCAACAATTCCAATAAAAAAAACTACATTAAAGAAACCAACTAAATTGACCAAAAATAGTAAGTATTATTTTAAATATACTTAAAAATAAAAACAACTAAACACCAACTAACCTGAAAAAATTAAAACATTAAATTATCAGCATAATAATAATGATACACTGACCATGTCATGAATGATCTAATATGTGATGTCATTAGCAGTGCATTGCGGGGGTGCGAGTTATAGTGAGCTCAGCTAACTATAGCGGCTGAATTTGTCTGGTTTTGTACGAGTGGAATGTCAGCCTAACTATAACATTCCTGTAACCTGTGGTTTTTTCAGTGAATATCTAAGGTTTTTCAAATGCTAATTTCTAACTATAATGTCCCTGAAACCTATGTTTTTTCAGTAAATTTCTAAGGTCTTTTAAATGCGTATTCCTAACTATAACATCCCTAAAACCTGTTTTTGTTTTAGTGAATATATATACATATACAAAAAAGATTTTTCACATATATTTTAATGTTGAACTGTAATAGCAGTACCTGGGTGATTGGATGACTGCACGACTACTGCGTGTGTGATTGCATGAGTGCATGCGTAGTACCTGGTTGATTGGATGAGTGCATGAGTAATGCCTCAGTGAATGCATGAGTGCAAAGGTAGTGCCTGGGAGATTGAATGAGTGCATGGGTAGTGCCTGAGTGATTAGATGAGTGTAATAGTAGAGCCTTTTCTCTGGCAGCTTCAATATTCACCTACTGCTCAAAATGATGGGCCTTGCCAAATATAAAACAGCAACCCTTCTCAAGTCACTGTTCTAAGTCTCACCATGTTTCTGAAGGCTTCAATGTGTGTGTCTGTGCCTTTTCCTAGTGACATGATACATAAAAAGAAAGCTAGAAATAGTAAAATACCTGTGTTTTAGACCGCATGCTCTCTAAGTTTCTATAGAAGAAGGTGTATGTATTCCTTTCTGCTCATAATACATGGCACGTGCGTATTCAACAGTCTATTTGAGGGGTTCTGTGACAGCTACATAGGTAAGACATGTCTCCCTCTGTGACCGAATGATGGAGCGGAACTGAGAAGATTAGTGCACCTGTATGATAAGCTACCAGGTTTTTAAGCTAGCATCTTCAGACACATAGCACATGTCAGAATTCATGTACCAATAGACACATACCTTAGTCACTAGAGCACACAGACCTTTAAATTTGACAGAGGGCACTTCCCTTTGCAAGCAGACACCTAAATTTATAAGGCCTACTTCAAGTGTACCTTTCCTGAGACACATACAAAGTAGCCTAATCACTAAACCCTCTGCCAACATGTCTTAAACCTCACTTTTCTCTGGCAGCTTCATTATTCACCGACCGCTCAGAATGTTTGGCCTAGCCAAATATAAAACAGCAACTCTTCCCATGTCACTGTTGTAAGTCTCACCATGTTTCTGCACCTCTCTTGCTTCTTTCTGCACCTCTCTTGCTTCTTTCTGCAACTCTCTTGCCTCTTTCTGCACCTCTCTTGCTTCTTTTTGCATCTCTCTTGCTTCTTTCTGCACCTCTCTTGCCTCTTTCTGCACATTTCTCCATCAGTGTAGGTCCCACCAACTTCATAATGAGCCCCTATATTTAAAAAAATAATTATTAATAAACAATTCATATTTAAATTAGGTTAATAATGAATAATAACATATTATATAAATTACTAGCCACCCTAATCCTCTATAAACCCCTCATCCCACTATTACAATTTAAAAATTTCCTAACCTAATTTATAAAAAATTGACATTATAAATGTATTAATACAATTAGAACATATATATTTTAAATGAATCCCCACCCTTTTCCCCTATAAACCCAACATCCCACTACTATAAAAGATATTACAATATTAAAAAAATTATACATTTATTCAATAAAATAAAAAATAAAAAATAAGTAAAAACATTACAGATAACATAAAATTAAAAAATAACAAATAACATCAATATTTTAATACTAAAGCAATTTTTGATATTTTTGACATTGATATTACTTACCTCGATTTATGCTGTCATGATATTCTTGAATCTGTATTCATGTCACTCGGTATTTCCAACTCGATGTTCTGTCTCTTCACCTTTCCGAAGACTACTTGAGCACCATGTAGTGGCTGCTGCTTCACTGTGCAAAATGTTTGTCTGGGGATTTAACAATTTTGTAGAATGTGATGTCAGCTGAGTGAATCTTGGTGAAGTCATGATGATTCATTGGAAATCTGCACAGCTCTCTGATTGACTGATGTTTCTCATTGTACCTGAGGTGACTAGACCTATGATTAGATAGGACAGATGTCAATCCCTGGTTTATGGGGACTGCATATATGAGAGAGTGGATAAAGTTATAACGACAGCAGATTTATTAAATAAAAAATTATTGTCACGGTATGTGTGTTTCAGTTGGCATAAATAGGGCGCGATTACAATGCGGGCTGGAATGGCTCAGACCGTCGGTCGGAGCCCTCCAGTCCGCATCATAATTGGCTAGTCGGATTCCTTTCCGACCGACCCATTTCGATGGGGTCGGTCAGAAGGGAATCCGAATCGGTTTTCCAAATGGCCTCAGACGGGCTCGGAGCCCGTCCGGCATTCGAAATACCTGCAGTAATCCCTCGTCCGGCTCTTTCCGGCCAAGGGATTACGATGGTAGATTCCCACTGCCTTTCTGTGCTGGCCTTTCCGACACAGGAAGGCATTGGGAATCTGTCTTTGGGGGCACCCAGCAGGGCCCCCATGGATGCAAGGCCGCTGAATGGCAGCCTAGGAGGCACCTATGGTGCCCCCCTGTTGATCCACGCACCCGGTGGCAGCACGGGGTGCAAGGATGCACTGCACCTCTGCTCTTTACAATGAGAGACGCATTCCGTTTGGAATGCATGCTCCCATTGTAAAGAATAGGATTGCGACCTGTTCGGTTGCATCCTAATTACTGGGCTGGAACTGACGACAGAAGGTCGTTCGGTTCCAGTTCCAAACCGATGTCGGACGGATTCCGGTCCGTCCGCCATCGGCCCCTTAGTCTGTACAACTACTTTACTGGTTATGTTTGCCCCAAGAGTAGAAGAAAACATGGCTTTTATTTGTTGCATAAATGCATTTCCTGTGTGCCTTTCCTCTTCTGCAATGGGATTTATTTCATGATGCTGCTTCACATACTCTATTGAAATGTATGCTTCGGAGGGAGCAATGCTGAGATGTTCTTGTAATGTTGCAATAATCAAGGCTGTTGCTGCCTGCAGCCACAACCATATTTATGTTCATTCTAAATGGCTTATTGTTCAATAATGCAATGTGATTTCTCTTGTTTGCAGGATAAATGGTGACATTATGTAATAATAATGTGGATCGTTCCTAAAGTGGCCTTTTTATGTAACACAATTTCTGCAATTTTGATTGGTTTATGTCATGTGACTTTATCAGTTCAGCTCTATAATACCGCCTCATGGTATGTCCAGAGCATTCTGTCTACTTCTCTGAAACTATAAATTATGCCTTTTCAGGGATGTGTGCCAGACCCTTTGCTCACTTCTTTGAAATCAGTCCCTCTGTCATTCTCTTATCTCACTTTGTAATTATACTTTTGCTTTTGAAGTGACAGTCTCTACAATAGATTATATGCTGACTCATCTCTTTCACTTGACTTAAAAACTGAGTAGATTTTTTACTGACCTATATTATTTGTTGGACCTGGCCTTCTCTGCAGGGTCACCTCAAACTTGTTGTCTTCACTCATTTCCTTTGCTAAACCAAGTTATGTTGACTTTTAGAACTTAGTGCACTTTAGCAGTGCTACAGGTGCTAAAGGGCATGTGCTGTCTCTCCTTCAAACATATTAAAACCGGCTTAAACCTACTTGGTACATTTAATTTACTTGTACATCCATTGTCCTGTACCCAAGGCTTGTAAATTAAATGCTACAAGTAGGCCTGCAGGACTCATTGTGCCACCCACTAAAGTAGCATTTTAAAACATGTCTCAGGCAT
The DNA here is from genome assembly GCA_963921515.1 of Calotriton arnoldi. Taxonomy (NCBI): domain Eukaryota; kingdom Metazoa; phylum Chordata; class Amphibia; order Caudata; family Salamandridae; genus Calotriton; species Calotriton arnoldi. Next base: position 23,552 of record CAWUFW010013841.1, on the reverse strand, counting down.
GTCACTGCACCCTGCAGTGCAGTTTTAAACTGCCATTTTGACCTGGGAAATTAAACATTTAGCCAAGCCTTTTTAAAAATTATAAGTCACCCCTAAGGTAGGTCCAAACCACGCAGACAGCAGGATACATAGGGCTCGATTATGATGTCCGACACCGTCACGGTCTCTGGACCCACCGACCTCCGGTTGGCAGTCCCGACAGCGCTATTGCGATGTGACCGCACATGGGGGCTGATTACCATGCGGTTGGAAAATGCTCCGACCATCGGTCAAAGCCTTTCCGACCGCATTGTAATATGCTTGTCAGATTTCTTTCTGACCGCCTCATTACGATGGAGGCGGACGGAAAGGAATCTGAACAGTCATTCCGACTGGCTTCCGACGGGTTTGGAGAGCCTGTCTGCCAGTCGGAATACGGCCAGTAATCCCAAGGGCGGCTCTTTCTGCCCCTGGGATTACGATGTCATGTTTCAGCATGCTTTCCGTGCTGGCCTTTCTGACACAGAAAGGCTGTTGGAACTTGACTTTGGGGGCCCCCACCAGGGCACCCTTGGGTGCACGGCCTCCATTTGGAGGCCGAGGGGACACCTACGGTGCCCCCCCTGTTGATCCCTGCACCCCGTGGCAGGCACCTTGAAGTGAAGTCGCATACTCCCATTTCTCGAAGGGAGCTTGTGTTACGGCTGTAAACCGGCCATAACACAAGCTCCCATAGAGAAATGGAAGATTGTGTTAATCCCTGCACCCGGTGCCTGCCACACGGTGCAGGGATTAACAACTCCTCGGCCCCAAGCTGGAGGCTGCAGGGTGAAGGGGGCTCTGCTAGTGGCCCCAATGTCACTTTCAGACAGGCATTCAATGTCATAAAGCCCGACATGGAAAGCCTGTCAGAAACCGTGCATCATAATCCGGATGTCATAAAATGCCATCCATATGAATTACAGGCCAGTTTCCGAAAGGCCGACGAGCTCCATGAGCCCATCGGAATTTAGCCGGAATGACAGGCCGGTTTCAATTCCGACCGGCTGTATTGTATTCAGCCAGTCGGAGTTGAAACTGATGATCTTGGTCAGCAAGCATCTGACCCAAGGTCAGAGGCTTTCCAACTGAGATTGTAATAGGTCTCATAGTGTTTAAAAAGTAGGACAAATGGGTTTAAGTTTTTAATGTCCTGCCAGTGGAAAAATACAAAGGTTGTTTTTCACTACGGCAAGGCCTATGTCTCCTGTTGACTAAAACTGAGTTCCCTTATTATATTTAATAAGTGCTAACTTTGGATTGACAGCAGATAGAGATATGCAGTATGCACTCATATGAATTGTAATTTAAAAACCTCTTTAATGGAAAAGTCAGATTTTAAGCCACCATTCTGAAATTTTCACTTTTAGAAAGTTGGCATTTTCTTGTCTCAATCATTTGTGCCTTCTGCCATTGTTCTAGGTCACATGACTGTGAATGACTCTGCTGTTGGTGTTTGTGTATTCTTTCCAGACAGTGACACAAAGGGACGTTAGGTGTGGACAGTATTGGCCATCCTGATGAGATGACTGGGAAGGGGCTGCACCCAGCCCCACTTGCACTTCAAAAGGCTTTGCCTCCTACCCATACAAAGGAATCTGACACCACCCTGACTGCCTTTTGTCACCCCAGACAGTTTGGAGTCTTGACAGGGGAAGGGGAAGAACTATCCAGAACCGGATGTGGGGTAGGACAGAGAGTCCCCCTTCATAAAGACTGACACAAGGTATAGATATTGGACCTCCAGAGCTACTCTTCAGAACACTCCTAGATCTGCGGACGTTACCAAAGAAGAACTGCCCTTCTGCCAGAGGATTGCCCTGCTGCTTGAGGGCTGCGTTGCTGTCTGATAAGGAAGACCAGACCTACTTACCTTCATCCCAAGCTAGCCTGAGTGAGTCCAAGGGTCAATTGATGGACATCCTGTGTGGCAACAGGGACATAACAAGTTTCAGATGCCTCCCTGAAACTGCCAAGCTGACCTTCTGCACTGGACCTGCCATGATATGCAACTGAACCTGCCTGAGTCATGGTGGCCTCTACCAGAGTGGGTTCCTTTCCTGATTCCTAAGAGGTGCCCCCTAGGTCCTTGGCTGACATCAGTTTTAGCTCCTCCAAAGAAGAAGAGGTAAAATCCTGAAGTTTGGGATTTCCCGACCCCAAACGGGCTCCTTTGTGCCAAGACTCTACCAACCACGATGACGGCAAACGCGAAGCTCCGGTACGACACACTATTCACACTACAGCAAACAACAGCGATGACCGGCAATGCAAGATCTCCACTCCGCACTTCTGGGATGACAGCGTGACTGCCAACGCAAAGCTCCAGCAACGACCACCTGTAAAGCCCGGCTGGCTCTTAGCGCCACAGTGATAACAGCCCGCAAAACCAGGCCTACTCCTAGCAAACTGTGATGACCATCCATGTCACCCTCCCTGCTCCTCATGGCCTCCTCCACCGTGAACGGAACGGTTTGTCCCAGACTTTGAGAAGGTAACTTTTTCAGCGGGGCTATCTTGGTCCCTGTATCTGACCCATGCTCCATTGCGGGAGACCTGAACTTCTGACTTTCCCTCGGTCTAGTGTGACCAGATGACTGCGAGTGGAGCTTTGCACATTTTTGGTGCTGTTTTCACTAGAACCTTTGAATTTGAATATCTCCGGTTCTACTGACTGGATTTTTGTTTTTCTGGTATCATTTTGTTAAAATGTACTCTATTGTTCTAAATTTTTCTTGTGTTTTGTTTCACTTTGTTACTGTTTGTGGGCTGCATAAATACTTTACACATTGCCTCTAAGTTAACCCCTTCACTGCTAGGCCTTTTCCCCCCCTGTGCTAAGCCTTTTTTTGGCTATTTGGGGTAGTTCGCGCTTAGGCCCCTGTAACTTTTTGACCACATAAGGTATCCACGCCAAATTTGCGTTCTTTTTTTCAAACATCATGGGTATTCTAAAGGTACCCAGGGTTTGTGGATTCCCTTGGAGGGGACCCAGAAATTAGCCAAAACACAGCTAAATTTTGTTTTTTGGGGGAAAAATGGGAAAAAAGGGCTCCAGATGAAAGCGTCTGGTTTTTTCCCTGCAAATGGTATCCAAAAAGGGGTTGTGGTGCTGAAATCACCATCTTACCAGCTTTCAGGGACAAGTAGACTTTTGTTGGAAAACCAAAATTTTTACACAGTTTTGCCATTTTTCTGGGACATAGCTTATTTTTGCTATTTTTTGTGCTTTCAACCTCCTTCCAGTTAATGGTAGAAATGGGTATGAAAGCAATAATGGATCCTGGGGAGCTATACATTTTAGAAAAGTAGACAAAATTCTGAATTCAGCAAGGGGTCATTTGTGTAGATCCTTCAAGGTTTCTTCATAGAAACTAACAGTTAAATATAGGAAAAATTGAAAATTATTTGAAAAAAAGAGCCATTTGTGTCAACGTTTTCACCTGTAACTTCTTCTAATTATGACAACCTTTCTGGTTGGGGGATATATAGGACTTGCAGATTCACCAAGTACCCGACGAACCCAGAGCCAATAACTGAGCAGCATCTTGCAATGGTTTTTTATTATCTACCGGGTATATAGCAATTATTTTTGGAAAATGTATACATGGAAAAATTAGTATGAAAGACACCTATGTATTTCTGAAATGGGAACAAAATATAGAGTTTAGAAACAGTAGATATTTGCACATTTCCGAAATTGGGAGTACCCATACTAGCATGAGAATTATAGGTAATTTTTCAAAATGACTTCTTTTTTACACATTGTCTTTCATTTGGAAGGCAGAAATGCATCGAAAGTCAATAGGTAATAACAGTTGCTCTACAATTCCGTGTCTCCCGAGAAAAATGGTACCTCACTTGTGTGGGTAGGCCTAGTGCCCGCGACAGGAAACGGCCCAAAACGCAAGGTGGACACACCACATTTTCAGAGTGAAAAATGACCCTTTTTTTGCAAAGTGCCTAGCTGTAGTTTTTTAACCCTAGCTCTGCCGCCACCAAGGGAAACCTACCAAACCCACACTTTTCTGAAAACTAGACACCCGGGGCATTCCAGGGAGGTATGGCTTGCGTGGATCCCCCAACGTTTTCTTACCCAGAATCCCCTGCACACCTCAAATTTAGCTGAAAAAAATCACTTTTTCCACACATTTTTGTGTGGGAAAGTTGTGGCATCACCGGGCTGACACAAATTTCCTACCACCCAGCATCCCCCCAGGTCTCCCGATAAAAATGGTGCCTCATGCCTGTGGGAGGCCCAAGTACCCACGACAGGCAAGGGCCCAAACCATATTGAGGCGACATCAAAATTGCCTATCAAATAATGTTTTGGGCCCTTGCCTGTCGCGGGTACTTGGGCCTCCCACACGAGTGAGGCAACATTTTTATTGGGAGACCTGGGGGAACGCTGGGTGGTAGGAAATTTGTGTCAGCCCAGTGATGCCACAACTTCCCACACAAAAATGTGTGGAAAAAGTGATTTTTTCAGCTAAATTTGAGGTGTGCAGGGGATTCTGGGTAAGAAAACGTTGGGGGATCCACGCAAGCCATACCTCCCTGGAATCCCCCGGGTCTCTAGTTTTCAGAAATGTGGGTTTGGTAGGTTTCCTGGGTGGCCGCCTGAGCTGCGGGGCCAAAAACCCAGGTGACCCCCTTGCAAAACCAGGTCGTTTTGTGATGGGCAATTTTGATGTCGCCTCAATACGTTTTGGGCCCTTGCCTGTCGCGGGTACTTGGGCCTCCCACACAAGTGAGGCACCATTTTTATAGGGAGACCTGGAGGAACGCTGGGTGGTAGGAAATTTGTGTCATCCCAGTGATGCCACAACTTTCCCACACAAAAATGTGTGATAAAAGTGATTTTTTCAGCTAAATTTGAGGTGTGCAGGGGATTCTGGGTAAGAAAGCGTTGGGGGATCCACGCAAGCCATACCTCCCTGGAATCCCCCGGGTCTCTAGTTTTCAGAAATGTGTGGGTTTGGTAGGTTTCCATAGCTGGCCGCCGAGCACAGGGCCAAAAACCCAGGTGACCCCCCCTTGCAAAACCAGGTTGTTTTGTGATAGGCAATTTTGATGTCGCCTCAATACGTTTTGGGCCCTTGCCTGTCGTGGATACTTGGGCCTCCCACATGAGTGAGGCACCATTTTTATCGGGAGACCTGGGGGAACGCTGGGTGGTAGGAAAATTTGTGTCAGCCCGGTGATGCCACAACTATCCCACACAAAAATGTGTGGAAAAAGTGATTTTTTCAGCTAAATTTGAGGTGTGCAGGGGATTCTGGGTAAGAAAACACTGGGGGATCCACGCAAGCCATACCTCCCTGGAATCCCCCGGGTGTCTAGTTTTCAGAAATGTGTGGGTTTGGTAGGTGTCCCTAGCTGGCCGCCGAGCACGGGGCCAAAAACCCAGGTGACCCCCCTTGCAAAACCAGGTCGTTTTGTGATAGACAATTTTGATGTCGCCTCACTACGTTTTGGGCCCTTGCCTGTCGCGGGTACTTGGGCCTCCCACACGAGTGAGGCACCATTTTTATCGGGAGACCTGGGGGAATGCTTTGTAGAATGAAATTTTTGGATCCACGCAGATTCCTGAACTTTCCCACAACAGAATTGTGAGGAAAATGTGTTTTTATTTTACAAAGTTTGAGGTTTGCAAGGGATTCTGGGTAACAGAACTTGGTGAGAGCCAGACAAGTCACCCCATCATGGATTCCCCTTGGTGTCTAGTTTAAAAAAATGTACAGGTTTGCTAGGTTTCCCTACGTGCCAGCTGCGCTAGGGCCCAAAATCCACAGGTAGGCACATTGCTAAAAAATAGTCTGAGCCTAGTGGGCTTTCTGCCACCCTGTGGGGGAATTGAGGGAGGGGGGTTCGCCCCGATATGCCCCCAAGGGGGGCAGAAAGACTGTGACTATTTTTTGTGGGGGTGGGGGCATTGGTATGACCATTTTGGGCAGCCCCCACCCCCACGCATAAAAAAAGTCAGCATAATCGCTGGTGCCTAGTGGGCTTTCTGCCCCCCCCAGAGGGCAGATCAGGGGCCACTGCCCCCATCTGCCCTCCCGGGGGGCAGAAAGACTGGAATTGTTCTGGGGGTGGGGGTATTGTCATGCCCATTGTGGGCAGCCCCTACCCCTACACGAATAAAAAAAAAGAATCCCTGGTTTCTAGTGGGCTTTCTACCCCCCAGGGGGGGCAGAAAGGCTGTAATGGTGGCGGTGGGGTGGGGGCTTTGGCGTGCCCGTTTCGGGCAACCCCCACCCTAAAAATAATTGCGCAAAAAAATCCCTGGCGTTTAGTGGGCTTTCTGCCCCCCCCGGGGGGGCAGATTGTGGGTTGGCCCTATCAACCCCCCGGGGGGGGCAGAAAGGCTGTAAGGGTGGGGGGGTAGGGGCATTGATATGCCCGTTTCGGGCAGCCCCCACCCTAAAAAAAATAATTGCACAAAAAAAATCCCTGGCGTTTAGTGGACTTTCTGCCCCCTCGGGGGGCAGATTGGGAGCTACTGCCCCCATGTGCCCCCCAGGGGGGGCAGAAAGACTGACTATGCCAATTGTTATTATGGGGGGAGCGAAGGCCCTTGCCTAAAGGGCCGCTCCCCCCTCCCTGGTGTCTAGTGGGTGGATCCCTGCTTGGGGATCGCCCTCCTGGGACGATCCCCAAGCGAGATCCACTGAGAGGGTACCATTGGAAAGGGGAGATTCTCCCCTTTCCAATGATACCTCTCCCTCTTTCCTACGTGCTCAGGGGGCTAAGATAGCCCCTGAGCACGTAGAAAGTGAAACTGAAATGAGCCTAAAGGCTCATTTCAGTTTCGATTTCAGTGAAATGACGCCAGCGCGACGTGCGCGCTGATCGTCATTTCACTGAAAGGGGGGGGGCCTCGGGAGCTGGGGAAGCTCTTCCCCAGCTCCCAAGGCTACAGGGGAGAAATAGAAATCCCTCTGGTGCCTGCACCAGAGGGATTTCCGGGGCCATGTGACATGTCGGCCGGGAGCCGTCGTGAGCGCACGAGCACCGTTGCTCACGACGGCTCCCGGCCGTCGTGAGCATGGAAGGGGTTAATGCTTTGTGCCAAGCTACCAAAGGGTTAAGCAAAGGTTAATTTAGTGACTTTGAGGGTCACCCAGACAAGGTTTGTGGTTGTTGCCTGAGTGTGGTTACCACCCTCCTCAACAAATAGCCCAATTTCTTAAATTATGATTATGGCTAATTCCCTTACGTTATGACCTCTCACAAATGGCTTTATTTATACATATGCATTATGTATTCTAATTTGAATCTGATTTACTAACTAATTATTGCCTTCTGTAATGATTCTTAATTTGAATAAACCTTCATTGTTTTTTACATTTAATACTGTGCTGCAAAGGTTTCTTAAATTAGCACTAGGGCCACCATCGTTTTGGACTCACTGCCTCGATTCTGCATATCGGCCCTATGAATTTACGTTTTGGCCTTGATGAGAGAGGTTGTGTCCCCTTGGCTTTGAGGGTAACATAAGGCTGTTTATGAGAATATTCTCTTAAAAGAGGGTGTCTGTGATGGCCTCCTCCTTTCCTTTTATTGATTTTCCTATTTTTCCTATTCTGGAAGTATCCTCACCGGTGCCAGTTCTATATAGAATCCGGCCCATGTGCAGGAGCAGGGAATGATGAGCCCGTCCACTCTTGCTCCCCATCAGTTTTCAGTACTGAATAGTGCTACTACTTGGAACGGCCTGGATAGACTTGGTGTAGCTTTTAGCATACGGGAGGAGTGACGTATCGATTTTCTTTACATCATCAATTGTTGATATGCATGTCATTTGGTTTCTATTCCAAGTATGCAGTCCTTATCTGTAAACACGATTAAATGATGTACACAATTCCTTTAGATGCTAGAAATACAGACTACGCAGGGATAACAGCACTATAACATTAACCAACATAAATGCTTGTATGAAATACCAATATTTGCAGTATGAAACACCACTTTCAAGTTATTCAGAAAAATCATAGATCTCACGGTAAGATGGAGGCACATAGCCTTGTATATAATATTTGCTGAGGTACACACTTACTGAGTAGGCACATCCTCACTATGGGAGGACAATGGATGCAATTTGCAAAAAGCACAAGGTGGCCCTCCTCATCCAAGACTAGGCAATAAATATCTTCTTTCCTGCCCACACAAAGCCCAACCCACCTTAAGATGAACAAAGGCATACAATTAAACTCACCCCAGAAATATGGACCACCCATAAAAACAATGTAAAATAGAAGTCTAAATAGTATTGCACCCTGCTCACACTATAATGCCATCCATCTACTAGCAATATTCCAAGAGATAGGTTCACTGTGTACTGCATTATACGACCAGCAGACATAAACAGATGTTTATAGCCTAGAGACAAATTGTTCTCTTTTGAAAATTGACACTGGTATTAACAATAGATGAAGTCTCTGCAGTCTAATTGGTTGTAAGTTTAAATAGTCTACTAATGGAAGGGGAATTGGGACCTAGTAAGTTTTTAAAGTGCTGTAGTGGATTGCATTGTGTTCTACTTAAGTAAATTATGGAAAACATTTTCAGTGCGACAAGCATCAGTGAAATTAAGGACAAGTGACTGATGTTAAAAACACAAGAAAAAACTGGAAAAAGCCTGGTGCCTTGAGGAGACTGATGCCCCAAGGCTTTATGTTCGATTTGCTGTGTTTGCATCGTGTGAGTTATCGAGGTAATGTAATCCAAACATGGTGTGATCGCACCCTGCTATATTCAATAATTAAACAGATCACTGTCTTGAACACTAATTCCATGAAAAATACTGTCTTTTGTCTGAAAGAGGAAGAGGCTTGTGGGTGTGGGTAGCTAAAAAAAATGTAGCAAGTGTGTTTCTTCTGTTTTAAGGAGCTGACGTCGGCTCAGATTATAAAAGTTTTTGACAAGCAGGGCTATATGTCCTTGGTGGTAAGTAAGGCGGTACGTGAGGCAAACACCTTCTACCACCGTATTACGACAGCAAACTTGACGAGATGGAAAAGTGTGCCAAGAATATATGGGCATGCTTACTGTGCTGCATGTTGTAGTGGCGATGTGCTGTTTTTTGTGCTGTTGTGTTTTGCACTGTATTATTTAATTGTGTTACTGTTTTGCAGGACTGTGGTAATTGTGTGCATTCTCTTTTGGTGTGTTGTCCACGTTCATTTTTTTCGTTTCCTTTATGTTATTATGTCCCTTTGGTGCTCTCAATGCAGAATGGGACTAGGTCATTTTCTTGGAGGCGAGGAGATCTTTTAGCTGGACAAAACGAAAATCTAATCCAACACTGTGTGACTGATGGTCCTTTTTTTGAAGGGTTCTGCTGAAGCTATGAAGATCTGGAGGAAAGGTTTTCAAAAGTTTCCAAACTTTCTTCTGCTGCCCCAACATACATATGAGTACATTTCAAAGTCGTCCACGATATCAGGTGAGGCACTTAGGGCCAGATGTACGACCCACCAATTTGCAAGCCGCAAATTGCGTCGCATTTGCGACTCGCAATTTGCGACTCGCAAATTGGGATGCACAACAGTGTCTGAGACACTGTTTGCGATTCTCAATGGGGTCGCAAATTGCATGCCTCATGCATATTAATGAGGCTGTCGCAATTTGCGTCCCCATTGGGAATGGCTGGCCCTCCCAAGGATGGTGGCCTGCTGGGGTCAGCAGACCTCCATGTCTGGGACTGCTTTAAATAAAGCAGTTTTTTTTTCTAAATGCAGCCTGTTTTCCTTAAAGGAAAAGGAGATGCATTTAAAAAATATAAATGAAACTTTTCAATTTCATTTTTTAAGGGAAAGCAGTGGTCCCTGGGACCACTGCCTGCCCTTAAAAAGTATTTTGAGAGCCACTCACAAAAGGGAAGGTGTCCCCTGGGGACCCCTTACCATTTGAGAGTGGTTTACCACCCTTCTGTGAAGGGTGGTAAACTGCGACTGTTTTGCGACCGCAATTGCGGTTGCAAAACAGTCATAAATAGCTCCAGGAGTCGCTATTAGGAAGGGACGCCCATGGAACGCCCCTTCCTAATAGCGAGTCGCTAATCCTATTTTGCAAGTCGCAAATTGATTTGCGATTCGCAAAATAGGATTAGTACATGGGCCACACGTTTTTTGCGGTCGCAAACGGGTCTAAAACCCATTTGTGCCCGCAAAAAACGTTAGTACATCTGGCCCTTAGAGACTCTTGATGTTTCAGGCAGAGGTGAGCAGCAGGGTTCAGTCGAGGTCCAGTTGCCACTGGTCAGCTGGGCATTTCAGAGAAAAGGTCTCTTGCAGCTTGCTGTGTCCCTGAAGCCAACCCCTTGGATTCCACATCTTTGTCCTCTGTACAGTTGTGAGCAGGTCCAGCACCTAGGGTCTCCTCACAACTCTCAAACAGCAGGTGTAGTTTTTCTTCTGTTGTTCCACAGGCCCAGAAATTGTTCTAAGTAGGATGCCGTGAATGCTACATTTATGCCTGGAACAGCCATTGTGTGAGGTGACTCCTGGCTCCTCCCTGCCCAAAGGGATAAAAGTTCCCATAGGCAGTCCTACCCACTTATGCAGAAGTACCTGTTTTCCCTACTGCGAACAACCCCACAGTTAATCAATCAACCAATCTGTATTTTTAAAGCACACCTTATCACCCCAGGGGGTATCCTGGCACTGAGGAGTGGAGAGCCTTAGTCGAAGAGGTAGCTCTTGAGTCCCTTCCTGAAGTCAGGGAATGAAAGAGGAGGTACGGAGGTGGAGTGGGAGGTCAATCCACACTTCACCTTAATTCCAAAATCCAAAATGGAGTAGCCCTTCTCCCCTTATTCAGAGCTTTTGTGCCCACCCAAACATATTGACAGGGTAATGAGCAGTCTTCCTCCTCTGTGGTCCCTCAAAATCAGCTGTGGAAGTAGCTTTCCTCATACTGGGTTTGGTGCCTGCGAGACTATGGGGACAACTGCTGGGCCTTTCCAGGTGTCATCCAACATCTTATTGCGAATGAGCAGGCCCATTTGATTTTAATTAAGTTCCTGGACCAACCCCCAACCGGTCTTCCTGCAAGGGAAAGCAAACATCTCCCCATTTCATAACCTTTATCCCTGCTCTGGGAGCAGTTTGTACACCTCATCAAGGTCAAGTATTTGATTGGCAGCTGCTTGAGAGCTAAAGCAGATAAGTATCTAGGATCTTCAGACAGAGAAAAAGTATCTTTCTTAGGGTACTTTCCCTAAATATGTGCTACAAACCCATCTTCACAATCGAATTGGACTTTTAATAAATATTAAAATAGAGTACATTTTAAAATTAAATATTTTAATCTCTATTCTAGCTTTCTCACAGAACAGCCAGGGCCTTCCACAGTGAAAATAGCTTTTGGATGAGTGTTCGTGTAGGGGACAGGTTGACATTAAATAGCTACATACTATGCACCCTACTTTATAGCCTACTAGGCCTAGAATCGGATGACTTGTTCGTATTTAAAAGGAAGGTTTTTTCCCTGTCAAAAGGGTTTTTTGACTGGTTAGGCTGCATGTTTAAACTGCAGCAGTCATGGTAGGCATGAAGTCATGCTTTCCTTGTCAGACTAGTGGATTTTACAATAGGCACTGCAGTCTACAGGACACATTTAGCTTTATATGCCATAGATGTATTTTCTGCACCATATAGGATCAACTTAAAAGGATGGGAAATGAAACTACTTAGGAGTTCGAAAATTTTAATATGGTTTCAAATGCACTAAAGCCTGGGCAGCAGTGTAAAAAAACAAGCAGCATTAGTCTAATAACAAAAGATGATGACCACCCATAAAGGGGCAATTTCACACAGAAGCTTTCTCAACAACTTTGCATCTTTATGAAATCGCATAGCTTCCTTGATGACTGCCAGCCATTCTTTACACCTGACATGCTCAGAGAAAGCACTTTGGCAACATTAGAGAAGACCTACTGTCTTCGCTAGGTGCAAACCAACAGGAAATCCTTATTCTCCAACAATTGTTAGCGGCATACAAAATGAATCCAATCTTTTCTAACATATCTAAGATAAGTCAGAATCACCAATGTCACATCAGCCACCAAACCTTTTAATTACAAAGTACCTCATGGCTCTGGCCTTTTGTAATTTGTAGTCAACAAATATTTTGTAATATGCTATTAATAACCACTGTCAAGCGTTGGGGGATATAGCAACTGTGTACTTATGGTTAAGTCTGACTTACCACTGAAGAGAAGCTTATTGGGTAATAACTTTGGTGATGTTTTAGAAATCTACACAAACCTTCAATAGCGTAAGTGTTGCAGTTTGCGCATGGGACATATTGCCCAAGTCCATCCCCTCAAGAACAAACAAAGTGGGGCAAGGGAGGGATAAATATGCATTTTCAATGTCAATTTCAAAAGCAAATGTTTCTCTTCACTACAGCAAAAAAAACATTGAATGGGATTACATCAAACTTTGTTTTAGTGCAGTTTATGGGTTGTTGTTAATCCTTTTAATTGTTTTTGACACAGCCATGTTACAAAAGGTGATGAGTGGACTTGGAAGAGTTAAGGGCAAGGGACATTTGTATGACTGTACCTGATTCTCATAGACAGTTCATGATCCTGGGTTTGACAAATAGACACTCTGATTGGCAGGATGCACATGAATTTCTTTGTAGCGTTCGCTATTTCAAGATATCAGGTATGAAGCTTGCATCTTGGAAAAATATGTCAGGGAGGATATAAGGGCATTCGGATCATCCCTTGACCCCAGAAGAATGTGTGAATCCCAGAGAGGCATATAATGCCCCCATGTTTGTTGCAGGGTCACAAAAGCTGAATAAAAGGTAATTCACAGTGTAATTATGAACAGTCAAAACCATACATAGAGAGGTCTTTAAATGTGGTGGGTGTAGATTCTGCATCCAGGGTCAGGGGAAATCAGCCACAGCTGGCTGCATGCACTGGAGGTTTCTGCAGAGCCTAGTCTAGAATGGTATAGCCTCTTCACGGTGATGGGGCTGGTACAGGGATTGCTCATCACAGGCAAGACCCTGTAGTCAACCCCTACTTTTCATGACTGAGGGTCATGCACATTTGGGTGCAGGCCTTGTTACCAAAACTCCAGCACACCAACATAGACTTGTGTTGGAGATATTGGGCTCTTAGTGGGGTGGGTGCAGGACCTAGTTATCAGGTATATGCTGCAATCAACCCCTTCACACGCAGGCAGAGGATGTGTACAATGGGGTTTGGCCATCTGATTGATTGGGCACATGTCTTGGCAACTTCCCAAGCCCTGCCTCCAACCCAGCTGTTCTTATCCAAGCAATATATAAATTGGTGGTTAGCCACACGGGGAGTTGGGTATAGGGCCTGGCTAGAAATCAGTCCCTGTCGCCACCTCTTTCTGTTCACAATGGGGGATTGTTACACAACAAGTTGGGAACAGGCCCTCAGCACAGGCCCAGACCTGCTCATAATCAAAGAAAATACACAGGTTGGAAACATTGGTAGTTGGATTCAGGGCCTGGACGAAAGCCACACTCCGTAGTCAAATGCCACTGTGTGCAGGGCAAGCCCATGTACAGTGAGATTTGGTTGCACAGGGGATTGAGGGTATAAGTAGACAAAGCTAGGTCCCTGTCCATGCTCTGCTGAACACAGATATATATGTATAATAGATACATGTATAGATCCACATATATATATATATATATATATATATTACATACTGGCGGTCGCCAGTGGGTAGTTATAGTTAGGACCTTGTTTCTATTCAAAAAGCGTTTTTTCTTTTTCCATTAGCTTTGGCGCCGTTTGACGAATCTTCGCGAAATTTTCAAAACTAATGACCAGCTCAGGTCAGCTCCAGTCTTAAATGTTTGGGGGTGATTTGTCAAGCGGGGGCCGAGAAAAAAGGGGGGTCCCAAAACACGTTTTCCCCATGTTAATTTCCATAGGAATTTTGGAACAGGCTACAGCCGGAACTGCTGAACTGAATTACACCAAATTTGGCAAAAAGGTAGCTCTTGGTTCAGAATGCGACCTTTTTTTTAAATGGTGTAAATCCGTTCAGTAGTTCCTGAGAGATTCAAAAAATAAAAATATCGATATCTGAGCACCGAGGAGGATTCGCAAATCCTCCCGAGCACAAGCTTAATTTTGATTGGCTGCCAACACTCCAAACCAGAAAGTGTTGGCAGCCATCTTGTGACTCAGTAACCGAGCTACAAAAAAAAAGGTGAAAAAAAGGGGTAGAAACACCCTGACCCCCTAGGCCTGCTCAGGAAGTCCCACAAGGACCCCCAGGGCCAAAGAAAAGCATTTTTTTTTTTTTAAATCGTCCAAATTCACGCTGGGTGCGCAAATCCGATACCAAAGGGGATGATGGACGGAGCGCTTGAGCTAATCAAACACTCACCCCCAGTCAACTGATCTGGGTTTAATCCATCATCATTCTTTAGCTCACTCCACCACCCCAGTTCAGACATGGCCATATGCAAATCAGTCTGACCGTGTGCCTCATGGGAACAGTCCAGCCCAAACTGCCAAGCCATGTCTTCCCTGGACCGGTTTCTGGCTATTCAGCCATCATCAGCCAGGCTAGCTTGAATCCAGTGGCAAAGTGTGCAAGGGACCCACGTCTGGGCATACCCTGCCAACTTAGGGCGAACAAAGTGATACCAAAGGGGATGATGGACGGAGAGCTTGAGCTAATCAAACACTCACCCCCAGTCAACTGATCTGGATTTAATCCATCATCATTCTTTAGCTCACTCCACCACCCCAGTTCAGACATAGCCATATGCAAATCAGTCTGACCCTGTGCCTCATGGGAACAGTCCAGCCCGAACTGCCAAGCCATGTCTTCCCTGGACCAGAAACAAGCATCCTGGGACCGGTTTCTGGCTATTCAGCCGTCATCAGCCAGGCTAGCTTGAATCCAGTGGCAAAGTGAGCAAGGGACCCACGTCTGGGCATACCCTGCCAACTTAGGGCGAACAAAGCGATACCAAAGGAACACTCACTCCCAGTCAACTGATCTGGGTTTAATCCATCATCATTCTTTAGCTCACTCCACCACCCCAGTTCAGACATGGCCATATGCAAATCAGTCTGACCCTATGCCTCATGGGAACAGTCCAGCCCGAACTGCCAAGCCATGTCTTCCCTGGACCGGAAACAAGCATCCTGGGACCGGTTTCTGGCTATTCAGCCATCATCAGCCAGGCTAGCTTGAATCCAGTGGCAAAGTGAGCAAGGGACCCACGTCTGGGCCTACCCTGCCAACTTAGGGCGAACAAAGCGATACCAAAGGGGATGATGGACGGAGCGCTTGAGCTAATCAAACACTCACCCCCAGTCAACTGATCTGGGTTTAATCCATTATCATTCTTTAGCTCACTCCACCAGCCCAGCTCAGACATGGCCATATGCAAATCAGTCTGACCCTGTGCCTCATGGGAACAGTCCAGCCCGAACTGCCAAGCCATGTCTTCCCTGGACCGGAAACAAGCATCCTGGGACCGGTTTCTGGCTATTCAGCCGTCATCAGCCAGCCTAGCTTGAATCCAGTGGCAAAGTGAGCAAGGGACCCACGTCTGGGCATACCCTGCCAACTTAGGGCGAACAAAGCGATACCGGGTGGGCCAGGTCCCAGGGGCAATGTATAATTATTTAGCAATTATATAGCGGGGGCACGCATGGGCCCCTGCAGCCCCGGGGACGCCACCTCCCTGGGGCTTTATCCATAATGTGCGGGGGGCCTCACAGGCCCCCCCAAGCCCCCAGGGACCACCACCTCCCTGGGGCTTTATTCAAATAAGGGTGGGGGGCCTCACGGGCCCCCCCAAGCCAAAGGTACTGCCACCTCCTCAGGGCTTTCACAAATAAGGGTGGGGGCCTCGCGGGCCCCCCAAGCCACGGGGACTGCCACCTCCCCGGGGCTTTGAAAAATAATTCACCTCCCCGGGGCACTGTATATTTAAATACGGGGGGCACCACCTCCCCAGGGCCCCCCTCCTGGAGCCCTTGATGGCCCTGTGGACCGCCACCCCCAGAGCCGGCTCCTGCAATGTCCCGTGGTGCCCACCCCCGGGACATTGCCGTTTGCTATGGCAGGGCGGGAGCACGGCTCCCGCCCTGCCATAGCAAACATTGCTTTGCTTTGTTGATGCGAGAGCAGGAAACCTGCTCTCACTTCAATGAAGCAAAGCAGTATTGCTATTGGGCAAGGGGAGCTGCATGTAAGCAGCTCCCCTTGCCCAAAAGCAATGCCGGCTCTCGCAGGAGGCGGGGAGCCGGCAGGGACCGTGGGGGCATTGGGACTCCCCCCACGGTCCCCAAAGTGAGGGCCGGCCCCAGGGGATGGGGTCTTCTGGGCCAGAAGTTGCCCAGGGAAGGGTTGCCATGCGGCACTCCACCCGAATATTTAATTATTTAAAAAAATAGAAAAGACGTCATCTCGCTGGAGGCCCCACACCCTCCCTGCACCACTCTGCAAACACGCCCCCTGGCGTGTTCTACGTTGGGGGATTAAGTCCCCTTCATTCCTGAGGGTCCCTGGGGACCAACTAGCCCATGAGGTACCTCCAGTAAGCCCCACACAGTGGGATTGCTGAGAGGTGGTCCGAGGCCACGGCCCTTTTTACACCACTCTGCAAACGCACCTCTTGGCGCACTGCTGGTGGGGCGATGAGGTCCTCTTGTGTCCTGAGGTCCTAAGGACACAAGTGGACTTCATCCCCCGAGCAACAGTGTGCCAGGAGCCGCGTTTGCAGAGTGGTGTAAAAAGGGGCCGTGGCATTTGAGCACTCTCAGCAAACCAGCTGTATGGGGCTTACTGGAGGTAACAGGAGGGCTAGTTGGCCCCCAGGGTCCCTCATGAGGAAAGGGGACTTCATCCCCCAATGTAGAGCGTGCCAGGAGGCGCATTTGCAGAGTGGTGGAGAAAGGGGGCCTGGCCTGTGTCCGCCTCTCTGCAATCCCACTGTGTGGGGCTTACTGGAAGTTAGAGGTAGGCTAGTTGGCCCCTAAGGACCCCCAGCAGCAAAGGGGACTTCAATCCCCATCCAAGAGTGCGCCAGGGAGCGCGTTTGTAGAGTGGTGGGGAAAGGGGGCATGGCCTGTTATGAGAACTTAGCAATCCTGCTGTGTGGTACTTGCTGGAGGTAATAGGGGGGTAGTTGGCCCCCAAGGATGTCCTTGGGGGCCAACTACCCCTGTTGTTACCTCCAGTAAGTCCCACACAGTAGGATTGCTAAGACGTCTTCGGAGGCAACACCCCCTTTCTCCACCACTCTGAAAACGCGCCTCCTGTCAGACTACGGGATGGGAGATGAAGTCCACTTTACTCCT
This sequence comes from Calotriton arnoldi, assembly GCA_963921515.1. Classification (NCBI taxonomy): domain Eukaryota; kingdom Metazoa; phylum Chordata; class Amphibia; order Caudata; family Salamandridae; genus Calotriton; species Calotriton arnoldi. The sequence continues at coordinate 6,196 of CAWUFW010013841.1, read as the reverse complement.
GAGGGACTTTGGGGGCCAAAAAGTCCTCCTGGTACCTCCTGTAAGTTCTACGCAGTGGAATTCCTGAGCGCTGGTCGGAGGCCCAGCACCCTTTCTCCACCACTCTGCAAACGCGACTACTAGTTAAAGAAGCATTTGCAATGTAATAGGTTTCGCATTTGCGAGAGTTAGAGCTATTGACGTTGTAAATGTAAAAGTTTTTTACTCATGTTTTTTGGTGTAGAGTGGATGTACGGTGTGTAGTGGAATTATGTGGTATGTTGTGCAGTGAAATTATGTGAATAGAAAGTATGTGGTATTTAGTGTATAGGAATTATGTGGAGTGGGATTATGTGTTTTGGAGAGTAATTATGTGGTGTTGTAGTATGGTTGTGGAGTGCTAACCTCAGGTTTAGTCTACCTCATTTCCTTAGAAGTTAAACTATAAACTCAATGAGACACAAAATAAGAAGGAACCACTGAGGAGCACTTCTGGACCTAGTCGGAGGTATGAGAAGGGCACTGGAATTATGTGACTGTTCGGCTGCACCAATTGTCACATAATTAAACATTTTCCGCATTTGCCAAATATTCCATCATCTGCTGCGTAATCTGCAGATTTGAACAAAAAAAGCCTTGTTTCTAGGTCAAACGGCTCAAATGTTCCCAAAAATGCAGCTTCATGTGTTTCAGCGTGGTGGAAGGCCCTTTGCAAAGCTGGAATGGTCACGTGTTACTTATTGCTAAATGTGGGTGTTAAATTGGTACTAATGGTGCACAAACCTCTCTTCTTTCTGTGCCTCTCTTGCCTCTTTCTGCATTTCTCTTGTATCTTTCTGCACCTTTCTTCCTCTTTCTGCACCTCAGTGTCTTCTTTCTGTACTTCACTTGCCTCTTTCTGCACTTCTCTTGCCCCTTTCTGCACCCCTCTTGCCTCTTTTTGCACCTCTTTGGTTCTTTCTGTACCCCTTTTGCCTGTTTCTGCAACTCTCTTGCCTCTTTCTGTAGTTCTCTTGCCTCCTTCTGCACCTCACTTGCCTCTTTCTGCACTTCTGTTGCCTCTTTATGCACCTCTCTTGCCTCTTTCTGAACCTCACTCTCTTCTTTCTGTACCCCTATTCCCTCTTTCTGCACCTCGCTTGTCTCTCTCTGCACACCTGTTCCCTCTTTCTGCACCCCTTTTGCCTGTTTCTGCAACTCTCTTGCCTCTTTCTGTAGTTCTATTGCCTCCTTCTGCACCTCACTTGCCTTTTTTTGCATTTCTATTGCCTCTTTCTACACCTCTCTTCCTTCTTTCTGCACCACTCTTGCTTCTTTCTGCACCCCTGTTGTCTCTTTCTGTACCCCTGTTGTCTCTTTCTGCACTCGTCTTCCCTCTTTCCGCACCTCTCTTGCCTCTTTCTGCACTTCTCTTGCTTCTTTCTAAACCTCTGTTGCTTCTTTCAGCAATTCTCTTGCCTCCTTCTGCACTTCTCTTGCTTGTTTCTGCACCTCTCTTGTGTCTTTCTGCACCTCTGTTGCCTCTTTCTGCACCTCACTTGCTTCTTTCTGCATCCCTCTTGCCTATTTTTGCACCCCTTTTTTCTCTTTCAGCACCTCTCTTGTGTCTTTCTGCACCCCTGTTCCTTCTTTTTGCACCTTTCCTGCCTGTTTCTGTACCTCTGTTGCTTCTTTCTGCACTACTCTTGCTCTTTCTGCACCCATCGTGCCCCTTTCAGCACCTGTTGCTTCTTTCTGCACCCCTCCTACCTCTTTCTGTACTTGTCTTGCCATTTTGTGCACCTCTCCTACCTTTTTCTGCACCCCCTCTTGACTCTTTTTGCACCTCTGTTGGTTCTTTCTGTACTGCTCTTGCCTCTTTCTGCACTTCTCTTGCTTCTTTCAGCAATTCTCTTGCCTCTTTCTCCACTTCTCCCCTCTTTCTGTACCCCTCCTGCCTCTTTCTGTACCTTTCTTGCCTCTTTGTGCACCTGTCGTACCTCTTTCTGCACCCCTCTCGCCTCTTGTTGCACCTCTGTTGGTTCTTTCTGCACTTCTCTTGCTTCTTTCTGCACCTCTATTGGTTCTTTCTGCATATCTCTAGCTTCTTTCTGCACCTTTCTTCGTCTTTCTGGACTTCTATCACCTCTTTCTGCATTCCTCTTCCTTCTTTCTACGCCTTTCTTCCTCTTTTTGCACATATCCTACCTCTGTAGGCAGAGTTAGAAATTTTCAATTAAAAAACCTTTGAAATTCACTGAAAAAAACATAGGTTTCAGAGACGTTATAGTTAGAAAATAGCATTTAAAAAACCTTTGAAATTAACTGAAAAAAACATAGGTTTCAGGGACGTTATAGTTAGAAATTAGCATTTAAAAACCTTAGAAATTCACTGAAAAAACCACAGGTTCAGGGACGTTATAGTTAGTTGGACATTTCACTTGTACAAAACCAGAGAAATTCAGCCGTTATAGTTAGTTGAGCTAACCATAACTCGCGGCCTCGCAATGCACTGCTGATGACATCACATATTACATCATTCATGACATGATCAGTGACATCACTGATGACATCACTGATGACATCTCAAATGACATTATTGATGACATCACTGATGACTTCATCCACGTGATAATCTGATGCACCTCCTCACACCCTAATATAACCTTTGATACACCCACTCTAAAACACAGACTTCCATTTTCGAAACCATAGACACACCAATACCAGTTACTACATACCCACTCACTGATTCCTGCGTCTACACACACATCCACTCATTCACCCATACAGTCATTCATACATGCAGTCACTCATCAATACAGCACTATCATTTGCACTCATACACCTAAACAGACACTCACACACCGTCACTCAGCCATAGATTTACTCACACATCTAGTCAGTCATGCAAAGAATCAATCACGCTCCCATTTACTTACCTATACAGTTATACACACATCACCTCACTTATTCATACAGATATTAACACATACTTACTCTCTTATACAATCACTGATACAAGCACACACTCATCCATACAGCCACTCTCACAAACACTCACTCTCACATACAGTCATTTATATACTCCAACACTCACATACACTGCCTTTCACATATGTAGTTGCTCACACATGTACCACTGAGACATCCATTCACTCACCAACACACCCAAACACACACTCACCCACCCATACAGCTCTTTACAGATGCACTCTTGAACCCATACACCCAGTGAATCACCCACTCACATATCTATGCACAGTCACACACCCCCCACCAACCCACACAGACACTCAGGCACCCATACAGATACTCAGACAACCAATCAATAACCCATAAAGTCACTCATGTAGCTACTCACCAACCCATGCAGCTGCTTACACACCAACTGACAGACTGATACAGACATTCACACAGTTTAGTCACTAACCCATGCATTCAGTAAGACACGTTTAATCACTCACTTATACAGTCAGTCACGCACCTACTAAATCATCCATTCAGACACTTATACACCCACTCATTCTTCAATACACCTTGGCATATATATATATATATATATATATATATATAAAACATATTTAAACTTTACAGAAACACATAGTCACTGGATGATGTCATCAGTGATGTCATTTGAGATGTCATTTGAGATGTCATCAGTGATGTCACTGACCATGTCATGAATGATGTAATATGTGATGTCATCAGCAGTGCATTGCGGGACCGCGAGTTATGGTTAGCTCAACCAACTATAACGGCTGAATTTCTCTGGTTTTGTACGAGTGAAATGTCCAACTAACTATAACGTCCCTGAAACCTGTGGTTTTTTCAGTGAATTTCCAATATTTTTAAATGCTAATTTCTAACTATAACGTCCCTGAAACCTATGTTTTTTTTCAGTGAATATACATATATATATATATATATAATAATATATATATACATATACATATATATATATATATATATAATCTACTTGCGGTCGCCAGTAGATAGTTATAGTTAGGACCTATTTTCCATAATAAATCCGCGACATTCTATTTGAAATAACTCTTGCGTCGGTTGACGAATCTTCGCGAAATTTTGAAACTTTATGGCCCGCTCCGGTCCGCTCCTACCCTGAAAGTCTCAGGGTGATTCGTCAAGCGGGGGTTGAGAAAAAAGGGGGGTCCCAAAACGTGTTTTCCCCATTCATTTTCCCATAGGAAACTTTAGACACGGCTACAGCCCGAACTGCTGAACGGAATTACACCAAATTTGGCAAAGAGGTAGTTCTTGGTTCAGAAAGAACCCTTTTTGTTAAATGGTGTAAATTCGTTCAGTAGTTGCGGAGAAATTAAAAAAATAAGAGTCAAAAAATCAATTTCCCATAGGAAACTTTATGCAAGGCTACAGCCCGAACTGCTGAACGGAATTACACCAAATTTGGCAAAGAGGTAGTTCTTGGTTCAAAAAGAACCCTTTTTGTTAAATGGTGTAAATCCGTTCAGTAGTTGCTGAGAAAATCAAAAGTAAAAACACATATATATCTGGGCGGAGCCTAACCACACATGTCATCGTGAGATCTGATTGGCTGTCAGCACTTCATCCTGGAATTGCTGGCAGCCATCTTGGGACCAATATAAATGATAGTACCATTGAAATGCATTGTAGTGAATCGAAGATTTTGAGGGTTACCAAAAGGAGAACTATAAAGGGTGATAACAGACTTTAGTTACATTAGAATTCATTTGTTGATGGTACCATACTAATTTCAGGAATTGTGGTGTGTTCTAAGGTGATTTTACCCTGTGAAAAACCTTCTGCTGGGATATCATGAATCATGTTTGAGAGAAAACTATTTTCACTTGCTTGTCCCATACAGTTTTGGAAGGTGCCCCAGAAGCTAAAATGAGAGCATATTTTCTGTAAATTCACATTATCTTTCTCAGTCATGTGAGAATGAAGTCTGACATTCTCAGTAAAACATGTACATCCAACAAGGGCAGAGACTGTCAGTTGATTCCTTTGTGTTCTACTTCAGCTTCCCAGAGTGTTCTAAAGAACAACTAGAGTGCTAACAGCCTTACTTATGACAAAAGTATGGCACACCTGAAGCCATCTTGATTGGAATAAACTGGTAACACTTAAAACATTTAATTTAAAAAGGAACAAAATGATGGGGTTCATCTTGTCATAGAAATTATGGTTAGTGCTCTGGAAAGAAAAATTAGGACATGTTTCAAGTGTGATCTCAAATATCTTCCTGTTATATTTCAACAGGAGCAGCCTGTCAGTTGATGCCTTTGTGTTCTACTGCTGCTTCCCAGAGTGTTCTAAAGAACAACTAGAGTGCTAACAGCCTTACTTATGACAAAAGTATGGCACACCTGAAGCCATCTTGATTGGAATAAACTGGTAACACTTAAAACATTTAATTTAAAAAGGAACAAAATGATGGGGTTCATTTTGTCATAGAAATAATGGTTAGTGCTGTAGAAAGAAAAATTAGGACATGTTTCAAGTGTGATCTCAAATATCTTCCTGTTATATTTCAACAGGAGCAGCCTGTCAGTTGATGCCTTTGTGTTCTACTGCAGCTTCCCAGAGTGTTCTAAAGAACAACTAGAGCGCTAACAGTCTTACTTATGACAAAAGTATGGCACACCTGCAGCCATCTTGATTGGAATAAACTGGTAACACTTAACACATTTAATTTAAAAAGGAACAAAATGAGGGGGTTCATTTTGCCATAGAAATTATGGTTAGTGCTGTAGAAAGAAAAATTAGGACATGTTTTAAGTGAGATCTCAAATATCTTCCTGTTATATTTCAACAGGAGCAGCCTGTCAGTTGATGCCTTTGTGTTCTACTGCAGCTTCCCAGAGTGTTCTAAAGAACAACTAGAGTGCTAACAGCCTTACTTATGACAAAAGTATGGCACACCTGAAGCCATCTTGATTGGAATAAACTGGTAACACTTAAAACATTTAATTTAAAAAGGAACAAAATGATGGGGTTCATCTTGTCATAGAAATTATGGTTAGTGCTCTGGAAAGAAAAATTAGGACATGTTTTAAGTGAGATCTCAAATATCTTCCTGTTATATTTCAACAGGAGCAGCCTGTCAGTTGATGCCTTTGTGTTCTACTGCAGCTTCCCAGAGTGTTCTAAAGAACAACTAGAGTGCTAACAGCCTTACTTATGACAAAAGTATGGCACACCTGAAGCCATCTTGATTGGAATAAACTGGTAA